>QLNU02014802.1:59132807-59166599 GCA_006491805.2 Dysdera silvatica
AATTAAATTGGTAAATTATTTAATTAAATAATTCATTATACTGCAATTTACACTGCCATTTATTTATATTTTTATCTAGATTACTTACCAGGCTCTATATATATATGTAAGCCTAGATTATTTACCATTATATCCGTAAAATAAAATATTCCTGAATTATTTTATTTTAGGGCTATGGCCTTGACGTGTAGAAGAATTAGGACCCAAGGGCACACGAACTACGTGTAGAAGAATTAGGACCCAAGAGCACACGAATTGTTCGAAAGAGCAGTTCACAATAAACAGATCAGTTTCCAGCTAATCACAGTGATAAACCAGTTTACCCACCTTTAACATTTGCTGCCGTTTCAGCCATAGAAAATTTTCATTTTCCTTGATTTTCATAAAATTTTAAAAATTCCCTGACATTTCCAGAATCGAAAAATTTCCTGATTTTGCAGTTCTGTTAACACTCAGTTTCAATTGTTATCGTGATTTTCTGTCTTAAAATAACATTCAGCAATGGACTGAGGAGATCCCAAGAAATAAGAAAAAAATGCACCACAAAAGGGTAAAACTGCATAACAATCTCACCCTGCCAAGCTCGCTGCCAAAGATCATGCTATACTCTTAAAATTGGCCAGATTTTTCAAGTGTGGTCCATCTGTGCATGTACCTCAATTGCATCATCGTTTTCTAAATGTTTTGGGAAAAAAACTCATTGATGTTGATCAATAAGTGAAGCATGAAGTTTGCTAAAGTCGGAATATTACCATAAGGGTTTATTTTGTTGGGTAAATATGTTCTGCTTTCCTTTCGTCGACATTACAACCACTGCATATACAAAGAATAGTTTTTTAGCGGGTTTCAATAAATATTGAACCCGCTATTGCTTTTTCTGTCTGTATGCTATAATAAGGATAATGTAAAGGTCTTCCATAAATGCAATAATGATGGCTATTGTTAACATTGAAAACCTACCGAGTTACTTGAGAATTACAGTTGCAGATTAGAGTTGCGAATTAGAGTTGTGGATAAAAGAGAGTTGCTGATTAGAGAGTTGCAGATTAGAATTGTACATTAGAGTTGCAGATCTGAGTTACAGATCAGAGTTATGGATTAGAGAGTTACACACTAGAGAGTAACAGATCAGAGTTGTGGATTGGAGTGACGGACTAGAGTTGCGAATTAATGTTAATTGAAACTGGCTAAATTTAAATATCGACCTTAGGCAATTTTCTTTCACTTGATGTTTTACTATTGCAAGCCTTTGAATTACAACATGTCAGAGTGTATGCCACGTGATGCGTGATGTCACCCAGGTGGATGGGGCAAGAATCACTCACTTGAAGCGTGCTTCATCATTGTTTTGAGTGCAATGGAAGTGTTGCAGCGATTGGAAAGATGCCGGAACGTTTCAATGTGAATTTTTTTGTTCAATTGCGGTTGAAAGGGAAGAGGAATGTTGTTGGATTGGTTTGTGGGAGGTTTATTTGGTTTAGAGTAGAAGGGCCCGGTTTGCAAGGTGCGTTGTCTAGGCCTAACGTGGATGACTGTGTAGTTAAAGAGGTGAAGTTATCCGACAGATAAAAGGAATAAAAGTTAGTATGCCGTTTTTATTTTGCTCATGCACCGGTAGCAGGGGAAGGAGGTTGGGAGTGAAAAGGGATAAGAGGGGTAGGGGGGAATAGGAAGAGACTGCCAAGAAAACGGGTTGGGAGAGGAGGAAGAACATGAGGAAGTGGTTAGAGGGATAGGGATGAGGGGTAGGAGTGAAGGAGAGGGAGAAGTTAGAGGGGTAGGAGTGAAGAGAGGTTAGAAGGGAGAGGGTAGGGATGAAAGCTGGAAGTAGGATGGAGGAAGGAAAGGGGCGGAGCCTGTATTGAGAGGTAAGCAACATGGCGGCAAGCCAAGACAAAGTTGCCATGCAGGCTGGAAACACTTCTCGCTAAAAATGAAATGGGACGGTATCTGGACTAGCACCAAATCTGCAGATATATGCGTCAGGTTGAATACACGAATAACACTGAGACCTATCACAACATTTGGCATTTAGATGCCACCTTTTTACTCTCTGCCACACTTTTTGCACCAAACCCTAGGGATAAATTAATTTTAATGGAGAAAAAGCTTACCTAATAAAAAATTCAATAAAAAAATTAACAATATGTCAACTGCAAAAATACAAACATTAAATAAGAATTATATAAATCAGTAGTTTTTAAACTATGGGTCACAACTCCTTAAGGGCGTAAATTTTATATGATGTTAAATAGAAATATTTAGGTGACACTACAAATGAATACCCTATTTTATCGCCAACTCATCACCAAAACTGTTGCTATTCTCTTAAAACAGAGGGAATTTTTTGGAAGCGCATGATAGGTGTGCATGCACAGGGTAGTTGAATTGTAGCCTGTAACAGTGCGTTCAGCTATTTTGCGGCGGCCTATCCTCTTGACAGTAATTTGTTGAGTTGCAGCAGTAGGATGAGTGAACGTTTAAATTCGCTTTTTTTTTTCCATGGATTGAACTGAGAGAACATAAGTTTGTGATTGATTGGTGTGTGAAAGAAGGTCTGCTATCATCTAAGTATATGTGCCCAAAATGCGACGAATGCATGAAGTTGGTGAAGAAGGCAAGTGTGGACAATTGGTACGTGTGGCATTGTAGGAAATGTAGAAAGCTCACGATTGCACTTCACGGAGTATATGTGGAGGCGGTCATAAAGTCGAGAATATGTTTCCAGCATTTTTGATATAAAAATCATTAATCCTCCACAAAACTCTGATGCCTAAACACCAAAATAAGTGTTTTTTACTTAGAGAGCGAGAGGACGGGAGTGTGTTTTATTTAGAGGAGGTAAAATTCAGTATAACAGGTTATTACTCTTTAAAAAAAAACATGGCGGCCGGGAAGGGAGCGCGTGATAACGTAATCAGGGCAAGGGGTAGCCGCGGCAGTGTTGCCACGCCTTGGCGACAAATCACACAGAGGACACACGTGTATTTAGGGCCAATATTTGTCACTTAAGTTTTGTTAATTTTTGTACATTTGGGAACCGTCGACAATTTATAAAAGGTGAAGGGAGCCGAAGGTCAAAAAAGTTTGAAAACCCCGGACTTGAATGCCACGTTTTTTTATCCAAAAAGAGAGAAGCTTGGAATGAAATTACAATGAAAATGAAAATCTCACCTAGTTAAATTCATGCCCATAGAGAGGTTCCTGTCGCATCGATATTTATCAAACCCATCACTTCTCAAGTTCAAAGAAACTAAGCTCACATGAGAATTGTCCATAGCCTGTAGAACTATGCCGGTCGCAGAACAATCCCATGTTGCCTCGTTTATGAGATCCTTAATAGCTTCCATTATCTTCTTGAGCAAAGCCCCTTGAACTAAACGTGCCTCGAACATCTTTAAATGATTTTGGAGTAAATTAAAAGCAAAGTTTCTCTAAACGACTTCAGCTAGAGACTAACTCAACCACAAAGCCCGCGATGAGAACGCTTCCCGCCAAATGGGTACTACGAAAGAAACAATGCCATATTTTTGTTTAAATAAATAGAAACTACTGAAAAGAAAAAAAGGATTAATGTGAAAAAAGAACTCATTTTTTTAATTATTTATTTATATTCAGAAATTATAAAACAGTCGTAAATTTTATTTTTCCGTTTGTTTTTTAACGACCTATAGCAATATAACCTCTTTTATACTCGTGCACAGGATTTCAGAAAAGGGGAAGCTTCAGGTGAAAATTGTGTGATGTTATGGAAAATTTCCTTTCTTTCAGAAAATGATATGTTTACAGACAAAAAAAAATGTTTAAATGGGGTTTTACTACCCAAACGCCCTCTTTTATATGGCCCTTACATCTAAATGACGGACAACTTGAGCCTTTAGCATCTGACCTATATTGAAAAGTGTCCGCTATTCTCGAGTATTACAGAATAACAGACGTTGTGACTGTATCAGATATTGGAAATTGTGAGAGCATCCATTAAATAGAAATTCCCGTTAATCGGAGTGCCTATTAAAAGATTTTTTGCTGCATTTTTTCGTTTTGGAAAATGTGTTTTTATTAATTTCCTTTCCTCCGGGTCAAGAATTCCAAATTTTGGAGTCTGTGCATCCATACTATTAAAAAAAAATTGAAGCTACGCTTTTCATTAATTTTTATTAAAACACTAAATAAAAAATGTACCACATATTTAGTGCAAAATATTTTTATTGCATGTTAAGTATTTAATTGTGCTATCCCACGTCACTGATAAGTTCCTTTAGCAAGCCTTCTTTTTTTTCCTTTGCGTGGTTGAGAACGAGGGCCATGAATTTTGCATCGCTAATGCTTTAAATTAGCTCGTATTTTTTGAAAAATATAGTTTTTTCTTTGAAATGTGTAAAGCTCCCGCCAACTAAATTTCACGACATTGAAGTAAGTATCAATAAAGAGGAGATAAAAGCCTTGAAATCGGTAAAGTACATTGGAAAATATAGAATCCGTAACAAAAAACCTTGAAACTTGCACAGTGGGCCGTTCATGCGTTCTGACTTTCCTTAAGCATTAAATGTAATTTTTGTCTGCTATTTGTTAACTGCGGTATGTGTATCGGATTCCGAATTTAGGTATAAGCAGTGGCGTACCCAGTAAAGTTGGAAAAGACCATATGAACTCGACGAAATTATGTATTGTTAAAGTTGTCGGTGTCGTCGTCCTACTAGTGTAAAAACAACGATAAAAACCTTCGCCATCCCAACATTAACTTCTGGATACGCCACTTGTAAAATCTTCGCGATTTTCAGGGTAATATCGCTTGTGTTTATGAGTTTAATGCTTGCTTTGTAAGATTTTATTTTGTCGTTTTCATCTTCTCTTTCTATCAATAATTTAAAAGATTAATACTTCTATGGTCATATGGCTGAAAACAGTACACCAAAAAGTATATAAATTCTATGTTAAAACAGTATTTCTCAAACCCCAAAACTTCTATTCACTTAACCCTAAAGAGCAAGGTTTGTTATTTTATTTAGGAATAAAATTAGTATAATGTTAAAAAGGCCTTAAATTTCGATATTCTAGATCTAAAAGGTATTTAATAAATGGGTCTAAAACAAGTAAATCTGTTTTTGTTTTCTTAACTTGGATTTGAAATTCATGCTATATAAGGATCTTTGGTATCAAGTTGTGTGCTTACCATCACACAATACTACATAATACAGTATGTTATAAGCTGGTCAGCATATGCTACAGCACATGAACTTGTATATAATGGTCATTAAAAAGTATGTTATACTTTTTAACGTGTATATGACAACATGTATCTTCTTTGCAGTATAATTCATAGTAATAACTTGTTTTTAAGTAATTATTCCTAATACTTCACAATAAACAATATATATTCAATGAAGTAAGAGGTAAACACCTATGTCTTCTGGCTGAAACTGACATTCATTAGTCCATATATCGCAAATTATAATTTTATTACACTTGCCAGTGATTCGGTGAAGGTGCAGTCATAACATGTTTGCCTTGGAATTCGATTCCTCGAAAAACTAAGTGCTGGTGCCACATGATCCTAGTACCATGAAATCAAACAAGTATAGTGTTTTGTCGGAGGAGAGGCTTACATCCGGGACCAGAACTCTTTCTGGGAAATCATCGTATTCCAGTTGTTCAAAAGGCAAAATTTCTTGGTGTGTTATTTGACCATAAACTTACCTTCAGGCCACACATTCAGTCTCTTAAAAACAAATCCATAAAGCCCTTAATATCTTCAGAGTACTCTCCCATACATCCTGGGGAGCAGACCGTTATTCAATGCTTCGTCTGTATCGTGCTCTCATCCGCTCCAAACTGGATTATGGCTCTGTCATTGACGCCTCCGCTCGACAATCCATCTTGAAAGCTCTTGGCCCTATTCACCATCAGGGTCTCAGACTGTGTACAGGTGCATTCCGTACCTCACCAGCTTTAAGGCGTATGCAGCTCTCTCTCAACTATTATACGAAACTTAAATCACTGCCCACTCACCCTCTTTGGGATGTCGTTTTCGAACCTCGTTCAACCTTACTTTTTAATGCTCGCCCTTCATGCATCCCTTCATTTGGTATTCGGATGGTTAAACTAACCAGAGAATTAGGTATAGATTGTCGGAGCATTGCTCCTATACATACTCATTTATCACCGCCATGGGTCATACCTGCCGTAGACATCCATTGCGATCTGGTTAACCACAGCAAAAGCACTACACCTAATGCTTATTACCAGCAGTTATTTTCTGAATTTCGGGATCATTTTCAAGACTCCAATTTCATTTTTACAGATGGGTCCAAAACTGAAACAAATGTAGGTTCTGCATTTGTCATTAACAACAGTGCCATTGCAGAAAAAATCCCCCCATCATACTCCATTTTCACAGCAGAACTTTATGCCATTTCCATGGCACTTGCGTATATTTCAACTCATAGCTTAACTCATTGTATCATCTGTACCGATTCTCAGAGCTCTTTAAGAGCCCTGGAATCTTTTAAATATGCACCTCATCCTATTTTATCCAAAATCCATTCACAACTGCAGCACCTGCACGATTACTCCAATATTAAATTCTATTAGATCCCTGCTCACATTGGTATCAAAGGGAATGAGGCTGCTGATGCAGCTGCGAAGGCAACGAACTCACCACTTGCTTCTAGCCAGCTTCTTCCTTTCTCTGACCTGAAACCAATTATCAAGACCTGTGTGAATCAAAGGTGGCAGGAGGAATGGGATCATCAAACCAATAACAAATTGCGTAATATTAAACATACAATTGGTAACTGGCCCTCCTCATACCGTAAAAATCGGAAAGAGGAGGTTCTCCTTGCTAGACTTCGCATTGGGCATTCCCATCTCACCCATAGACATCTGTTGGAAGGAAAACCAGCACCAATTTGCCAAGTGTGCAATGAACCCATGAGT
Organism: Dysdera silvatica; assembly: GCA_006491805.2. NCBI lineage: Eukaryota > Metazoa > Arthropoda > Arachnida > Araneae > Dysderidae > Dysdera > Dysdera silvatica. Next base: position 59,139,744 of record QLNU02014802.1, read on the forward strand.
GTTTTACACATTTTAACTCAATGCCCCTATTATAGACTTGCCCGCACTCTTACTTTTAACTCTTCATCACTGTCTGACATTTTAAATGACCATGCTGACCATACGCACGTTTTAAATTTTTACAAAGTACTGGGTTTAACAACAGTCTTTGATTTTACCATGTTTGGCGCAGTATAGCCCAGATGCTCTTGCGCCATAAAAAAGCCAAACAATCAAACAACCAGGATTTCTTTTTAAGAAATTACAAAGATTCCTTTTTTTCCTATAATTTTTTTATATTTTTTGGAAATCAGTGTTTTTACCAAAAATATTACGCAACTTTTTAGGGAATTTTCTGGTATGTTCAGGGAATCTGGTTTTGACTTACGATCACCCCTGTCGAATATGGTCGTTTTGTATTATTGTATTTGCTTAGCATGCTGTTATCCAGTGTTCGACTCCCAATTAAGCCCAAAAAAAATTTGCCAACTAGCTACTCATTGTAGTCTGGGGGTTGGTCTGCATATATCCTAAGAAGTTTGGAAAACTTCAGGGCCCGATGCAGCATTATCCTTGTCTCATAAAACTTGCGAAGAAAAAGAAATTAAATGTATTTATACCAAAGATCAATTGGTAGAGCATTCGGCATGTATTGAAAATTCCATGTTCGTATATCCTAATAGTCTCCTCCTTTCTTACGTATGTTCACATTTTAATTTACTTAATATATGTGTGTGATTAAACATCGAATTTTTGCATTATCTATTCGAGAAAAATTCTCAACTTCCAGTTTTGTGTGCATAATGGATGTTTAGTATGTAATACATGATAGTGCTTGTAATGGTACCATTACTGGCAGTCAGTACCAGTGATTCCAGTGTTGCTTGTCCTGAACTTAACAGAGAATTTAAAATCAAGGAAAATCAGGATTTTTTGGTGTCAAACCTAGAAGAGTAGGAGAAAACGCTTCCGAATTTCCATTCTTTCTTAATTGCTATATCCCAAAATATGAAACTGTGTTTTCTGCAACCGAAGTTCAGTTGAATCCGCAGGGAGAAGCCACTTGTCAGTGAGTTTTGTCCAAAAAAACAAATGTTACGTTATTTCTATTATGCAGTAAGCAAAACATAGAACAGGGTTCCTGCACAACCTTGAATTGCCAGGGAATTTGAAATCATTGTTAAAGTCAGGGGAGGGGGACAAGATTTTTGGTCAAATGCGGAAAACTTCGGAAAAAACTTCAACTTCTATTTTGAATATCTAAATCTCCCATAAGCGTGAAGTCATTTTAACACAACCCGAAATTTAGTTGTAAGTTTGTGATTAGTCAAAAGAATTTTTGCTATATATAAAAGTCAGGGATTTGATGAAAAAGTGGTGATGAGGCGGGGAGGCATAGAAAAGAATCTAGGAATTTTTCTTCAATGCCAAATTGAACCCTGATAAAATTGAATAGTTGCAAAATATTCATACATGTAAAACTACTTTGGTTATGTACCTAGGATATAAGCCCACATCTTTGACAAGGAAAACAGGCTTTCACAAATAATGACTAAACTAGTTTCAGCGAATGATGTGTTTCAAGAGATTTTTAGCTACTGAATTTTGCATGCCCAAGATTTTGCACATGTATCGTAAGTTTGCCATCCATTTTTTTCTTTTAAACTGTATCCTTTTGTATTTAAAAAAACAAATGTTACGTTATTTCTATTATGCAGTAAGCAAAACATAGAACAGGGTTCCTGCACAACCTTGAATTGCCAGGGAATTTGAAATCATTGTTAAAGTCAGGGGAGGGGGACAAGATTTTTTACCTTAGCTTAAGTTTTAGAAATTTTTCCTTCATATTGCCCACCGACATGAAATGTAGTCAGTCGTCATGACAATGGTACATGGTTCAATGCCATTTAAATATCAATTGGCTGTGACGTAGTCCTTTGTGTGTTCACCTGCATATATGTAAATACTTGTTTTGGCAGTAGGAAGCCTGCAGATATAACTGATATTGAAATTGTAGATATAACTTTTTTTTTTTCTTTTTTGTTTTAGCTATTGCCTAATTTCCCCGTTCTTATTCAAAATGTTTATCTTAGACTGGTTTACTGGAGTTTTAAACTTCTTAGGTAAGTTCTTTGAAATATGCTTTTCTTTTTATTTTCTTTCTTATAACATATAAAAGCAATTATCCAGAGAAACTGGAGGTTCTAGTTTTCCTTAGAAAAATGTTTTTCTAAAAAGTCTTCAGTTTCAGATCTTGTGAAACTAAACCAGTAAATCAATGGTAGCCTTCCATAGAATCATTCTGAGTTCTCTGTCCGTGCACTTAATATGTACATATAAATTGTTGATATATGTATATGGTGAAGAGTTACCAAAAATTGTAACTGATTCACCAATTCAGCTCCGGTATATAATCAAACATAGTTATAACTTCATCCGAACAACCAGCAGAATTTGTTACCCTAACTGATAGGCGATATTAAAACATTAGCATGCCATATGAAGTTTTGTAATTGGCATTAATAATCATATATTTGTACATTCTATTTACCATCTGTATTTTGCAAAAAAAAACAATAGATACTAGTATAAGAAGAAATAAAACGAAAAGTGATTATTATTACCTGAACTTCATTTTCCAACGAACGAGTATTCAGTTTTGAAAATAAGAATTATTATGGTATATGAACGAAATTGGTATAGAATGAAAAGTGCATTTGGTTATTACTGCAGTTCTGTCTTACAGTGGAAAAGCTTTCCTATTCATAGTTATTTTAATAATTAAGAACTGTAGAATAGTGGTGCATGTACAAAGTAAAGACGGAATAGATGTAGTTCACTGTATATATTTTTTTCCTTAAAAAGAATGGGCAGTTTTATTTCCTTAAGGCCGGAGGGGTGAATGTGGGAAGCAAACAAAAAAAAAACATTTTAAAGGCACCTGAAACATTATTATATGCACTGGAAATCCTCAAAATGTGCATTTATGTGTACCCAAAAGGGTAAAATATGCATCCCAACTTTTTTTTTAAAAACGATCTAGATTAGTTGAACTTGTATAACTCGTCTGTGCGTTCTCTGAGTAAAATACTTTATAGTAATGGATTATGTGACCTTGTAAACAGCAAAATTGAAACTTAGTAGGACGACTTTGCCCTGCGGTGGCATAGTATGGTAATATGCTCACGTATTGCGCTGTTAACTCGAGTTTGACTCCCAACCGTGCAAAGAATGTTTACTCAGAGGTCTCATAAAGATCGCATTGCTCACTGTAGTCCGGGGTTTGGTTCCCTAGGCCTTAAGAGGTTCGGATTCCTCGAAAAACAGTAGGTCCCAGCGCAGCATGACCTTGAGCCATAAAACCACAAACCAACAACAGAACTTTAATTGAGGGTAGACTATTGTACAAAATTTAAATTCTGACGAAAGGATAGAAGTAGTAAAGTTTGGTCCCTAGTCTATCCCTTAAGAACAGACTCTACAATTGTTCGTGAACTGTTGTGGAACCTTTTCTTGTATGTCGGACAAGTGATGAAATTTTACTAATTAAAATTGCAATTGTATGAAAAGAATTAAGTGAACTGAAAATCCTCAATTTGTTTAGCATTGCTACATTAATAAATGTGCCGTTACTGTTATGTGAAGTGGGTGAGGTTTCCCCCTTATGTTAGGTTAGTTTCTCGGCCCCTGCCAAAAACAATAATGTACCTTTTTCTCACTTACAAATGCATATAAAAGCTCTAATAATGTTTATCACATATTACATGAGCAATTTCCCTTAATGAAAAGATACACCAGCGCAGCGTGATCGGGGACTATCCTTGCGCTGTTAAATACAAATAAAAAAAAGTGCATGTAAAAAATGAATATACATTATACAGCTGTTGAGTATGGCAGAATGCAAAAAAGTGTTGAACAATATGATTGGAGGAGAAATCGTTGGGAAGGGTGGCCGCCGGAGGCGGCGCTGTAATCCCAGACAGGAGAACAATATGATTAGAAACAGACAAATTAGTAGAATGCTCAATAACAGCAGAGCTACACTGCAGGGGTCAAAATTAACTGTTTAAATCAGGTGCACAAGTGCATCTGAGTCTTGTAACTTAGGTGCATTAAATACTAGTTAAGTGTACAAGTAACGAACGGAATAGAAAGTAAACCTCAACCTTAAAAACGGGTAAAATGTAAGTGAAATAATTACATTAAAACATGTAAGATAAAGAATGCAACTTTTCAAAATAATTGAACATTCGTTTATAATGAACAAAGGAAAAATTCAAAGCAAATGCAGATACATTGAATAAATTGTATAAAATTATCCCATAGATCACTGTTTCTGAAAAATAATTAGCCATAATTTTCAACAGTTAAGTGCGCTGCAGGCACTTAAATTAAAAATTTATGTACATGGATAAAATATGTGCATAGCATACCCGCTAATTTCGATCCCTGCTCTACTGTACACTTTATTTTTAGCCTTTTTGAATTACGTTACTTTTTTTAACCTTCCATTAAATGCAATTGACGTGCATGGGGGATGCGACTAGTCTGTATCTGTTGGATTAGTTACAACCGATGTAAGGGTATAATTGATTCGATTATTGATAGCATTTCTTTCTTGCAAATAGGGTTGTGGAAAAAAAGCGGAAAATTGTTATTTTTGGGCTTAGACAATGCTGGTAAAACCACTCTCCTTCATATGCTCAAAGATGACAGAATGGCTCAACATGTGCCTACACTGCATCCCAGTAAGTTATAGTAGTTTTATAAATCTAAAACGTTGTTTAATTTGGAAGTGAATTGTGTTCAGACAATATTTGTTTTATAAAAATTTGCATTTGGAGTATTGGTTTATGTGATTGTGTTAATTTGTTCTTTCTCTAATTCTTCGGGATTCTTACACATCAGACGTTTGGTAGCGGTCTCATGGTATGACTTTGAATGTTTAATTTTGTGGCCAACAAATGACTTGGCCATCCATCAAAGCTGCCTTATTCCAACTGGCACTACCAGATTAAGTAAAGACCTTATTTGTCACAGCAACTATAGCAGTCCCTTGTGCCGTAAAAAACACTTTTCCTTAAAGGGTTTGAAATACTCAGCATGTCAATTGAACGTTTTCACCCAGTGTTACGGGACATGATACCTGTTCTAGTTTAATCTGTCTCCAAAAAACACAAAGCAGGAATTGTCAAGACACTTTGTAGTAAAAAATTTTATTAAATGAAAGAAAAGGAAATTTTGATAAATTTTTTTATACTAGTATGTTTGTGTTATGGCTTCCCGAATAACTGACTTTCGTTTTTAAGCAAATCCGAATTTCGCCCCCTGTTCCGTAATGTTAGGTTGTATTTCACACTCTTGCTATCTATACTATGATAGGCATAAAACTAATATGTAGAAATATTGGCTGATATGTGTAGGAGTCTCAGCTGGCATGTGTATTATTGAGAAAGGAGGTCCATGATTCATACTGACCTTTCCATCTTTTGCTCTTTTTTTTTAGCTTCTGAGGAACTAGCCATTGGAAACATGCGTTTCACAACCTTTGACCTTGGAGGTCATCATCAAGGTGAGTTCTGTTGCTTAGTCATGAAAACTATTTTCTCTAAATTATTTTATCCTTTCACCAGATTTCCTGTTTTAATTTTAATCATACTATGGGAATTGCTACACCAAAAAGAGCTCTCTTGACCGTCAGTGTAATCATGAAGTTTTCTACGAGTTAAGAAATAAAATTGATTTTTTTATGGCATTATTGTAGGATGCAGATAAATTGTTTCCTTTTAAAATCCATTTTCAATCATCAGTTTATATTTAAAAAATAATTGTCAAGCTTTCCCCAAAAAGCATTGTATGCATCGATTTGTTTTCTCACATGTTTCAAAGTTTAAAAATTTCCCATTAGAAGTCTATTAGGTTACATATCTGCACCCTAGCCTAATCTATATTTTGATGTACAAAGTATGGCTATTAATCATCAGGATTTATAATATGGATAGCTTATGATTGACTACTTGCCATTTTAACTTTTATTCCAGTCGATGTAGTTCACATTGTTGTATATGTGTTGTTTCATTCAGATCTTCCATTATTAGAAACAATATTTACATGCTTCTCTGCTTCTATTCAATAACTGCTCCATTTTTTATTGGAAAACTTCCACATACTCAAAGCCCTTTGACATGCTTTTGATTTTGGGGAGCAAAGAGAAGTTGGGTGGTATCATGTCCGGGGAATAGGGTGGATGATCAAGCATTGGTGTCCATTTTTCCCCCACAAAAAACAGATTCACTGGCAATATCATGTGAGCTAGTGTGTTGTCCCAATGGAGACTCCTGTGGTTTTTCAGATCTAGCCCGTATGATCCTTTTACAGAACATTGTCAAGAACTCTGTTTTCAATGTACAATCTGGCCATCAGGAACTCAGGCATGATCATACTCTTTGGATAAAAAAAAACCAACTCAAACATTGCCTTTTGTTTCACCGCCGGTACGATGTCGTAGTGGTAAGACGTTCTTTTATCATGCCATTAATTGACTCTCAGTGGTATCATAGACTACATGCCATTTTTCTGCCCGCTGTAGTTCAGCGTTTGGCTCCCTTTGCTTTAGAGGTTCAGATTGCTCGTAAAGCTTTAAGTTCCGGCGTGACCTGGCCTTTGTTTTCTTTGCTCTGTAAAAACACAGAATTTACCTTCAGTTTAGATTTGTTCATTCTAGCAATTTTGATTTTTTTGGCAAAGTTTGTGCCTTCCAGTCTGGGCCATAGCTAGGAGGTGATCACTTAGATCCATGCCGCGAGTCGGAGGCAAGGAAGGAAGGGCATAAAATCGGCTGAAACAATTCACAGAAGAGAGTATATCTGTGGCTATGGGAGGCTCGCAATCCAGATGGTTCTGCCAAGGGTTGCAAGATCGCCTGGCTACGGTGCTGCATCCAGTGCATGTATTATCTTTTTGTTTCTGGATCCTTTAATGGAAAAGTCCCGAACCCCATCACGAGTAATAACATGGACGAAAAAATAAAATCTGAGTTTACTTGGACTCATTCCAGGGTTTATCTGCATGAAATATTTATAACCATAGTTTTCACACTACCTTCATTTTCAGTTTACAGGGTAAAGTCGTCTGCAGTAGTTCCTTGTTGATTCCTACCATGCCTGTGGTCGTTCTGATGCTCAACCGATTGTTAATCTGCAGTCATTCTTTTTATATTTTCGATATACATATTTGCCCTGCTTACTCATTGTCTTCCAGTTCTTCCCGAATTTTTTATGCCACGAAAACTTTTCAGACTGCAATCGTACTCAGGCACCTCTTTTAATGTCCCATAGCACTCTTTACCAATTTTTGAAATTTCACAAGAAATTACAAATTTGCATGCTACTTAATTTTGTGACATGTGTCGGCAATGCAGTGGACAACACATCTGCTTCTAAAAAATAATGTTTGTATGCAAACTAGGTGGTGCAAGGTTTCTACATGCCTGGAATTACCAGAGAATTACAAAGTGCCCCTGAATCTCGAGGGAAAATTTGATTTTTTTTTTTTTGTTCAAGCCTTGAAAAATCAAGGTAGACCTGAAACTTCCCCATCTAATAGATGAATTTCTCACAAATGTGAAGGCATTTTCCCTGCTATCTAAATTTGGTTCAATACACAGAAAGAAATCAAAGAAATTAGTCGAGGAATGTTTTCGGGAAAGACCACTGCAAAAGTCAGGGAAGTTTCATGTCGGTGTTGACTCCATAACTGTTAGCTTGATCAATGTATCATCGTTTATGTTGAATACCCTGCCATCCTGCTTTTAATTTACTTGCTGCACATGCAGTCCAGTTTTTACCGGAACTAGCATTACACATCATTTATGTTAGCAGCAACTATGTGAATTTTACCCTTTTATCCCTCATTAGTTACCAACTTCAAGGTTTAAACGAATTTTATTCATGTAATCTCATTTCGCCTTAATTAATCGATATGGAATTAAATCATATACATGTAAACTTTTATATGTGTGATAGTTAAAATTTTCATTGTAAATATGTACAGACAAGAGTATTTAAATCTGCTTTAGGGTGATTTAAGGAATATGTCACCAATCTAACAAAAAGTGTTTCAAGATTTTGCAAAATCTCAAAGATGCTAATTTCTCATTTTACTCAGTGTGCAGTTGTAATTGGGATGTTATTTCTGATAGAAAAAATGTATTAACTCTGAAATGTTTTCTGCTTTTATAACTTGTATTGGGAGTTCCGGTATTTTATAACAAAGCAAGTCAAAATGTGATGTACGAATCCTAATTTTTTTGTTTTTCTTCCCCAGCGAGAAGAGTTTGGAAAGATTATTTTCCTGCTGTGGATGCCATAGTATTTCTTGTTGATGCATATGATAAAGAAAGATTTGCAGAGTCCAAAGTTGAGCTTGATGTAAGTTTGTTAACTCATTGCAAATGCTAGTCATTTCAATAATTGCTTTCAGCCTTCTCGAAATTTTATTTAAAATGATGAGCGACCTCCTAGAACTGAATTCTCTTGTTCTCGAAACAAGCTTGAATGTATTTCACGTGTATAGACATAAAGGTTTACATGGCGTTTTTGTTTTGTAGGTACCAAACTTTACTTTGAACGTATTTTGAGACCTGAGCTATCAATCTCATCCTTGATAACCTTTCACACGATTTTGGATGTAAAACTACAAACATTACTTTGTACACACATTTCACCAAGAGATTCCATGATAACTATTGGTTTGGCACTAGCCGTGGCGAAGGAATTCAAAAGTTGTGGTGGGGCTTGAATTGTTTCAAGGGAGTCTCTTTCATACGCACGTGTGTGCAATGTGGAATTAAAGAGAATGGTTGTTTTTTTTATATCGAGTGGGGGCTTGAGCCCCCTTCTTTACACCACTGAACGCCAGTGTAGCCCTGCGGTGGCACAGTGTGGTAACGTGTTCACCTAGTGTACCGTTAATCTGGGTTTGACTCCCAACTGTGCAAAGAACACTTATTCAGAGATCTCGTAAAGATCTCTCTGTAGGCCTTAAGAGGTTCGGATTCCTTGGAAAACTGTAGGTCCAAGAGGTTCGGATTCCTCAGAAAATCATTGGTCTCGGCGCAGCATAACCATTTCAGTCCTTGAGCCATAAAATCACAAACATACACCAGTATACGTTTAAAAATAAATCTTACACCCACTATTAGATAAAGACTCAGTAAGGCGAAGGTGAAAATGCTAAGATTTCTTGTGAAGCCTCATAGGTAATTCCCATCTGGAAAAATGGCCATTCCAAACTTGGTTTGATGAAAATGCTATTGCCAAAGAAGACAAGTCAACTTGCAGGATATTTGTTTGAAAAATATCACAGAAAGGGACTAGAAAATATGGAAACTTTTACATCAGAATCTAAGACAAATTGAGATCGTAAAATTTTTCTAGAATCGTGGGAGACTGATAAGTTTTGGCCATCACAGTGTGACTTTAGCTGTCCTTGTTCTGTAAAGCCTCAATTGCATTGGGTGAGTTTACTCGCCCCTTACTGGCAAATTTATTTGCTTCAGCTAAACTCGCTCAGTGTAATAAAGTTGTGTAATTAGCTCACTGCATGCTCGACTAGCGCTGGTGAAGTTGAGGAGTGGGCTAGTTTTCTCACCACTCTCACAGGTTTCCTTTTATTTGATTGGCTGAAACAAACCCTTGAAAGTGGTTGGTGGAGTTGAAAGCCAGTTTTAGAAAAATAGGGACGGGCAGATCCTGCCCCTACCCAAATTTTTTAATCCAATCGTGGGCCATAAATTTTACACACACAAAGTGGGTGGGGTTTCAGGGTGAAAGCAAAGAGCATAGTGGGAATATACAGTAAAACCTCTCTTAAAGACCATGTCTATTCAGAGAACACCCCTCTTAATAACCACATTTTCTGGACACAGATTTTCTCCACTCCCATAGACCCAATGCTAAATTTACCTCCATTCAGAGACCACTTCTGTGATGGACCCAATGGTGGTCACCTTACAGAGGTCTTACTGTATCTATATTCTTTAGCAAAAGGATATGACTGCAGCCTAATTGCTGAAAATTTTTTGAGCAGAGGCATGGATGGGGATTTATATGCTGTTACTTTGAAAAGAAATACAGTAAAACCTCCTGTACTGTCACTTTTATGTGCATTTCTTCTGTGCTTACCCTACTGATAACTATTTTAATACAGTAAAACGTCCCCAAGTCAACCACTGTTGGTTCACTGTTGAAAAGTGGTCACTCAGAGGGGTGGTCTCCGAATGAAAGTAAATTTAGCATTGGGTCTATTGGGAGGGAGGAAATCTGTTTCCGGAAAAAAAAGGTCATTAAGGGATATTTTACTGTATTTATTTTCATAGTAATAGCATATGAATCCCTATCCATGCCTCTATTAACAAAATTTTCGGCATTTACAATTGCACCGTTTCACCAAAGAATATAGATACAGTAAAACCTCCCTTAATGACTGGTTTTTTTTCCCCCCTAAAAACAGATTTCCTCCCTCACCATAGACCCAATTCTAAATTTACCTCCATTTACAAACCACCTCACCGAATGACTACTTTTCATTGAAGTGACAGTGATTGCCTTATGGAGGTTTTACTGTACAGCATATTCCCTCTATACTCTCTGCTTTCACCTTGAAGCTCCACCAACTGTCCACATGACAAATTTCTTGCCTGTGCTTGGTTTAAAAAATTTGGGTGTGGGCGGGATCTATTCGTTTGTAAAAAAAAATCTCTGTTAGTAGTCATCTACTAAGTGCCCCTGCTGCATATTTTTACCGAGCGAGTTGTACTAGCTGTATGTAATCTAGGCTTACTGAGCGAGTTGCAACTGGCTCACTCGCTGAATAATTTACAAGCCAATAAGAAGCGAGTAAACTTTGCCCAATGTAATTGAGGCTTTAGACATAGAACCATTTACTTAAGAGAAATGCCTGCTTTATAATTTCTATTTTCATTCTCGTTAAACAATTAGATGTTTGTTTTTTTACTTTTATAATTAATTTTTAGATAATGTCATCATTGTATAATATGATTATAAGGCTAAGTTTGGCTAACTATTTTCAGTGTTTGTTGAATGATGAGCAACTATCCTGTTGTCCGGTGTTAATTCTTGGCAATAAAATCGACAGAGCAGGTGCAGCAAGTGAAGATGAAATAAGAGCATATTTCTGCCTACAGGGCCAAACTACTGGGAAGGTATGTTACCAAAATTTTGCATTTTAAAGAAATTTTATAGAAAAGAATATAAAAAGGCTAATAAGTAGACTTCGTTCGTAAAAGTAGAAATCGATTACTCAATGTCATATGTCAGTTTATATGCTTCATTTCAAGCATGTGTGATCTGAATTGTCACTGAGAGGAAGAAAATACTTATAAATTCTTTAATGTCATTAACCCAAATTTGTACTTCACATTATAGCTTCTTGAGCAAAATGAGCTCCTTTTCCTAAAACATACTACTCCAATAAAATCTTAGAAAATGTCCAGATTTCTATGTGGTGGTCTAGTTTAAAGGAAACAACTATAAATGAAGATTTTGTAACTCTCCTCTCTCTTGTTTATGTGATTATGATATTGCCTGAAGTACTGGTAGGCTTGGAAGAATATTTCTCTTACACTTTTCATTTATTCATAATAAATTAAAAAAAAAATATTTGAATTAGGAAATAACAGCAAAACTGCTTCATTGAAAAGATCAGCCTGAACTTAAATGCTAGTGAATTTGCTATGATGTAACCTTTGAATAAATACTATAAATGTTGTAACTTACCATATTTCGCTTTAAAATGCATTTTCCTTTGCAATTCGTGGTGTTTTGGTAAGTTTTTAATGCACAAAATAATTATTTTCTGGGTTTCTGCTGGTTATTGCCACCTACATTCCAAAAACTTGCCAACCTTGAGATATATATGAATTCTTAGTTTCAAAATTATAGAAGTTTAATATTCCACAGAGTATATATATAATATATGTGCGTGTGGTGTCTATGGTTTAGAATGGATGATTTTTCTGTCCATTTGTCTCAGATTTGGTATTGTAATAGTTGTGCTCTAAAACTATCCTCCCCATCTTGGTGGTGGTCTATCTCTCAGCATTCTTGCAAGGATGTAAAATAACTCCAAGAAAGAATTAAACTCTGTCCTGTAATCCTGCATTGCCATTGGGCAGACTCGGAAATTGAGCAGTTCCGCCAAAAACTTGTCATCATAGTGGTATAACAATGTATCCTTTACAAAACTGTTCTGGTTGTAGCTTGTAAGTGTGGGTGCCCAGGCATCATTCGTCATTTATCCCCCCATGAAAAATCGATAAGTAGCTTACCCTGTTGGCTCTATGTGTAAACCAATATTTCGCAATTATCCCCTATGAGAATCGTCATCCTTTAAAGACTAGGGGACAAAACCGAGCCTTATTCTTGCATCCCGATAGTCTTGTTAGATATGGCCCTTGAATTGTTAAGGATGGGTTTCCACTTTGACTCCATGTATGAGGATAGCTACTCTTGTTCTCCTTTGTGAAACAGCTCTAGTTTGAGTTTGTAAACATTGAATGCCAAAACATTCATCATAATGAATATTCCTTCATCCAACCAACCTATTGGTCGGAACTGCGTGTTTTGACAACAGAAAGCTGAGTTCAAGGTTTCCAGGAAGACCTTGAAGTCTTTGAAAGCCCAAGGAGGGAAGGGTCTGTTTAGATTTCTAAGTGGGCTGTGCCAACACCTTCTGAGATAAGAAAGCCACCGAACCGCTTCGTGATGTCACTACCCATAAGCCAAACTCAGAGGCCAGCAATTACTACTGCAAAAACGGTTTTCATGGGGGAAGAATTAGCAACCCGAATTAAAGTTCACGAACACGTTGTTTTCATTCTTACCCGTAATTTTATTTGCGATATAAATGGTGTAATTCTCTTCATTTTGTCTTAATTTCATTTGCGACATAAATGGTGTAATTCTCTTCATTTTGTCTTAATTTCATTTACGTATAAAAGCAAACAGAATATTTTATTATAGGTATTTATAATTTAAGAGGTATTATACAGTTTGACAATTCATTTTAATATTTCATTTTATAATTCATAACGCTCATGGTTTTTGTTTAAAAAAAAATCGGATTTATTTTTTGCTTACTGTTTTCCAACCTTCAAAATAATTTTATAAAAACTCATTTTTAAAAGGAAAACAATATCAAAATTAATAACTAAAACAGCGATTATAATACTATACTTTAAATTTACATTTTAGTAAAAAATATGAACATATCTATCCGTTTAATAAATAAAGACATTGAAGTGATATGAATAGTTTCAAAAATGCAACTTAAAATTTCACCCCACACACACACACACACACACACACAAACAAAGGTAAAAACAACAAAAAGTAACTTAGTTGTATAGTTACATATTTGTATGGAAATAAGATACAAAGTACCAGGGAAGAAATTTACATACAAAAGTTTAAACATTGGTAAAATAGTAAGTGCAAAAGATAAAGAAGTAAATTGATGCTCTGATGAAGGACAATTACTGACGCGTCCGAAAGCTTGGGTGATATTTTTCATTTGCTATTTTACCAGTGTGTGCCTTTTATGTGAAAAAATTATGAATTGTCTTTTATCTGTGCTATCTTTGAAAGAAGACGAAACTGGGTTAAATATTGGAAATCTTCTGGTAAGTGCTTTACAATCTGAAAACTTTCCAATTTCTAATTGTGTTGCCTTTAGCTGTGATAATGCACCTGTTATGATAGGAAAAAAAGCAGGTGTAGCAGCGGTGTTAAAGAATCATCACCAAAATATTGAAATTATGGGCTGTTCCTGCCTTATTACTTACAAAAGAGTTCGAAAAGAAAAGATAGGTTGAAAATTCTTCAAGAATTTCATGAGACTGATATAAAAAAGGTACTAAAACACGTTAGCACTCGTTGGTTGTCTGTTGGAAAGTGCTTAGAGCGTATAATCCAGCAGTGGCAACCTTTGATCAGTTTTTTTAAGGAAGAGGCCATGAAAAGGAATCAAATCACCCCACTTTCTTTCTTTACTATTCCCTCTATCAAAGTTTTGGTTGAAAATGCAGATAAAGTGAAAGAACGTAACAGCAAAAAAGCATCGCAGAAATTAAAAAGGAAAGCTCAAAATTATGTGGATATTTCTAAGAAACAAAAAACTGAAAACTCCATGTCTCGTGAACAAAGGTTGTTTTATTTTCTGTCGGAAGATATCAATAAAGTTTTCTGCTTATTTTTATCTTATACTGTGCCTGTATTTGAAAAAGCAAATGCTCAACTTCAGTCTGCGGAACCACATATTCATATGCTAAAATCTCTTCTCTTAAAATTGTACGGAGAAATGCTAGTGAAATTTGTAAAATCAAACATGATAAAATTATGTAGTGATATTTTGAAAGTCCACTATCATGAGAGGAGTAATCAAAAAGATGATGTTGATATCTTAATTGGAAATGGAACACTGAAAGTAATCCAAGATTTTAACATCCATGATAAAAATGAATTTTATGAAAACGTCAGAAGCTATTTCATAGCAGCATGTGACTACATGCACAATAAATTTCCTTTTGAGTTAGAAGTGTTACATCATGCAGAGGTTACACAAATATCGAATTTTGAAAATGCATCATTTTCCAGCTTAAAATATTTTACAGAAAAATTTCCTGTTCTTTTGTTCAATAATACAGAAGATGAAGCTGTTGATGCTTTACAAACAGAATTCAGTGAGTTCCAGGCTTTTAAAGTTCCACAAACTGTGAGTAATGAAGGTAGCATTGATGCACAATGGGCAGCCATAGGTAAAATAAAAAATGATACTTGTGAATTAAAATTTAAACGACTTTCTCAGGTTATGCTGTCAATACTTACGATCCCTCACAGTAATGCAGCATGCGAGAGAGTCTTCAGTCAAGTGAAGAAAATTAGAACTGACTTCAGGTCAACCATGTCTGATGACACATTAGAAAATTTACTAATAGTTAAATGCAGACAACATGTGAAATGTTACGAGAATGTATTTGACAAAAAATTTCTCAAATGCAAAATCTTGCACTACAGCATTTGTAAATTCTAAGAATTAATATTGCGTTTAATACAGTTTAATCCTCTATTATTATTAATTTAATAAATACTTAATTTCCTCATTGTGCCTGTTTTTCATAAATTATGTATGATTTTGTTTAATTAAAAAATTGTCGTCTGCTTGCATGAACGATTGGCTACAGATTTTTCGCTTCTATAAGTTGGCGCCTGTGGTATACATACATAAGGCAAAAATTTGATATCAAAACAAAAAATGCCTTATTGAAATCAAAGTAATTTTATGCATGTGTTTACAGGTATTATAAAAACCAAAAATATATATACATTAAGTTTTCTTAAGGAAATCATTTTTGTTTCGGCAATAATTTTTTAACAAAGTATTTGTTGAAGCCCACAATAATTTTTTAACAATATCATTAGAAGAATAGCCTCCAGAATGAACATCAAAATTTAAAAAATGCTCATGCTCAATTAGTATGTCTGTTGTTACAGCCACAGCTACTTCTCTCTGATTTCGTTCGTGCGTAAATATATATATAATGTGTGTGTATTATTATTGAATACCTTAACTATTGGTTAAATATTTGAATCCAAATATAAAATTTTTCTGGTTTTAATGATTTTTTTTTTGTTTCGTTTAGGGGAAAATACAGCGTTCAGATATACCTGGTCGACCATTGGAGCTTTACATGTGCAGCGTTCTGAAAAGACAGGGCTATGGAGAAGGCTTCCGTTGGCTCGCACAGTACATCTAAAAACATAAGCTTATTTGTGACTATATCGGTAAAAGGAACCTTTGACCTTCACACACCAAGGTTGATCCCATTAGTCTGTAACGAACTGCATTACAAAGAGCATCATTGACGAAAATCTGTTGCAACCGTTTCCGATTGCATCAAAATTCCCAAAATTTAAAAAATAGGAAACAGTCATCTTGTAATAATTT
This sequence comes from Dysdera silvatica, assembly GCA_006491805.2. Classification (NCBI taxonomy): domain Eukaryota; kingdom Metazoa; phylum Arthropoda; class Arachnida; order Araneae; family Dysderidae; genus Dysdera; species Dysdera silvatica. Next base: position 59,155,749 of record QLNU02014802.1, read on the forward strand.
ATATGCATCATCTCTCTCGCTATGATTGGCTTTGTAATAACGCAATTTCGGAATCCAAATTGTAACGTTCTGTAATTCAATCAGTTTTGGTGTTGTACGAAAGGACTCTCCAACTCTTAACACATTAGATAAAGAAAACATTGTTGATGGTGCTGGTTTAATAAGTTTTTGTTTCAAAGAAGAAGAAGAAAATGTTTCGGAATTACGATTCTCGGTTTTTTCTCTTAAGTAGACAAAAAATTTCTGTACTTAAAATTACAAGCCAAGTGTTACTTTTTTCCATTTATTCTTTTCTAATATGTTACAGGTTTGTTGCATTGAATGGTTAAAAGTCAGTGACAATTTACGAAACTGCCTCATTCGGCCACCTTTGGAATACACTTCAGTCCTGATGATAATAAACGTGTTTGTAATATAATTTGTCTCTTAAGTCTTCCTTGTTTTTATTTTTATCTTGTAAATACTTTTTATCTCCTGTGCTGTGAACAAGCAGCTCAACACAATGTTTGGCAATTTTACTTTTACATGCGACACATTTAGTTTTATCATCGACTCTTAAACATTTCATTTTTGTTTTCTTTAGTAGATAAATGCTTTTCCCTTACTATATAAAAGCATTTTCTTAGCATGCAAATACGTTTTCTGTGGTGTGTAAACACTTATTTTATATTAACCAGGGTGGTTTGACATAATAGTTAACGCAGATTGGATTCATTAGTCAAAGAATGCCTCTTCCATAGACAGTAAACAAAATTCTACACCCAGCTTCTGTCAAGCGTGGAAGTGTGTATTAAACTTTTCAGATTAATTAGTCGTCCACATCTGGCAACACAATAGTCATGCAATAACAATACTTCCGTTTTGTATTGCCCTGTGGTAACGCGTTCTCCTAGTGCGCCGCTAATCCGGGTTCGACTCCCAGCAGTGCAAAAAGAACGCTTACTCAGAGATCTCATAAAGATCGCACTGCTCACTGTAGTCCGGGGTTTGGTTCCCTAGGCCTTAAGAGGTTCGGATTCCTCGGAAAACAGTAGGTCCCGGCGCAGCATGACCATTGCAGTTATTGAGCTGTAAAACTGCAAACAATGCTTTTGTTTTGTGTTCCTGATGCGAGACTAAGTCCATCAGAAATATGCATCAAAACGAAATTTTGAACTGAATTTTAAGCTTATAATGTTACTAACAAATCTTTGTCACATAAACCCAAATGCGTCTAAGTTAGCATTCATTTCCATTCCTGTAATTAAATGAGTCTTTATGATACATGTACACATTTGAGAACTTTATTTCCTATTAACTGAATTCTACTTTTTGCGTTGGCTATAATATACAATTAAATCTTTTTTGTTAATTACTAATTATTTCCAATTAAATGTCTAATAACCAGTTATTTGTGTGCATGGTAACTTTGATTCTATTTATTTTTGCGGTATGGTATCAAATACCAATGGAAGATACTTATGTTCTATACAATATGCACTAAATTGATACTTGCAGTGCAAATGGGTTTTTAAAAGAAAAAAAATATTCCAACCTAATGAAAAAAGCGCTGTTAGTGAAAAGTATGTCTTTGCGCAGTTAAGTTCAAAGCTATTTCTGAACCAGTATTCACCATTCCAGTTGATCCTGAGCACACGTCTATAGTCTGCAATTTAGTCTTAAAAATTTGTAAATGTAATTTAAAAAAAAATAAAAATAGGGACATCTTGTTTGCTGTAAAGTGGTATAGTCCAAAAATTCTGCTTTCTCGAAAAGCATTTGATGTTTTATGGACCTATAATTTACATATTGAAGGAATGAATATATCCATTGAAGTTAAAATTGTAATTTTTTTTTTATCGAAGTTAATTTTAAAAAAAAAAAAAGTGAAAGTTCAACGATTTTCGACTTTTTATGTGTGTGTGTGTACATACGCTTTAAACTTGATCACAGATGAACATATTTTGGATCCGGAGGTCATAAGCACACATCCATCGTATTTCACGATGTTCAGACCTACGCAAAAAATTTGGGTTTAAATCCTGCCAGTCGATGTACCGTGGTTGAATTGTTTGGTCCAGGAGTTTTCAAGCTGTGTATCGCGTCTGCTTGGGACATTGACTAACATTTTACCAGATACATTATGTGAAAATCTTTACAGCTTGTGTTTTGAATATTTTTATGTATTTGGAAGTGGTCAGTTAACGAGAAATGAAAGAACTCATGGGTTTAAAACAGTTCGAAAGCTCCTTCCCGATTCATTCAAATGGTTTACTCTTGAAGAACTACAGTTTCTGACATTGCATAACCTTGGTTATTCTCACGGTGTGAAGCACAAATAAGCAAACTGAACAAATGCAAAATGAATAAATGGCAGAATTTCAAATTTGTCCCATATCCCTGTGTCATTATTGGTAAAATTTAGCGTATGGACGTACCTAACCTTTCATTTACACAATTTTGAATACAAACATTGAATGTGAACCATTTAAAAAAGGGATTTTTTTTTTAGTGATATTTCAAAATAATGTAAAAAAAAGCATATTTTTTTAACCCTGCTAATGTGAACATTAGCAGCTAAAGTAATATTTGGAGAATACCTTAAGCTAAGAGACTTCAACCTTTTTCAGTCCAAGGGCCAATTTTGCTCATTCTTGTTGGCTTGCAGGCCGTACGACTCTACCGACAATATTATAACTGAACCGAAAGGCATAGGGGGAGCACCCCCTTGAATCTAACTTTGTTGCCGTTTTTTCTTATATTTCTATATTAGTTTTGTGCATCCGTCGGGATATATTTTTTGGATCTACCTCTAGGACTGAGTATATACAGGGTGCTCTCTTAAGTTCGATGTTTTACAATTTACTTTTGAACGAAGGCTCGTAGAGCTGTAAAATTTAGGTGCGAGTATAGTGAAGTGCCCATGGCCGATGAAATGAGATCGACGGCAGCGTCATCTGTGGCGAAATTGGGAAGTTATTGCACCTAATTCTGGAACTAGAGGAGATACAGAAAATTTTTCAATTATAAAGTTGTTAAGCACCAACTAATTAGTAAGAAACGTGTTTTTTTCACCACCTTAATAGGGCAAAATTCGTGATTTAAGAGGTTTTAAAGTTATCCGTCCAGTAACACCATTGTTGGTCAAAATTCCGATTTAACGTCAATCATTAACTTCAATCATTTATTCTTGTAATTCTGTAAAATTTCATTTATTATATAAGTACAGATTCATGTTACGTACTACGTACAGTATGGTGGAAAAAATCGATATTATTTATATATTATTACGATGTTATTTATTATGTTGTATTTATATCTGTTGTCGAAACGTTATTTTATGTCATCATGATTATTTGGTATGATGCGGTTGCGACGACAACCCAATTAGTTTCCAGGCTAATGCCTTAACCAACTACGCCACTGGTACGCCTATGGCAGAAAGAAGTTGTCGCCGTTGCTGTATGATACCAAATAATCATAACACACAATAGTAATATTTCTACAAAAGCATTAATAACATCGAATTTTTTCCACCATACTGCATATAGTACGTAACATGAATCTGCACTTATATAATGAATGAAGTTTTATGGAATTACAAGAATGAATGATTGAAGTTAACATGAATTTTGAAAATTGAAGTTAATGATTGACGTTAAATCGGAATTTTGACCAACAATGGCGTTGCTGGACGGATACCTTTAAAACCTCTTAAATCGCGAATTTTGCCCTATCAAGATGGTGGGGGAAAAAAATCACGTCTTACTAATTAATTAGCTGGTACTTAACAACTTTATAATTGAAAATTTTTCTGTATTTCCTCTAGTTCCAAAATCAGGTGCAATAACTTCCAAACTTCGCCACAGAGGGTACTGCCGTCGATCCCATTACATCGGCCATGGGCACTTGAACTTTACTATACCCACACCTAACTTTTACAGCTCTACGAGCCTCGTTCAAAAGTTGTTTGTGAAACATTGGACTGTATACATATTACAATGTAAAATACATATGAAAGCAAACTTTTTAGTGATATTTTTGTTAATGCTTATTTTTAACAAGTATTAGGTCTTATTTTTGATGTTACTCCAAAAGTGTTTTCAAGGTATACATCAGTTATTCCAGTCCTAACTTTACCTACTCGAAAAGAGCGGTTCACAGGCGCACTGGCTTAGGCAGGGGGCGTTGTAACCTCCCCGATTATAATAAAATTTTGTATATATGCATTTGACTATATTTAATGGTAGTGCCGGACCCACCCCCCATTGAAGTTGAGTTTGGGCTCATTTTTTTAGGCCCAAGCACGAAGATTTGCAATTTGAGCCCGCATGAGCCCAAAATACGTTATGGCCCAAAGTTTCAAATAGAACTTTAACCCCTTGACATACGATTTAAATTTAAAAAAATTATGCTAAGCTACGCTATTTAATTTTTTTCATATATCTGTATTTGTACAAAAATGAATCACATGGCTGTATTCCTGGTAGAATTCTTACATAGAAAAGTCAGTTTTCAGCTTCAGTTGCGTCCATCTAATGAGCCTTAGGCTGAAAATTAATATGAAATATAGAGCCTGAGCCCAGGTTTGACACAGAATGATGCTTGCACCATGAAAATACAACCAACTAAGCCTGAGCCTGTTTCGGGCCTAGATGGGCTCAGTCCATCTCGCCTCTAACTCCATTGTAAACTTATAAGCTCACCACACATACACTTACCAACTTTCTTCATATGCCTATGCACAAATATAAGTACTCCCAAATAGTAACATGCAGTCGGATGGTTGGGAAGATGTTCTTATCGACATATTTAGAATAGAATTCATTGAGTGGTAAGTTGAATTTTGTTTTAAAATCACTGTTGCACTGCAAATCAATAAAACTACCCATAATGCTAATATATATGCACATAAGCTGTAGAAATGTGTTTTAATTTTATGCAGTTGAAACACAAGACAGGTTTGAAGTGATATAAGGTAAGTGATAAGAAATCTATCATTGCAGCGAAACTTTAAACCCATTTGAGCATCCAGGGTCGATTCCCTATACTTACAGGAACCAAATTTTTTTTTTTCCGAGCTTCATCCATTTTCCAATCCGTGGATCGCATTAAGTGGGTAGTGTTTTTCTGAAAGCAATATATATCTTTTTACATTTTCATATACACTTTTAAATGTTCCTGAAATTCACCATTAAAGTACTAATTCTCCCCTAATAATTTAAAGAAAAAATCATCTGCCAATGTTATAATACAAAATACTTTTGTATACCATGTGAATACTTAATCCAGATTTGAAATAAAAGTACACCTATTTTGAAATGAAAGAAAGTCTTTCTTAATAACATTTGAAATCCATTTTTCCTTCCTAAAAAATTCCACTTCAAACCTCCGTACTTTCTAGCACTTCCATAAATTAATACTCATTTTTCTACAGCATACAAGACTACACGAATCACTGTTAAACTATTAGTTTATTTCTCGTTAATCTTTTTAAGAAATCCTTAGCATTGCAGCAATCTTTAAACTCTATTTGCATCAACAGGTCCCGAGTTTGGACCTCTGTATATGCAAAAGAGACTTTTTGCAATCCTTGAATCGTATCAATTAAATCGTGTTTTTCTGAAAACAGTGCATATTTTTTCACACTTTTAAAAAGATTATTGCATCATTAAATATAGTTTTAAAAGAACCTGAAATTTTCCTTTCAAATACATATTCTCCCCTTACAATTTTTAGAATAAAGGTCTGCCTTATCCGTCAGCATGAAAATATAAAGCATTTTTTTTTATAAACTGTATTAATATCTTAACAGATTTTAAACTGTAGGAAAGCTCTTCTGAAAATAAGAAATGTGGCTTTTCTTAATAACATTTTGGAACCATTTTCCTTAAGAAATAAAATGTCCAACCTCTGTCTTTTCTGTTAATGGCATAAATTGAAGCACTTCTTCTACAGCTAAGAAACTCTGCACAATTACTCTTAAGCAAATAATTTTTCATTCATCTTTTTAAGAAACTCTAGCATTGGAAGGACCCTTAACTCCATTCGCAACACTAGGTCAACGGTTTGAGTCCCTGCCTACGTTTTTTGTCAGTGAAGCCACATGGTTTTCAAGTTTCACCCATTTTGCAAGCTGTAAATTGCATTAAATAAACCGTATTTTTCTAAATGTGACGCATATTTTTCCACATTTTTAAAAATACATTTCCTTCTTAAAACCACTTTTAGAAGAAACCGAAATCCACGATTTAAATAATTCTCATCCAATAATTTTACGTAAGCTCTCCACTTTTATGTGAACGTTAAAAAATAAAGCATTTTTTATACTCCATGTGAATATTTAACTACAATTTCACCACAGAAGGAAAGCTATCCTAAAATTAAGAAAAAAGGGCTTTTCTTAATATTGTTTCGAAACAACGTTTCTCTCCTAAGATCCAAACTGTCTGTTCTGTTTTTTCTTTCGATTGCATAAATTAAAACACCTTTTTCTGCAACCTACTTTCCCATAACAATCACTTTTAACCTAATAAATTATCCAACGTTTGTCTTTTTAAGAAGTTTTTAGATTATGTATTTTTATTTATATCTTATGTCGAACGAAAAGGAGGATGTGTGACATCTGTAAGTGTAAGGAGCCACGACGTTGATGCAACGTGAGTTAAAGTTTAAGAACCACTGACTCAATCGATAATGATGGCGGTGAAGGTACAATGTAATTTTTGTCATACCTCAATTGGTCTTTATAAGGAACGTAACTATCATTTCTAAACACCTTATTTTTTTACTTTGGAAAAAGAGTGAGAACTCCATATAATATCCAAGCGCATGCTTAATATTTCAAGAAAAAAGGTGTTTTTTGATGGAAAAAAGTTTTCTCAAAGAATTTTGTTTACAGTTAATACGTTCCAGGTGGGGGAGGGGAAGTTATCCTCACCCCCTTCTCTTTGTGCACAGCCCTGATAATGCCCCTTTCGTGATGGACCAGGTCATTCGGTAAGTGATTTTTTGAATCTGTTAGTGTGTGTTCTTTATCCGTGGCATTAAAGTATGCGGAAACTTCATGGTGAAGGGGGCATTAGAGAGTTACAGCTCCATGTATTTGTAATTTTGTTACAATTTTATCATAATGGGGGTGATTGTAAGCCTGTCAAACTCCCTCCCTCTCTACTTATTATGCTAATGACTAATCGTAATATGATTTAGCTTGTTTAAATCAGAGTAATTATATTTCACTGGTCTCTGGTGCAGAAGCTGTTAATTTTACGTTTGCACCCACCAATTGAGAGTGACGTTTAGAGTTGGGCAAAATCAATGAATGACTTCGTTGGTCATTTGATGAGGGCTAAATAATTCTAATTACGAATTTGTCCATATCACACTAGCACACAAAATTCATTTGTAGTAAAATAAAATTTTCCATTTTGTCAAAATTCATTTCATGACTTGCTAGCGATATGTCGTGTTTTCAGTTTTAGGCACCAATATTTATGTTAGCTTGCATATTGATCTAAAAAAATACAACAACAATCATGATAAAATCAATTTTAATGAGTTGAAAACAAGAACAGGTTTTAATCGAATTTAAGTTCAAGAATCGCCAATACATAATTTTTGTTAAGAGCAGCACAATACTGCACACAAATTCTCTGTGGAAATTGGCACATTCACAGAAGAAAAAAATGATTTACAGTAAATTTATTTCTTTGTGGAAGGCATGTGCCTCGTTTAACATATTTTATTATTGTAGTTTAGTCTATGAACCTTGATATGTTTTTTATATTAATACTTAAATGATAACTTTGTTGGCATTGGGGATGTGCCCATCCGTTCTTATTTGTACCCAATTGGTATCTCCTTATATGCATTGGGCAGTGTGCGATCTTAGTCATATCTCCTTGGAACCCATTCTTTTGACATAAGGGCAAATTACAGACTGCTGGTTATTTAACTCTTACAAAATCTTCGCATTTTCAATCCATTTTTTATGGAAAAGTTGCTGCTGGAGTTTAAATTACCTGTTATTGAGAACGAAATATCCTGCAGCTTTCTATAAATAAGATAATATACTACTCTTTTCTAAGATTTGTACGCAATATTATCGTAACCACTACCAATGTGGTCACTGTATTACCCAGGTTAAAGAAATTGGGATGTTGTAAAGACAAAATCGACCTTAGACCATGCTTTGAGAATTCCAAATTAATAAATCACCGACAACTACGGGAGTTTGGAAAGTCAAAGATGTTTCACTATCTAATGTGTGTGAAAGGCAGGTCATACACTATATGCCCAAAAGTATCCAGACAATTTGGATTTTTTATTTTTTTTCGAATTTCTAAAAAACTACATGACCAATTGTTCTCTAACTGTGGAGTTATATAGAATATGTTTGAATGCATACTGTCCAATAAAGTTTAGGTGACTTGTGTATTTAGAAAACCACCCACATGTTGACAAAGTGAAAAAATATTTGATCACCCTGTGTCGTAAAAAGCTGGAAATTATTTGTAACTTTCAGAAAATATTTAACCAGCTATGCTTAATGCCTGTGTGCATTTTCGTAAACCAAACATGTATATTCAAGAAACGTTCCTTTAAGAAAACCCAAATTTTGTCACATGTTTTTTGCTTATAATATCCACAATTTTCAGTCAAATTTCACAAAACTTACAGAACATTTGTCAACGTACAAGAAAAATATTATACTTAAATTAGAAATTAATATATTGAATACACGATGAGATATGAGCATTTGAAGAAAATAATTTTTTACTGCGCATGCGCGAAAGATATGAATAACTTTCTTTCATAATTTTGTAGTCAATAGTATAGGGCAACTTAAAAAAAATACCAGTGGGATATCTTGAAAATTCAGAAAGTTATCGACGATATAGTGAGCCGTATTTCTCTAATTCTCTGAAAGTAGCTAGATGATAAGGGTTTTTTCCACAAATTGTCATATTCCAAATTACCAAACACCCCTGTTCTGAAAATGAAATATTCCAGATTTATGCAAATAAGGATCAAAAGTATCTGGACACCTGCATGTTTTGCTTCTCCTTTACAGAAGTCAAAAACCTTGTTTGGTGCAGAATGACCATTGTTGTCCTTGCGCCATAAAAATACAACAAAACCAACAAGAAGTCAAAAATATAAGTATAATATTTTTATTATACGTTGAAAAATGTTTTGTAAGTTTCGTGAAATTTGACTGAAAATTCTTGATATTATAAGCAAAAAATATGTGACAAAATTTGGGATTTCTCAAAAAAACGTTTCTATCTTCATGAATATACATGTTTGTTTTACGAAAATGCACACTGGCATTAAGCATAGCTGGTTAAATATTTTCTGAAAGTTACAAATAATTTCCAGCTTTTTATGATACAGGGTGATCAAATATATTTTTTCACTTTGTCAATATGTGGGTGGTCCCCTAAATGCACAAGTCACCGAAACTTTATTGGAAAGTGTTTATATATATCTCCAAAGTTAGAGAACAATTGGCCGAGTGGTTTTTTAGAAATTCGAAAAAAATTAAAAAATCCAAAGTGTCCGGATACTTTTGGGCATATAGTGTAGTTCCGACTTGATGTAAGTCTATAGGTCCCCATCATTGATAAGCTGCTATCTAACTCCATGAGGTTAATCAGGGAAGTCAAGCAAGCTTGTTTTGAGAGGAAGATACTTATAAATATGTATATATATATATATATATAGCTGCTACAGTAGCATTGACACAAAGTGTTTGTCTGCTATCATGTAGTCCCAGATTCAACTACTAGTTGAAATGTGCGGGTCGAAAGTCGGATTCCTTCTAAAGTTAGGTCCTTACCTTCGGTAATTTCCAAATTGGGTTCACAAAGTTCGAAAAGTAATCCAGTCCATTCTAAATGTTGAAAAGAATAGCTTATATACAAAGAAATTTAATAAACAACCTCATTTGTTTGTTCATTTGATAGAGACATGTTAGTTCAACTGCAAATAAAAATCTAATTTTTGTAAAGCTCCGGCTAATTTTAATAGATGCATAATTTAGGGAATTTGTACTTGTTTTCAATTGATGTCTTTGGAACAACAGGTTTTAGACAAACTCTAACACACACATAATATGAACGTGTCCACAGATCAGCTCTGTCTTTAAATGACCTTAGTCGCAGAATATTTTCAGTCTGAACATGAGCAACATCTGACGCAAATTGTCTTTAACCATCATTACGAATCGGTGCAAATTTATTATAACTTTTCGCCAGATAAATCTGTGATGTTATAATACGAATGATCCGGGAATCTTTCGAGTTCGATGTATATATTTTCGCTCAACAGGAGTTTGTCAAGTAAAGTCACCAACTCGGCGAAAGTCGGGCGATCAGCAGGGTCCTTTTCCCAACAATAGAACATGATATTGTACATCTCCCTTCGGCAGTGAGTGGGCTTCTCAAGTCTGTATCCTTCCCTGACCTTCTTCATTACCTCACTGGCGCTCAAGCCTGGATACGGTGTTGAACCTTGAATTTTAAAAAAAAAATTAAACTGAGAATCAAATCTTTATATCTAATCTTTTGTGAAATAAATTGTATGTGTGTTGGGTGCGTGGTGGTGCTGGGTGAGACAGGAAAGATGACTATGAAACAAATTAAAGACACGTTAAGGGGAAAGGTAAAGCCTAAGCATGTATTATGAAAGATTTATACATTTCAATATATGCATTACATAAAATTGCAGATTATTGGAGAGGGGGTGGGGGGACAGATGTGTAACTATACTATGTCCAAAAGAATTTAAAAATGTTATCAATCATATAAATAAACAATATAATAGCCTATAATTACAATCAAAACCTAAAATTATCAATCGATCTAAATC
>QLNU02014802.1:59166699-59195137 GCA_006491805.2 Dysdera silvatica
GAATTCCTCATTAATTGCTCTAACCCGTTAATTATCTTCAAAGGTTCAGATGCATACACGTTTTACTCAACAGCGAAAATTGGAGAGTACCAGGATAAAAAAAACTATACCCTGTTAGTTGGATTAATTTTTCTAAACTCAAGACATCCACATCTTAAAAAATGAAATAACTTTACCATTAGAAATTTTAAATTGTGTAGAAATATTTGGTTGAAAATAGGACAGAGGGTTACTACAGAACGTTGTTCCACTGCATTAAGAAATAAAGTTCAATTTATGTCTGGGGAAGATAGCCTGCTAATTAATGTGAGAAGTGATTGTAAATGGGGTAGATATGTGTAATTGAAAAGAGGAACGATTTATTGCTGTATGTATGCTCTATTACAGGTCCTTATTGTGCACTTACTCCTTTAGTTGTAAGATAATCCATGCCCCGTGCAACATTGTACGCAAAGGACGTCAAATCTCGAGCACTTAGGTGTCTGGAACTGGGATGAAGGTTTCCATATAAGCGTTCGGCCCTGCTTTCGCGCAGATAAGTCTGTAACTTGCCTCTTGCCACATATTCCATTATCACCAGAATGGGATCTATAAAATGAAAACAACTCTACTGTATCACAGAGCTTCGATTAGTACGAAATTTAAGTTTATAAAGAGGCATGAAACAATAATTTGGTAACAGTGTCTGTAATTGTTTTCTGAATTCTAAAATCAAATCAATCTTCCGTTTACCATCGAAGTGTGCACACGTAATTTTCGGAGGCTCCGCTAAAAAGGCGTACTAAATTCTTTTAACGTTGTATTTAATTATTTATCTTGAGTATTAACTAACAGTTCTAAACATTTAATGTGTTAATAAACATTATTTGAATTCGATGGAGTTACTGCATGTCCTTAATACTTACATTTCTTCACACCCTTTAACTAACTTTAATTGATCAGTAAACGAACTCTAAAATACCACAGACAAAATTCGCAGATTCATTCGTTTAGCATAATGTTCACGATATGTACGTGTTCATAAATTCAAATAATTACTCAATTTTTACGTTTCCAAAAACTTTTCGTGACAAATCAAAATTCGGATCAGGGCCCATCAGTGGATCGTGGCCCACAGTTTAGAAGAAACTAGTATAGAAGTAAATATGGTCACCGAAAAAACTCTTCCCCTTTTCTGTAGAAAAGTGTATGTTCGTTTGTTTGGATTTTTATGGCGCAAGAGCATCTGGACTATACTGCGCCAAAAAAAAAAAAATGTATGAACCGATTCCGTAGATTGTTAGAATTGAACTATAAATTTCAGATAATAAAGTCGAAGTATATAAAAAGGAATTTGTGAAAACAGTTATTTTAAATATAGGATATTTAAATATTGCCAAGCCTTAAAAACAGTTCATAATTCGAAAACGCTTTTCTACTACTCTTGAAAGTGCATTACCTCGATCTGTGCAGCATCCCAGCAGTGTGACGACATTTGGATGTGGTTCCAGCAGCTGCATAACACCCAATTCCCCTAAAAGATCTTTCTTCTCCTTCTCTGAAGCGTTCTCTGTAAAATTTGAAATATTTCTTGCAAAATATTTTAGGTGTTGGAGCTATTTTGAAATCTCTAGCATCTAGATATTTCATCACTCTTTTCATCACAAAAAGTAAATTGATATATGTCCTTATATTACCTCTAAGCGTTTTCACTGCTACGATATCGGGATCTTTTGAGTCATCGTCAGGTGATGTGACTTTACATTTCCAGACTTGGCCGAAGCAGCCTTCCCCCAAGATGCCCAAGAAATGCAATTGGTGTCGATTGAATTCCCATTTTGAATCTCTGGGTAGCTAAGTACAAACAAAATGCAATTTAGCCCAACTAAAATTAAATTAACAAACAATAAATGAAAATCCAAAATAAACAGGTTCAAATAAAATTCAAGCAAAAAAGTCATCTCGCGCAAAGTACCCAAACAAAATGTTGACACAGTAGGAAGAATTCAAATAAAATGGTCATTATCAATATATTAATATTATATAATACATGGTTATTTTCAGTGTATAAATAATATGTAATAAATGGTTATTAGCGATGTATAAATAATATATAATAAATGGTTATTATCAATAAATAACAGAATACTGCATGTAAAAGAGTGTATATAGATCTAGTAGTTTCATTCCCGTATGTAAAATATTCAAAAATAAAGAACAGATCCCTCAATTAAAAGCATGTGAAAATGAAATTAATTTCATATACAGTGAAACCTGGTAAAGTGACCACCTGAATATAGAGACCACTTTTTATGAGAAAGAACTCATAGAGACTTAGTCATGCCTAGAGATGAGGATAGGGAAAATTTTCCTGTCTTGAAATTTTAAAAATGCATTTTACCTTTTAAAAAATACCATTACTTCTCCCTCCCTCCCTGAGCGCGTTCGTGTGTGAACGTATAGGCCTATAATTTTAAAAGGTTTAAACATAAAAAAAAACATATTAGATACATATTAAAAACATTATCGTCAGGCATTCATAATAACACTTTCTAACTCTCCTGACTATATGAAACAGAATTCTTTGCGAACATCAGTTTTTCTTTCCCCATCTTATTAAAATATACCTCACATTTTCATTAAATCATTTTAAATTTCATCAAATATTTAAAGTTACCAAACATTTTCAGATGACGTCCCCCTTCCCTATTTTGCGACATTGCAGGGGTTCACGCCCTCTTTCTACTTTGAAATAATGTGGGCAGATAGGTATATGAATCTAAAAAAATAGCTCGTTTTTACACGCAAAAATATTATGTACAAATATTACTAAATAGCCTACGTATTAACAAAGCTCGGAATGAGAAAAAAATCAATCTATTGCAGAAAAAAAATTCATTTTATCACGTCACGATTGATTTTTTTCATTTATAATTTTAGGAATTCGCATTTTTTAGTTTTGATGCTTTTTTATGTATTTTGAATAATAAACAACGTCAGCTTTATCCCTTTTTCTTCTTGGGAACTCTTTCACTTAGCTTGCGAAATTTGAGGGAACACAGAAAGTAATTTCGACGTACGTAACATTTTGTGCATCAGTTAATTTCGTTTTGCGATGTTAACAGAGGAAAATGGCGGGCCATTGACAGAAAGTTGAATGTTGTTTCGATTGAAGAAAAAATGGAATTGCAGCTATTTCTAACCTTCAGAAAATTGTCCAGTCAAATAAATCAGGCATCCAAAGGACAGACTATTTTTGTTAAGGTATGCCAAAAATGTTTTATCTGCACCAATGTACTTATTATTAATAAAATACCGTCAATAAGATATGTTTATATAGGAAACTCTACATTTCGAAACCTCTCAATTTTTATCTTCTTCCCACGAGCTTCGAAAGAGATAGGTTCGACTGTATAAATAAATATAGCATTTTGAATGCATAAATGCTGCTATAAAATATAATGGACCACGTAATTTAAGGGTCAGTGCTTTCTCCTACCCTTTTTGAACATGCCAATGTCTGAAGGTAGCGATTATATTTCTAGCACTCCGGTAGAAATTACTTTTGGGATGGTCGTAGTGGTATACAAGTGCTGCATTAAATATTAATCTATTTTAAAATCGTAAAAATAATAGTGGTTGATTAGGTATACTGATTTACAAATTATGCATATGAACTGTGAAAGATTATATAAAAGTACGGCTTTTAATAAATGGATATATCAGATAAGGAATATAGCGAAAAACACCCTAGATCCCTTGGTGTTTGTTCACCCGAGTTCGAGTGCACTTACTCCCCATTCCCTGATTTTTTTTTATAAACTCTGTTCCCATACAATTCATCTAATTTCTGTCTCACATCACATTAGTTTTTCTTCCTGTGGCTTTCCCGATTTAACTTCAGAAGACCGTAATTGTGGCAACTTTTTTAAGCTTTCCATCATGGCGGCCACACATGCGCGTTGTGAGTCCGCCATGTTGGAAATTGCAATTTTTTGCGATTTGTAACGCATTTTGAAATTGGAAAAATGGAATTTTTTTAAATCTGAAGCCCTGGTTTTTTCATTCCCTAGTACTTTTTTATTTATTAATGGATGCCTAGTGGAGGGGGATCCTCATCCCCTCTCCCCGGATTCTGGTTATGAACCCAAGCATTGTAATCTCCTGAATCAGCAATTTTTGCAAGAGTATCACCACCCGAAGTTGCCAAATATACCAAAATGGAAAACATTTGGCGATTTACCATTTTCTGGAATAGCGCCGCTTTTGCCATTATGAAATACTTTAATTTTCGCTTAATTATTGCAAATTAAATCTATATTTACAATTAAAAAATAATTTGCTGATTTATTACTAATTGCCGAACATGCGACGAGATAATTATATACTTACAACTGGACTACTTGATATTGAGGAAGACTTGTTGATGAGGCTTGTCGTCTGCCGAAAGAATGGACTGGAGGCATAACTGAATCCAACCGTATCAGAGAGGCTTCCTTCTCTTCGTGCAGCAGACGCAGCTTTCTTAAGCTGCAGGTGAAACAAATATTTAGCTTACTTAACCAATTAACGGCCAATGTCCCTTTCTCACAAAAGCACATTTATATGACTTTAAAACCATGACTATTGGAAGTAATTAATTATTCTTTTTTCAAAAGTTTAGTTATCAGATACTCTAACCATACTGTAAAATTAAATGTAACTTCATTGTTTAATTCAACATCATTGTATCCATAATATAAAAATGAATGCAACATTGTGGTTTAATTCAACATCGTAGCCATAATATAAAAATAAATGCAACATCATGATGGCCATAATATAAAAAGGTTATTTATATGAGCCCTAGTTCTGTACTACTGTATGTTGTGCTCCCTATTAAACTATTTAATAAGTAAAAAAAAAAAAGGAACATATTACGGGATAAATTATTTTCTCAATTTCTATTAGAGGTCTTGAAACATAAACTAAATAGTTTTATACGTAAATATTTTTAACATCTTTCGTTAAAAGAATATTAAATATGGATTTACAATAAATGCAGAATGAATGAACCCCAAAATTCGAAGATCTGGACTAGCGTTTTTCAACTGGGGTGTTACGAGAATTTTTAAAATATGCATTTATTTATCATAAAATATTATGTATAAAATAATATGCATATTATTTGGTCACACGCACTATCTTCCTCTCAGTCAAAATCATATCGATTTTTTTTATTTTTTTTTTAGTAATTAGTTTTGGCGTGTTGAAAGAAAATTACGCTTTTATTGCGTTACTAAAATTTTGATCGCTGAAGTCGCATTTGCTTCTAAAAACGGTTCTACGTCACTCACGAATAAGCGCGAGTAGGCATAGGCGAATAATGTGGGACTGATACTATTCATACTTACAATTTCACGCATTTATAAATTAAAATTTTTATTCTCACATCATTCAGCAATTCTTGTGCTCGGACTTACTTGCAAGTAGAGTAGAACCATCTTAAAGAAAGGGCTTGGCAAAACAACACCCGATCACATCGCATATTTATGGTGGAAAAAGTGGGTATCACACTTTTTCTACAATCCTTGCTTCATGCAGTTAAGGTGTTCTGTAACTGCAAATCTAGGTTTTCAATTTAGCAAGTAATGGCCCTTGGCGAAAAACAGAACTATTGGCAAACGGCAGCCGAAACATGTACAATGTTTTACCGTTTCCTGCAGTATTTTACAAAAAATTGAAGGAAAAAAAAAATTTTTTTTTTACGGTACCTGGTAGGAACCGAACCCATGACCTCTTGGTATTCGGCCAAGTGCTCCAACTGAGCTACAGGACTTCTGCGAGGGCGTATAAATCTTCACGGTAGGCAAGTTTGGAAATAGAACAGTGCTTGCACTGCTTTTTAAACCAAACCAAATCAACGTCTAAGAAACGAAGGTCCGAAAAGCGAAACTAGCGTGATATTAAAGTCAGGGAAATTTTTCGCATCATGTTGTGTTAAATTTCTTGCGCGCGCGAGAGAGAGAAAAAGAGAATGATTTCACAGTGTTTGGTGAGAACCAAACCCACGACCTCTCGGTATCCGTCAGTGCTCTTTCAACTGAGCTACTACTATATGCGTTCGCAGAGGGGAGGATGATCGGTCGCCTGTAGCTCAGTTGGAAGAGCACTTAGCCACCAAGAAGTCGTGGGTTCGGTTTCAGTCATTCGCTTCTTAGACGTCGATTTGGTTTAAAAAGCAGTCCAAGCGCTATCGCAGTTCAAAACTCACCTATAGTGGAGCTTTATATACGCTCGTAGAGAGGTGAATGATGAGTCAACTGTAGCTCAGGTGGAAGAGCATTTGGCCGGATACCAAAAGGCTGTGGGTTCGGTTCCCACCAAGCACCTTTAAATCATTTTCTTTGCATCTTTTCGTTTCATCTTCTAACATTTTATTGTGTTGTCAGTAGCCAAGATTAACAATTTTACTTATAAGAGTTATTGCTTTGAAAATGAGGGTATCTTCATTCACATGTGTATTACTATAGCTTCCTCATTTCCCTGTATAATTTTCTTCGAATATTGTTTTCACTTGTTTGCTGCGTCCTACGGCACAAAGGTAGCCAAGATCATGTTATTCCGTCTTTGTTGTCAATTACCACGAATAGTAGCGTAGCCTGGGGTGGGGGCATGGGGCGGTCGCACCGGCCGCCAAAATTCGGCAATTAGCCTTCAAAAGAACAATGACAGGCACAACAATTAAGGCAATGACAGTCGCCCCGGACAGGAAAATATCTAGCTACGCCACTGACCACGAACACTTCAAATATTATCGGCCGGCGCGGGCTTAACCGTTAACCACTCTTGAATTAAGGTATGACTCTTAAATGCAACAACCTCAATTTTGGCAACCTCTACATGCCTTACTACTGGAACAAACGTTTTGTCTTTCTATGGTGTCAGTTGATAAAGACTTCACTGAAGTTATGAATAAAGTTTGAAGTGAAGTAGCTGCCCACCCACCCGTAGCACTTTTTAATAATTAATATCAAATTTCAGCACTTTCCTTAATTCTTTGCTACCCAGCCCCTGACCCTCCTTAGGAAGTTTTACAAGGTTGCTGGTGAGCTAGCATTGGCGACGATTTCAACGCCAAATCAGATTTAACGCCAATGGAACCATTAATTGCATTTTAACCACAATGAATATAAAAGTTTGCATATTCTTAATACGCTATACAAAAACGTCTTCTCTACTCAGCGGCATCCATGTTCGTTCACTATAACTTCATGTATAATAATAATGATATTGCAATACGTGTAAAAAGGAAATCAGAAGTTAAAATTCGCACAACTTACCGCTTCTATTTTTTCTCGATTTTTGCATCTCCTGTGAGCCAGCCACAAGAGTAAGCCGACCACGGGTGCGACTCCCATGACGGCGACTACCGGCAGCACTGTTGACGTCACGTCAACCCCTTTGTTTCTTGGTTGGTCACCGGATTCTGTCGCCCCCTCTGGTTTCTTCTCTTGGCCGCCGCCGCCCTCTCCCTGAGGAACCTGGCGAACTGGGGGCTGATTGCCAGGGTGGAAGGCGACGGCGGGGGGAGAGGGGGCGGCGGCGAGGACAGGCGAATGAGGGCGCCTGCGCCCTCCTCCATTCCCAATGGAGGCAGGGTGGGCGGGGTGAGGTGCGATAGGAACGTAGGGACGGCCCGGAAATGGCATTCCACCGCCCCTGGACCCTCCCACGCCAAACGACAAGGGGCGAGATGTGCTAAAAGGTAGATCCAAAGTCGGTTCTGATGGTACATTTCGTTCTAAGACACGGACATACACTTCGATCTTGGCCTGAAATAATAATAAAAAAAGAAAAGAAATTAAGAAAATTTACTTGCTTTTTTAAGAAATTTTAAACGAAGTTGAAAGTAAGACCATATAAAATGCTTTTATACCCTCCCCCAATTATTTTAATTAGTCCCAATGACTGCTTCTATATGCTCATTCAGAAGATACGATGGCTGCTATAACCATCCATTTTAACTAAATGCTGTAGCGCCACATGGTGATGAAATAATCTCATTGAATGTTCAGAGTCTAAATTCCTGTCACGAAGATAATTGACGCTGTAGTCAGCATCCACGTTTAAGTAATGCAGCGCCACCTACTGATGAAATAATCTCGTTAGATGTTTGTATGCAGCTTTCATGCTCATTTCGAAAATATAATATTCGCTGATATATACTCACTGTATGCATCACTCATTATGTACCTCAATGCTGAATAAATTATTACAATCTTAGGCGTACGTAGAAAGTTCATAAGGGGGTTGTAAGCTCAATGTGGGGGGGTTACAGAGCTACAATGCCATATTTCCTATGTTACATACACAAAATTTCATTTCAATATGGGATTACAACCCCATCAGCACCCCCTGCGTACGCCATATGTAATTGCAATGAAGCTACTTGCGTTCGCGCTCAGTTGGTGTGTAATACCGTTAGTAGGCAGGTTAGTCCATTGCAGTTTAGTGAAGGCCGTCTTGGAAGAAGTGGGTTCTCCCACGCGAAAAACCAGTTTCGGCAAGACGCCCTTCCCTAAACTGCAATGGACTAACCCGTCTGCTAACGGTATCACACGCCAATTAAGCGCGAACGCGCAATAGATATCATCATATACTAAAACCTAGAAGTTATCCATGGAAATTGCCAATTGTAGCGCCATCTAGTGACGAACTAGTCCCGCGGATGGTTACTGAAATGTAGCATAGTATCCTATGCAAAATTTTGACAAAATATGATACTCTTAAAATTGACAATAAATCAGTGATAAAAGCAAATCAATGACAATGATAATAAATATGACACTACCATCTCACCATTGTCAATAGTTGTTTTCTGTATTTGTTTTATATCTTAATTGAATCTTTGTAAACTTTCTGAGAATTGTAATTCGAATGACAACTGAAGTAACAAGGAAATTAAACATATTGATAGGTGTTACTTCAGCCATCGCTCAAATTGTAATCTTGTGAAGAAGGACTGCAAAGAACAAGCAGAAACGTGAAGTAAAAATATGTCTCGTGATCGATACAACCATAGACATACGCAGAAAGTTCATAAGATGGGGGGTTACAGAGCTACAACTCCACAATGCATGCATGCACGCACACACACACACACACACACACACACACACATACATACATACATACATACATCAACGCCCCCTGCGCGTACGCCTATGGAGGTACCCAAAAGCAATAATCATTAGGGATATTTATCATAGTGGCAACATCAATCATCTCACCGTGTTTAGTGTATGTTAACTCCTCATCCAGGTGAGAAAAAAAATATTTAAAAACATATCAAACGGGGTTTCGCAACGAAACGTACTTTCGTGAATACAAAAGAGAAGTTAAAAATAAATAAATTAAAAAAATTTGGATTCAAATTAACGAAAGACGCAAACATCCAAATTTTTTTAAATTATTGTAAGCATGCTCAAATAATCAAAGTAATTTTATGAAATCTGCTCCTCTTGCATATCTTCATTTGATGTAAAAATTATTTTAAGAAGTGTAACTGAATTGGCAATTAATGGAATTTTACATAAATTATTGGATAAAAGTTCTTTAGGAAAAAAATCGTCTTTCTCCTCCTCTTCGTTCTTTTAAGGAAAATATATGCAAAGGACAATGTTTTCCAACCAGTCACTTTCCTTTAGGAAAATAGATATAATAAAAACGGAAAAGAAAGAAAATTTGTATAGGAAACTATGACAAATAGGAATAAGTAGGGAAAGAAATAGGGATAAGTAGGGAAAGAAATAGGGATAAGTAGGGGAAAGAAATAGGAACAAATACGTGATAAAAAAAAATAGACAATGATAAAAGCAAAAGGGGCATCAAAAGGAATAAAAATGACCATAACAGGGACAAATAAACTAAATAACAGGAAAATAACTAGTAAAATTTGACACTGGTCGGAATATACGAAATACAAATGAAGAAGGTAAAAGACATTTACCATCTGCAAAAATATTCGCAACGTTTCGAGAACTACTGTTCCCTTCATCAAGCGAAAGTGTCAAGGAAGTGTAGGTGTTCGGTATTTATACCCCAACTTTGGTTTCCCCCCCCTTCCCCCGTCTGAAAGTGGTTTACTCCATCTCCTAGCAAAAATGCGGTAAGGTTCAGGCATCGATTTTGCGATGTTCATCGCCTTACTTCGCATTCGAAAAGTCTCCCAAGACTCCAGAAAAAGTCTACAATAGCGAGAAGTTACATTTTTGAAAAGAACATCATCGTGCTGTGGAGAAAGGTGAGATGACTAATCTTCTGGCAGAACATGCCTGGGAGAAAGGTCATGTTCCTGATTGGAAAAGTACAAAAGTTCTTCATAAAAATGTAACTTCTCGCTATTGTAGACTTTTTCACTTTTTCCGTCGATTTTTTTGTTATAAAGTGTGTATCATGGGTGTAGAATTATATGGCGCCCGTCATGAAACTCTATCCCCCCAATAATTTGAAATAATATTAATATATATATATATATATAGGGTTTATACAAAATGGCGGAAAAGAAGTTCACTACACGATTCCTTGTGAAAAAAGGAATAAAAAATGTCCAGTGCATTTTTTGCTTAAAATCAATATTTAATAAGTTATTTCAAATCATAGTTGAACCAATAATAAGGCAAAGCCAACCCATTTAGAATCACTAATGCATTTGCACATGCATTCGCGAATGTACGCCCCTTGCCACGAAGAGAGAGAAGAAGCGACGATTTCACTGGTTTTTAAAAACTTGCTTAGGTCACGTGTTACTTGAACTTTGGGATATCGAAACTTCACTAAAGAGTTAGTTTAGTTACGTTATAATTAACAGCAAACTCCAGATTTGGTGATTTATCGTGCCAAATCAATCATACCAGGGATGGGATGTATACGGATCGGAATGGGCTGTTTGCCACTAGATTCAACCTTTTTTCTTCTTTGTTGTGGGGAAAATATTAAAATTAATAGTATTTTTCTCTTATTTTGTAAGCAGTCGTGTGCCAATCTGAAATTTTTTTCCTATCAGGGATTTTACGAGTAACGGCTAATACGAGGAATTTCGCATATTCTTACCTTGTCGTATTAACGGAGTTCGACTATATATATATATATATATATATATATAGCTTATATGACCTAGATTGGCCTACTTACCCGAAGGTTTAAAGCCACAGTTGATTAATATATCGTTCTATTATATAAAATAAAAAAGAGGGGAATGGTTGGTTGGTTGTATTTTTATGGCGCAAGGGTAACAAGGCGTCATTCTGCGCCAATCAAGGAAGACGGGAATGTCGACGTAAACGTTACGATACATTGCCAATTTTATATCGATACGTAATATTCGTTTTCGTGTGCATCGTTTGGTCAAAAGCGTATTTTGAACGAAGCGAATTTTGTTTTGTAAACCACGTATTTGTAAAATATAACGTCCTATTACTTTCCTTAGCATTTTTGTTAATTATTGAAATGTACGTTGGGAAAATATTTGGTTGTTGCAGCCAGAAATGCCGATAACCGTAACTGCCTTTTCGACAAATAATGGTGATTGAAATCTCGTCTGCGAAGAAACGATACATCTTCACTTCACTTCACTTCCCGACAAAACACGCGTAACGATCGACATCAGTTTAAAAACACGTATGTAACATACACAAGAACTTCCACGGGAAACGCATCGCCGATCGTCTTCATTTTTTTTTTTTTAGTTGTTTTGCAAGTCTTAACATTGCGTTACGGATTATCTGAACGCAGTATGGGATTTACTGATACGTTAAATAGGCTAAAGCCTGCATCGGAAGATTTTCACAGGAAAATTTGCAACAATGAAATATTTAGGAAAGCGTGGCGATGTAACTATTGTGCGTTCGCGCAGACCTGACGCCTGATACCGTTAGCAGACGGGTTAGTCCATTGCAGTTTAGGGAAGGGCGTCTTGCCGAAACTGGTTTTTCATGTGGGAAAAACCAGTTCCTCCAAGACGGCCTTCCCTAAACTGCAATGGACTAACCCGTCTGCTAACGATATCACGCGCCAACTGAGCGCGAATGCACAGTATTTGTTTTTTTACCCAATTATCTTATTAGCGTCTGAGATTTTTTTTTTCTGTCTATGGAAATACCGCACGATTTATGGCTGTCCTCTGCACCGCCTATTTAAACGAAAATAGGGGGCGAATAGGTCTATCTTTTTTTTCTGCGCATTATAATTTTGTGATAAAGTGTTAGTTGTTGTTGAATTGAATCATTAGTTTTGTCTTATATGTAATGTATAGATTACATTCTAAGATACTCTGGATGTCTCTTTTTCTCCTATGCTAAAAAAAGCTCCAAATTGAGCTTCAATGTGGGTGCCAAAAAATTATAATAAATTTATTCAAAAAAAGAAAATCACAATAACGCGCCCCGGAGGCTTTGTATGTTGACCAGTATTTGGTAATTATGTTAGCCCTGAGAAAGGTAATAATATCTTATAACCTTTTATATACGGAGAAAAGGATCGATGTCCTTGTCCTCGTTGGCCTAGTGGTTAAGGCACTTCAGGCTCAACGGAGAAACCCTAGTTCGACTCCAGGACGGGGACGATATTTTTTTTTTTTTCTTTTCTCTCTCTCTCCTGTGCTAAAAAAGCTCTAGCTTGAACTTCAACGTGTGTGTCGAAATCATTTATCATATATTACATTGTTAAAATGTAGTGAGTGATATTTTGTTATATTATAAAGTTACATTATCGTTAAGGAATACTATGTTCATTTTATATTTTATTTAAAGATTTTATATTTTATTTAAAGATTTTTATATTTTTATTTAAAAGATTTTATATTTTATTTAAAGATTTTATATTTTATTTAAAGTTTTCTATTTTATTTAAAAAAGATTTTATATTTTGGCAGGTACATATTTTATTTAAAAAGATTTTATATTTTATTTAAAAGATTTTATATTTTATTTAAAGATTTTATATTTTATTTAAAAGATTTTATATTTTATTTAAGATTTTATATTTTATTTAAAGATTTTATATTTTTCCATATATTCACCTACCTTTTATATTCAAGTTTAGAAGTTACATTCAAAAGCAAAGCTAGATATTGGAAAAGAGATTATTTCCAAAAACGGCATATTCGCGAAGGCATGAAAAAAATTAATTTGGAATAATAGCCACGCATACACATGGGCGTCAAATAAAATAATTTGACGCTCATGTGACATGACGCCCCAATGAAATAATTTAAAAAAAATTTTAGTTATACTTCTGGTTATGTTTAGTAAGACCAGGTGGCAAAATACATCAGCCTACAGGTGGCAAAATACATGTATATGTACTTGTATATTTTACTGTACGTACAAATGCTTGGTTAAAAAAAATACTTTGTGAAATTTGTTTGCTGTACATTTTTCTTCTTTTTTTCGTACATTATTTTATCTACTTCTTCACTCATTTTCAAAGAAGGTTCAAGGTTAGGATCCCTATCCATAATCTTCTGCTTAAAAAGTTTCCTAATACGAGACATTTCTTCTGATTCTTTTGTTATCGTTTCTACTCCGCCTTCCTCAGCATCGCACATTTAAATGGGAAATGTAAATGCTGAGGGCAGCCAGCCTGGTTGGAGACGTTTCTGACTACAGATCGGAAATACACTAATACTAGAATCAGGCATTAGCTCCCATGTTTGTTGACGTAAACTCGATTTACCAAATAGATGCTAATTACTATACTAATTATATAATATTAAATTTTTAAGTTAAAAAGTAAAAAAAATATAAAAGAGAGGGTTTTTTTTTTTCATTTGTTATTGTTTGGCACCTTCAAATACAGCTATAAATCGAATGTATTAGTGCAATATTCGAAATTTGGTATCCAATTACAAACCGCAATAAATCGAAATCCGCAGTAATCGAAACCGAAATAACCGGGGTTTTCCTGTAGATTGAAAAATCCTAATTATTTAAGCCTGATTTATACATTTACATCCATAAAATAACTACAGGTATAAAAAAAAAAAAAAAATCATTACCGTTTGATGTCCATCGTTCGCTGTGATGTAGAGTGAAATCATTCCCAGCCTAATAAAGAAAAATATATTTATATTCTGTAAAAATCAAATATCATCATACAAAAATATAATATTTCCTTTATGTGTGTTCACAGTTTTGAGTGTGCTATCTCTGCGAAGCAGTAGCGCAGTAAAGGAGGCTCAAGCCCCCATTAGATATCAAAACACATTTTCTCTAAGGCTGCATTACATAATCTTGTTTAACCCGCGAGCAGGCAGATTAGAGGAACGCGAGAACGCGCGCGGGGTGCTTTGCACCCCATCTGATTATATAGCATTATTTCATTAAAAACGTCCAATTTTACAGGGAACAATAAGTGGAATTTTCTCTTTGTCACCCTACCCCAAAGATTGTGACTTTGAAGGCAACAGGAAAGAGTTTGGCCAGTTTCAGAAGCAAGGGTGGGCGTTTTTTTTTCACAAATTGTAAGTTGTGGGATGTGAAACATCCCGCGCGCCTGATCGCGGGTTAAAGCCACTTGAAAGAGGTCCGAAGGCCGTCAGAACAGACGCGAATTCCTTCTTTCATTGGTTGCAAAGTAATCTGTTTCTGATCCTTGTTTTTGGAAACACTACTAAACTAAATTTTTAGAGAAAAACTGAATGAAGCGAAAATGAATCGGAAAAAGGGAAAATGCATGCATCCATCCTTCCTTCCTTCCTTCGCGTACTAAATAATAAAACTTATACCAAAATCCTCAGCTCAATAATTGCTAGAAGCATAGAGGAATATTTATCATCTTTTAAATACATAAGATTAAAAAGGTAAGATTATTATTTTTAAATAGATAACGAGTTAATTTATTTTAGTGCCTTTTAATCTTTAGATTTAGTTCATATTCCCCAATACAGGCAAAATTTAGTGTCCCTAACTTGTATCATGACGTCACGCCAGTTAACCAATCAGATAGGGGATTCGCGTCTGTCCCGACCGTCTCGTATTTGAGGTCCCCCATGAGTTTTGAATTGCTGAGCTGCTGCTGTGAATGGCAATAATATCTTGACATATCTGATTACAGTATAGGCGTAGGTTTTATGAACTCGTGCAGATCTCAAAAAAGTTCGTGAAATGAAAATTTCGTACATGGGAATTAACGTTATTAGTTCTGTAGAATACTTTTCTATGTAATTAACGTTATTAGTTCTGTAGAATACTTTTCTATGTAATTAACGTTAATTCCAATTCTGGGGCTAACGCAATAATATGTATTAGCATGCATATCGTGAAGTGGAGGTTCGTAAACAGGCAAGTTCATCGTATAAGTTCTTATTGAAAGTTGTATCATTTTCTAATTTCAAGTCCTAAACTTTCTAAGTTTTAAACTTTCTGCATTGTGGTACGCAGGGGGAGTTAATAGGAGGATATAACTCCCAATACGATACAATTTTATACAGAGTGATTCAGAACTCGTGGGGCAAACTTTCAGTGTTATAGAAGAAATCAAACAAATAATCTTCATCATAGAAAGCATGGTCACAAGTGCATCCTGTATATGCACGAAAGGATATACGGATATTTTAGCCCTATAACCCCCTCTTATGTACTTTCTTCATAAAATAACGACTTTCTAAGTCCTGTAATTTTAAAGTCTCTAACTTTAAATAGATGTCATATAAATACACAATACCCTCTGCACATTTCATAATAATTATTTAGTCATTGTCATCTTAAAAATCGTAAAAAATTGCGGCAAAAAAAGGGTTAAGATATAACGGTCTTTTTAACATTCTATACCCGAACTTCCTAAAAAAAATGGAGGTTATAGGTATAAAGTTATATTAGCCCGTGGGGTCCGAATCCCCCAATAAATTGCAATTTTACATATATTTTAGCATATGTGTTTAATATTTGCTTCGGCATCTTCCAATAATTTTGAAAATTCTACTTTGAATATGAGGATCCAAAACTGTATCGTCTGGCCATGAATAAATGAGCAAATTTCAGTTTTTTTTGGCCGCTACGTGGAATTTAAAATTTTCATAGGATTGGAAGCTATTAGGCTATTATTATTCGCCCATGTTTTACAGAAGCGCTTCGTGAATCTGCCTGACTGCAACCTAAATAGGTAGTCACCGCAGGGGGCGTTGCCATCGACCTACATTTTAGCATCTGTACGCCTTGCAAGCGCCTTAGGCACCTCAACCCCATTTACGATGCTTATTTCAAAATTGCCTGAATAAGAAGCAATCAGGATTTTCCTTTAGAAAGGGATGGGCGAATCGTCTGCGCTAAGAGGCAAAAAGAAACAGACGTTAACGTCGCAACATCATATTTACTATTCAAAAAAATGTATTGTACAGAGCGAAAATCGTCTGTCAAAATTGTTTTTCTGTAGACAAGATGAAAAATATATATATAAATGAATAGTAATAGTGCTCAAATTAACGCTCAATAAACGAAAAAAAGCACTCATATTCTTGCTCAATAAATAATAAAAATATTTAATCGCTTCGTCCTTGGCTAAACTCCTTCCACAATTTTTGACCTTCCAGAAATTTCAAACATGCTATGCTGTCCGTGGGGATTAGAGACGATTCTTCACACTGGACGTTGTTCACCGGAACCCAACTTGGGTTCTTCTATCACATCTCGTTAAGGGCTCCTATCCCCAAATGGAGATTTTACCTCTTTTTTCTTTCCTGATCTCTTGGACTCTATGTCCCTCCCTCTCCTAAGAACACAGTGCCGCTTGCTCGGCCAACATTTCCAGATTATTTTTTTACCTACAAAACAAAAAACCTGAGCCCGCCTTTTCCAGGCCACTGCTTTTCATGTGCTATATTACGATTTTTATAAATTGTACACATCACAAAACCATTGTTAGGCATTTTTAGTTGGTTGAAATAAACTATACTCGCGGCAAAGCTAACCTGGAACACTGTTAAGGCTACGGCGACCTATTCACGCCCGTTCAACAAGTATTCGTTCGCAAATTGGCGAAAAATGAGGTAACTCTCAATATTATTAGGCTCTTTATCGCCTAAGTTCTTTAAGTTGGAACGCAGTAAAACACGGTTGCCAAAATTCCCGCCAAGCGAACAAAGTCCTCTGAGTGGTCAGTTACTTGAATGACATCAGCGCTAGTTATAATGATTCTTTTTCCTAAATTTAATAAATACCCGATTTTAATTACACAAACATGCCTATGTTTTATGTATTTTAGCATAATTTTAATGTTTTATGTCCGAAATGTAGCTTTTATTAACTCTGTTAACGTAAGAAAGGGCGAACTATATTGCACTGGCGGAATCATACTGCTCTGCGCCTTGGTGTGCCAGGTTAGCTTTGTCGCGAGTATATCATATTTTAGATATAGTATTATGCTCTTGGACGTCTTCTAGGAATTCCCACAGAGCTTTGTGCTCCGTCTTGATGTGGGGACTTTTCCCAAGGACTCTTCTCTCCCTAGACCCAGTGCTTCAATAGACCAAACTACTGTGTCAGTCCCTCTGGGAAAACAGAGCCACCTTTGGCGGCCACCATTCCCAACCACGATCAAGATCACATTAAAAAGGTACAGTATTAGTTCCGAATATAATAAGAATTTGAATAACGTGATGTTTCTATGGAAAGCATTGCTTGCGCGCGTGTGCATATATATATTCGTATACATTGCTCGTGCATGTCTATCTGTGTAGTGCACCTTGTTTTGTTAACGCTGCTGATATTGCATTTTTCACACATTGGAAGTCGGGCATCCTGCATCGAGCAAGTCTACCTGGCTTCGTTATTTTCAACAGCTCACCAAAGGCTGCTCGTATGGTGGTTATTATTTGTTTAACAATAAAATAATTTTTAATTTACGTACATATATTCTTTCGGGTCTTTCGTCGTCGCACCACAGAAATGTTACACGCCCACGTTGCACCTCTATCATAGACGTACGCAGAAAGTTCATAAGGGGGTTATAGGCTCAATGGGGGTTTACAGAGCTTCAACTCACATATTCCTATGTTAAATATACAAAATTTCATTGCAATGGGGCATCAACACATCCTTGCATACGCCAGTGACCTCTCTGTTCGTATATTTGGACCGGTTTGCGAAGAACTTTTAGTCAATGTAGACTGGATACGATGGGATGCATTGATGCCCATGCTGGTGATACGCGGCGATGTTCTGTTGCACTTCAAAACATACATATTCCGTAACACCATAGCGTAACAAGGAATAACACGCAACAATGTTCTATTAAGATGCTTTGTTGCATGTCTGTACCCAGCCTTATATACCCACCAAGCCAGCTCATGACATGTGCCTTATTTCATCGGCTAGGAGTTGCTAACGTCAAAAATAGGAGGCATACTATTTAACCTCCGGAGACAAACTCCATTTGGGTGGAGTTCTGAAAATTATGTTATTGTTGAAATCAGGTTTCTAACACCACCCTAATAATTTCATTAATTCCTTCGCAAGCCTCAGCTTAGAAAGTACGAAATTTATGTTGTTGTTCTTGGTGAAGTCGTTTTCTTCCCATTTTTACACTTAATTTTTTCAAGTTCTACTTCAAAGAATCTGTAAGTCTACATTTCTGAAATTCGTCTTTCTTATGCTGCCTATTTTCCTAGCAGGCTGAAAAGGCAAGTTTCCAATTTATGATCCGCAAAGTATTTAAAAACCGGAAACCTGGTAATTCAAAACGAATTAAAAGAAATAAAGACAAGTTTGTCAAACGGCATTCCGTACCTCATTAAATAGACTACATTCAACCCGCTATTCTGAAAAAGCAAAGTTCGTTCAAACGAAAATAGGGGATGGGGGGTCTAATAATCAGGTTTATTGCAAGTCCTTGAAGTATTCATCTTCGCCAAGGTCAAGCGACACATTCATTTATTAAGTCTCGACACTTTTCTGCTGTTTTTAGTTGCTTGTCACACTGCTGGGATAATTCAAACAGGTTGCAGAGCAACAAGTTCACTGTCGGTGGACACTTGGCCTTCGTGCGATGCACTTGAAGGCAGTTTTTTTTCTCCTTTCAAGGATTTTTGCAGGATTATCATCTAGATTACAAGAGCACTACTTCTTGTTTTCAATTGCAAATTAATCAGGACGGCGGTGGATCTTCGCAATCGTCTTCGACAGGTTTGCAGATAAGTTTCATTGGACACATCTCCGCTCACCTTAAACATGCCGACATGGCTGACTTTGGGAATGTGTATCAACAAGTTTGACATCAACTGCCTAAAGAGAAATATAATTCATGAATCTCAAGCTTCTTATGATTTGATTTATTCAGAAGATTTGATCCGTTCGAAGTTGTTAATAATTTATAAGTTCGACTTCTATCACGTCGCCTGCGCTTAAAGGGCCATGAGCGCCTAGTTAGATTCGTTTCTGACTGGAGATCAGTAGATAATGGCCGTTCATTTGATTCTGTATCGCGCGTTAGCTTCGTTAAGAACCAGCTTCTTAGTGAAATCGTTTCCGCCTGTCGCTTTTAAAAATGATAAATAATGAACAAGCAGATAAGATGTCATTACTTCACCAACAATCTACCATGGTTTGGAATCCACGTAAAATTACAAGTCGTATTCATTATGGTTATCAAACGTATGACTTGCAGAAGACTGACCATGAGACTTTACAATTTTATGTAGATTCTAAACCACACCAGATTCTGAGTGAAGCAATCGCACCGCATCTAATGAAAACAGCTTTTGCAGTTTTTAAATATTGCCCCAGATGGTATTTAGTACATTGGATTTAGAGATTTTCAGCTAAATCTTTCAGGTACTACAAATAAACTTTAAGATAAAGGGTATTAAACTGGCTCAGTTAGAATCACTCAAATGGCTTGGCTCCTAGTTAACTGCACTACTTGAAAATGCAGAAACACAAGTTCCAGACGATAATAAAATACGCAGAATCTCTATTTAAGCAATAGAAACTTTGTGCAAATGTTTGAACTTCTATCCAATGTCCTATATTTGCTCATATTGTGGTTGACCCTTTTACAAAATAATCTTATAAACAATGGTGCGTTCTTTTCCTTGCCCTTTCACTTCCTGGTGTGGATAAACAACAATGGAATGGTGCAATTGTTGCATTTGTTTGTGTCAGTCCAGAAGATAAATTTTAGAACCTTTGAAATAGAAACCTGTTCATGTATGTTATACGTATTGCCTTCTTAAACCTCTGCAATATACCATTATTATTTCCTTTTTCAAGTAGCAATATCGCTCTCACTCCCCTTTCCTTTATACTAGTTCTAAAGACGATCTACTGGCGAATTTAAGCGTTCTGAAACAATGCACTAATGATAATCTAAACGCGATAGTTCCAACTTGTCCAGGATTCTTCGCTTGAACATGACAATATGTTTTACCATCTTCCATTTCAAACTCGTTAGAGCTGTATATGACCCCTCATCGCAAGAATTTGACTTTATATGCTAACCAATGGTCATTGTACTGTCCCTGCGAAAGGTAATAACATCCTGGAAAACAGGACCTGACGATAAGGACATCGTCTCCAGGATCCAGGTAGTCTAGTTTGGTATGACTCTTCGATTCAGGCGAAGTTGCCATGGGTTCGATTCCAATCCAAGACAATACCTTGACGAATTGATCCCCAGAAATTATTACACAAGTTTAACGTGGAACAGTTTATTAATCAAAATAGGGTATAGTAGCCAATGGCACCTTTGTTTACCAAGTTTTCACAGAACCTGCCATTGCTATTATAGTTGGAAAGCAATCTCCAATAAACAGTTGTCCATCGTGTAGACTCCCCAACTCCCCCGCAAAAAAATCGATCTGCTTTGATTGACAGTTTCGTTAGAGCTCATCTCCTCAGCGTTACACTGGATCAGTCAGTCAACACTGACTTACGTCCATGTAACTTAATTTAAAAAGTGAATTCTTCTTACCTGTCCAACAAGTGATTTCGCTAACTTGACATCCCCCGTATTTTCGTCAATGCGAAAGTATTCAGATCCATCGACGTAGACTGCAGGTTCGATTCCATACGTAATTCGATCGTTGTCCTGATCTCTAGTCCTGACCCTTGAAATAAGATTTCCTATGGACAGACAGACAATCAATAAACAAATAGCAAATATATTGTCTTGAAAATGCAAATTTGTTGTTATCATTTTAAAGTTTCAAGAGAAAATCAGTAACAACGCATAATAGATATTACTGAACACTCCGATTTCGTTATTTCAATTCCACTAGTATCAGATTTACGCCCAGAACCAATAATATTTTCTGTATTTTTTATTTAAATATATTTCGAAGAATTGGAAACTCCAGTCGTCTTCAACTGTTGCAAAATCTTTTCAGTTATAACATGTCTTTACTCGCATCCTTCTTTACTTTTTTACTGCAGGTAGTCCCCGTTTTACGTCTTTTTGCGTTACGTCATTCCGTTTTACGTCTTCAGGAAATTGCCACCTTAATTCATTTCCTCAATTCACTCAGACGTTAATTATAATGTGTTATTTTATGTACACTTTTATAACCTTTCATGTATTTCTACTGACTAAAAGCTTTTAGATAATAATAAATTGACACACACACACACACACACACACACACACACACACACACACATATATACTTGCGAGATTATTATTATTTTGCACAGGGTTAGCACAGTTGCCAAATGGTCGGCACACAGAGCCACGGAGGCATTTTTTGTTTTTAAATTTCTCGCAGAGAAAAGAAAGATTTCACGGTGCCTGATGGAAACCGAACCCACGACCTCTTGGTAGTCGGCTAAGGACAAGTAAAAGCTAGACAGATATGAGGGTCACCGAAGGCCTTTAAGAGCTTAAGGCCGCTAAAGGCTTCAATCTGATCCCTAGATGATGCGTTGTATTTCCATGAAATCGTGTATAAACAGGTAATGAGTTGTGTTTGCATAAAATCTTGAAAAAGCAAACGATGCTTTCGGCTAATGCAGTTCTTTTTACACAAGCAGATGTATAATATTGCCAACCAAGGCCGGATTATAGTATAGGACAGCGGTTCTTCAACTTTCCTAGATCGCTGACCCCCCACCTTTCAGAGTTCACTCACCCTCGCAGACCCCCAAGAATTAACTCAAAGTTTAACGCCCCAAATTTGCATCATACATATTTATTTCTAGTGTTTCATCACTAATTTTCACCATTTAAGGAAGGAATTTTTCGTTCCCTCATAATTTATTCTTAGCATTAAAGAGCAAATGCTCATGTCTTAGTATTTTTTCGAATCTTTGTGGAACACTGGGAGGGTCTCGTGAAGTCCCTAATAGGGTCCGTTGACCACAGTTGAAGAACCGCTGGCATAGATAATAAAGGCAATTGGAAAAATACCATTTTCAGCGTTAAGACTTGTAAAAAAATATTTACAAAATTCATGAAATCAGTCTCAAAATTAAGTTGTCTAGTTGTATGGTATATGGAAAAAGATGCTTTACATCAGCGATTTCTGGTGTCCTTAGTATTTTAAAACTAGGCTGTATATCATTTCACAGCATTCAAGGTTGAAAATCACGGCTCTAGATAACGTCAATAATGAGGCAGTAATTGTGATAATTTTGCTCAAAAAAGAATAAGATAATTTTTAATGTAAATTCCATAATCCGTGTACTATAAGTGTGAAAGTTTCATACCATCATTTAATTTTTTTGCTTATTTTTGCAAGCGCATATACGTATTTTGTTTTAAGTATATATTGATTCTATGTAGCAATGGTTCCGGACCTTTTATTGCCGCGACCCTTTATAGCGATTTGTATGTTATCTCACGACTCTAGGATTGAAACTTCAATGGTTTTAGAAAACGAATGTTCCGACGATTTAATCGATATATTTATTAAATATCTAATTGTTTTATATCGATGTTTGTCCATTACTTAAGCGACACTGTTGCTTTGATGTGACATTGCAATTTAATCAAATTTTTCACACAAACCGAATTTACTCTTAAATGAAAATATCAAACATTAAGTGGCAAGCTCGCGACCTTGCGACAATCTTCCGAAACCATGATTCGGGTCGCGACCTGAGGATGGGAACCCCTGATATATAGGAAGGATAAAATAAAAGCTTCTCAATTTTCTTGCTCGCTCAAAAGAAATAATTACATAGGTTTATGTTACAAGGAGCCCCGAAGAAATTCTCTAGGGTTTCATAGAACTATAACCCGACCCTGTTGGCAACGCAGATATCTGAAATAAAAAATATATGTATATATACAGGGTTTCTAGGAAAGTCCGAATGTGCGGCCAATAATTTTTGAAGCAATACACGTATTGCAACAGAAGTTAGGTATTGGAATAGTAAAATGACTATGCTCTATCAGATGAGATGAACAGCAGCGCCCCTGGTGGCGAATTGAGGAAGTTAAAAATTTTATTTCGAAAAATAATGAAGACAAGGAAATATTTTCAATTAGAAAGTTGTAGAGTGTCTTTCAATCAGTATTAAAAGATGTACGTCTTACATACAATATGTACAAGGTGTTCTGGAAGTTTCAATGCATCACTTTAAGTTAATGCTTTATAGCGCTTTAGAGGTTGAGTTGAAGTTCTTATATCAAAGGAACCATAGTCTCTCTCTTGTAAGAACTTCAACTCAACTTTTAAAACAATAGAAAGAATTAACTGAAAGCGATGTACTGAAACTTCTGAAACACTTCACTTCATGTCAGTACGTGTACATATTGCATATAATCTGCATATCTTTTTTCCTAATTGAAGGACGCTCTACAACTTTCTAATTGAAAATATTTCCTCATCTTCATTATTTTTCGAAATAAAATTTTTAACTTCCTCAATTCGCCACCAGGGGCGCTGCTGTTCATCTCATCTGATAGTGCATAGTCATTTTACTATACCAATACCTAACTTTGGTTGCAATATCTGTCTTGGTTCAAAAGTTATTGGCCGCATTCTGACTTTGCTAGGAACCCTGCATGGCATATAATCTCTTGTTCTGATGGTTTAATATGATAACATCCAAAACCGGAAGAACAAAGCAAAATGGAACAAAACTTCCGTACAAAACACTTGCCCATCTACATTCGAAATATTCCACGAATCTGATGGTAATCGATAACCGGTTTACTGTATCGATATTTTTATCGATAAGCCATGGTGTTGGAGCAAATTTTCATGATGCATCACTTGTGTTTGCGACTCGGGACCGAACTAAGGTTTCTATTGAACCCGTGACATTTTTGCCGGGCCTCTTGTGGCATAAATTAAGCCTGTGACATTTCTGCCGGGCCCCTCTGGAATAAATTAAGCCCGTGTAATTATTCCTTTTGAAGAAATTAGGAAAAAATAAACCTTTGTTATATCAATCCTTTATGAAATTAAGATTTTAACAAAATACGCATTATGTACTTCCAAAACATTAAAGAAACAACGGTGTTATGAAACTGTTATATATAATATATGGATTATAAAATTTATTATAAATGATTTCTAGCAATAAATATTATATGAAGCAGCTTTTCCCATGCAAAATGTAACTAGACAACTTAATTTTAACTGCCTTGTGAAATTTCGTGAAATAATATTTCACTTTTTTCAATCCTTAATTATATTTTTCTAGTTGCATTTAAAGTGGCGTTTAGTCCTCACCACGCCGGGCTCCTCAAAAAAGCGCACCCTTGTCTAAACGTTTGTCCTTTTTTGCTTATGCTATAATCTGACCCTGTTGCAACTTATCGTTTGCGATTACACTGGTCGTAGAATACGACAAATTATTAAACTGATCTGCAATCATGAACATTAAAAGATTATCATCGTTCATGAAAGCAAGGACTGGTGATTAATTTGCAGCAGACGACATTTTGTGTATGACAGTCAGTGTTTCCACTATTGACATGAAAAATAAATATTTAAATGTAAACGGTAGTATTGGTTTATCTAGCATAGCGTTTCTCAACCTTTTTACCTTTGTGAAACCCCCTTGATACAAGATCAGGGACGGATTTAGGGGGGGAGTGGCAATTGCCTCCCTCCAATGGAAATTTAACATTGAAAAGATACAAGGTAAAAGTCAAATCGTTAATCGCCCCCCCCTTGAATGACCTCTAAATCTGCCCTTGAACAGGATTTATGTTAAAAGGAACCCTGCATAAAAATATTATATATCATTATTAAAAAGGGATATTAATACTGATATATAACAGTTTTATGCAGGGTTCCCTTTAACATAAATCTTGTGCAGGGGCGGATTTAGAGGTCATTCAAGGGGGGCGATTAATGACTTGATTTTTGAAAATGATACCTCATTGGACCTTTACCTTGTATCTTTTCAATGTTAAATTTTCATTCAAGGACTCCTGCCCCTGATATTTTGTCAAGGGGATTCCACGAAGGTAAAAAGGTTGAGAAACGCGACAAACGCGTACCCACCTACCCACCGTCTACATTTAAATATAATTTTTTTTTTACATGAATAGTGGAAACACCTTGAGTCACAAAATATCGTCCTTTTTTTATTTATAAACCTGGAAATATCTCCTTTTTTTATTTATAAACCTAGAGTTCAGAAGGAAAACACATTTATCCCGATAGCTGATTTAACACCACAAAATAACTTTATATTATTATATAACATACGAAGTTTATTAATAATACAGAGAAAAACTGGATTCAAACTGCCTTTTAAAGGAACATAGTTTTAATTCACATTAAAAAAAAGGAATTAACGTGGAAACCCTTAGGGATGTCCCCGGCGGCAGGGATTTATACACACCCAACACCCCTCCAGAGTTTTTGATACACCCTCTAAAATTCTTGAACACACACTGTGTTTAATGAAAATAGCAATGAAATCTAGTTCACACACACCCTAAAAATCTTGAACACCCCTCAGTTTATAAATCCTGGATAAGCCCCTGCCTAGTGGAACCCTAGAACTCCCGGGTGATGAAACGCTTGTCTGCCATGGCAATTATGGACGAAAACGAAAAGAAACGACGCTTCGATTGTCTTCAAAAACGAGAATTCCTTTTTCATTTTGAGTAATGGTGGGGGGAGAATGTCGACGGATTATGGGAAATGTAATTCCGTTGTTTAAAGAAGAGAGGAAGGTCTTCCTTTGTGACTGGAGTCGCGGACTGCTGAACATCAAGGACATACCAGCACAGCAAGGCGTTGACGATCGGTCGAAGAGACTCACGCATAAACGTACACCTTCCCAAGAAGTTTGACCCTGTCTTCGCTCCGCTCTATTTATGGCTTCAACCGGTCTATTTATAAGATAACAACTTAAATTTGCGTTTAGAAGGGGAGATTGTGTTTCGGGGGGATGCGATGATGACATGAAACGATGAAATATGGAGAGAATACAATGATCACTTACCAACAGGTTCATCTTCAGGTATTAACCATTCACGCTTGAAATCAAAGACAGGCGGTGTGTTGTGGCTGGGGTAAGAAGAGGAAACTGAAAAAAAGAAAAGATCTATGATCAATGCCAGATATCATTATGCATATACACGAAATGATGATGATTTGGTCATGGCATCGTCAATCCATTATAACATGAGGCGCATAGGAATAATGGTTATGATGACAAGAACGCTCCAAAGCTAATGTTACTCAAAAAATAAATTTCAGGAAATTACCGTAAAGTTCGAATTATCCAATGGATCCAATTAACCCAATCTGGATCCTTCAGTCCTATGGTCACTTAGCCCTATGGTGACCACCTGCGACATTATTAGAATTAATTACCCGATCCTTTCTTAGTCCAAATTACCCGGTTCCAGTTATCCAGACCTATTTCAGTCCCAGTTGATTCGGACTATTTTCCAACCCGTTTATTTGGACCTGTCTCGGTTCCGGTTACGCAGACATTTTTCAATTACAATCCAGATATTTGTTCGTTTATTTTGATTTTTATGGCCCAAGAGCATATGGGCTATACTGCGTTAAACATGGTAACAATCCAGATATAGTAGAATTCCGACCAATGGCGGATTTGGGAAAATTCAATCCCTAGACACAGGTTGTATTACCAGCCTCCCCACCCCTTTCCATTATAAAAAAAATATTTTTGCCACCAACAACAACCACGGCACTCTTAATTTTTTCCTATGTAACGATGAATTTTCACATAGTTATTAGAAGTGATATTTTAACTAATGTTTTTACATCACAGGCGTACGCAAGGGGTGTTCGGTGAGTGTTGCAACACCCCCGATTGCGATGAAATTTTTGTATATATAGATGAATATATGAAGTTGTAGCTCTATAACATCCCTATTTTAAGCTTGCAACCCACCTAATCCACTTTCTGCGCACACCTATGTTTTGTATAATAATTAATATTATATAACTAAAAATTTACTTTTGGACTCCCAGCTTCCCCTCACTCCTTCCCTACCTATTACAGATAAAATTAATAGATACGCTACATAAAAAAGCGCTCAAAATCAAATATTTTGTGCACATTCATGTTATCCTATTTCACGAACAATTTATGTCAACACAGACATTAAACTACGTCCATTTTGCATTTGTATATTTCTACTGCAAAGCATCTTTTCCACTCTTGTCACTTTTCATTTTTTAGCTCTCTCTCTACAGCAGTGCCGAACAAGTACTGCCCCAGACCCGTATCTTGTGTGACTACTCAAAAATTCGTTACTGACAGCGATTACCCGAAATCAAAGGTTGTGGACACAAGTTCAGATAAACAAACTCCGAAACAGTTATAAGAGGTAAAAAAAGCTACAGCGTAAGCTATTTTTAATTGCATAATAATAGTACAGTACTATTTATTGATAGTGAAAGCATCGCTAGGTATATACGCTAAGATATTAGCTGCTTCGGAAATTGTCCGATAGCTTTTTACATACCCGATATATAAAAAGTTATGCATGTGCGTTGTATGCCAGATACGTAGCATTTATATTGGCTTCTATCTTAAGTCCAGAGTACACTAGAAAACGTTGAACGAATTTCTACTAAATACACTCTATAACAAAAAAATCGACGCACCAAGAAGGAGTTGTCCGATTGCGATAAAAATTGGTGGATGTGAAGAACATACATAGAAAAAGAAAGGATTAAAATTTCAGAATAATTGAATGATTTATTGCAGAGTTTGACCGTTACAAAGGGAGGAAGTCAATAAGGCGTTGGTCCACCTCTGGCCTGGATGCAAGCTGTCACCCGGCGTGGCATAGACTGATAAAGATCCCGGATGGTGTCCTGCGGAATTTCTTGCCAAATTGTCTCCAACTGTCGGGCTAAATCGTCAACATTCCGGGATGGTTGCAATCGCCTTCCCATAGCGTCCCAAATGTGCTCTATGGGAGAGAGATCAGGAGATCTAGCTTGCCAAGGAAGTGTTGGGCAAGCTTGAAGACAATTCATAGCAACACGTGCCGTGTGCGGCCGGGCATTGTCTTGTTGAAACGTAAGTCCAGG
>QLNU02014802.1:59199268-59263882 GCA_006491805.2 Dysdera silvatica
CCAGTTTTCCTGGCACTTTAGTGTATACACACACACACACACACACACACACATATATATATATATATATATCAAGCTCATCATGGGGGATTTCAATGCAAGAATTGGACAACAGGAACAAGGAGAGACATCGGTTGGTAAATACGGATATGGGGAAAGGAATGAACGTGGCGATCAACTCATCGAATTTGCAGAAGCTGAAAATCTTAGCATCATGAATTCATTTTTTAAGAAGAAACCGCAAAGAAAATGGACATGGAAACACCCAAATGGGGGAACTAGTGAAATTGACTATATCCTGGCAAACAAGAAATCAATTATTGAAGATTGCAGCGTACTGAACAGATTTAATACTGGAAGTGATCATCGAATGGTGAGATGTAAAGTGCACTTAAATACTAAATTAGAACGACAGAAGCTCATTAGGAAACAAGTATGTAAGAGGGTGGATTTAAAGAAATTAAAAGAAAATACCGAGGCATTCAAGTTGGAATTAAAAAATCGCTTTTCTGCACTGGAAGGACTTATTGAAGAAGTTGACATCTCAGAAGCAAATGAAAACATTGTTAAGACAATAGTTGAAACTGCTGGGGAAATTGGTGGTGTAACCTGTAAAAAGCACAATAGCAAATTATCTGAGAAGACGAAACAGCTCATGAAAAGGCGAAGAGATATGAAGGTGGACAATCAAAATACCAGTTCCAGGATTGAGTACATAGAACTTTGTAAAACTCTGCGCAAAAGCATGAAAGAAGACATAAGAAAATTCAACTGTGAGCTAGTAAGGAAAGCCATTGAAAATAACAAGAGCCTTAGGGTTGTTAAAGGAAGTTTATCTGTTGGGAAGAAACACATCATTGCATTAAAAGGAGAGGATGGCACCGTAACAAGAAATAGGGAAGAAATACTTAGAAGAGTTGAAGAATTCTACAAAAATCTATACGAAAGTAACAGTGGATTAAACGAAGACTCTGAGATAGTCGAAGGAACAGCTCCTAAAATCTTAAAAGAAGAAGTTTCATTTGCAATAAAAAGTATGAAGAAAGGAAGAGCCCCTGGTGATGATGGTATTACATTAGATATCCTAAAAGAAGCTGGAGAATATGTAGAAGACATACTTGCAAAATTCTTTACCAAATGTCTTAACAGCGGTAACATACCAAACCAATGGGATTCTGCAACAGTAATTCTTTTGCATAAAAAAGGTGATAAAGAGGATTTAAAAAATTACCGACCAATTAGCTTGTTACCTGCTATTTATAAAATCTTCACAAAAGTGCTAACACATCGCCTGCAGAAAAAATTAGATGCAGCTCAACCAAGAGAACAAGCTGGATTTCGAAGTGGATTCTGGTACGTTGCAAGAAGAACTGATCAACGATGGACAACAGAAATTCTGAACTGGATTCCAAGAGACCACCGAAGACCTAGAAAACGTCCTCAAACTAGATGGGTGGATGAAATAAGAAAACAGGTTGGGGTGACGTGGAAACGAATGGCCCAGGATAGACTTGTGTGGAAAGCATTTGGAGAGACCTTCATCCAGCAGTGGATAGATAATGGTTGAATATGATGATGATGATATATATATATATATCATTATCATCATATTAAACCATATACACATACATGCAGCAGAACTTGCCCGAAGTGACCACTTTTTGGGACTGAGCCGTAACGGTCCCAATAGAAAGGTGCTCACTATACACGACATATTTTGATACATGCTTAACTAAGTCCTGGCGCAGTATGGCCCAGATGCTCTTGCGACATAAAAAGGCTAACAACCAAACAAACAAAACTAAGAGGTCCTATCAGTTCGCTCTTGGAAAAAGTGGTCACTTTATTCCAGGTTGTCAATTTACCAAAGTAGTCACTTTATTTAGGTTGTCAATTTATAAGTAGTCCTTTATTCAGGTTGTCAATTTATCAAAGTGATCACTTTATTCGGATTGTCCAGTTATCAAAGTAGTCACTATTCAGGTTGTCAATTTATCAAAGGAGTCACTTTATTCAGGTTGTCAATTCAGGTTGTCAATTTATCAAAGGAGTCACTTTATTCAGGTTGTCAATTTATCAAAGGAGTCACTTTATTCAGGTTGTCAATTTATCAAAGTAGTCACTTTGTCAGATTCCACTGTATATGTAAATATTTATTATTATACAAAATTATTTATAACACTTCCGGAGCTATCACTTTGATTTGCTCAATATAAAAGTACACCCTTACCAGCTGCTTCATTTATAGTTTATGTACAACTATTTAAATCTCAAAATTCGGTCTGTAATTGTAAAAACTCTAGATTTTACCGCAATTTTCGAATTTTTGTGAAAATTGGCATCAATTTAGAAACTTTAAAGGCCAAAGCATCTTTCTTCCCCGGTTTTGACTCCTGTTTGCGAATAAATAAATGAAAATTTCACTTCCCTTGCTCTAAGCAGGCGCTTTCAAGAACACTAATATCCATAAAATTCCAATTAGAGGAGATAGACCTGGTGATAATTAATTTATGAGAAGCAGTTACGAGAAGATTCTCAACCATGCTTCTGCGAGTATGTAGCATAAATAAAATTTCAGATTTAGATTCTCCGCCAGAGACCACGGCCTTTCTTGTTCCTTTCTGTAAAAGCATGTTAAACAGTTCCTAAGTGTCGAATAGAAAGAAAAACATCTATTCATCGGTTCAAAGCTGAAAGGAGTGACGTCAAACGTAACTCACTAATGGAAATAGTATTTACGTTTTACTGAGTAGTAATTGTAAACTACTAATTAGAAAACTTTGGTTTGGTTAGAAACAGAAGAATCTTGGATACAATTTCTAAGGCTAAACTAACTCATTAGTGAATATCACACGTCCTTAAACGTGAAAGAGTTCTAGAGAGTTTCAAGAATAATATTAAATATATTTGGATTATAATTCGGTTCCAGAGAACAGGCGAATACATAGGATTGGTTTAAAAAAAGTAAGGGAAACAATAATTTAAATATCAGTTATACTAGCATCCTATTTCCAAATTTAATTAGACAGTAATATAAACGATGGTAATTTGTATTTAAAATTCATGCAAAGAAATCCAAATTGGATTTCAGTATTGTGTATATTTATTCACGCAAGTACAGACATCTTTCCTATTAATTTACATTTTAGAATAAAATACATTCCAAATCATTTTCTGTTTCAATTAGAAAACAATAAACTAATCTTCCTTTTTTATGTGTCATTCACATCTTGTTAGGTAAACTTCAATTTACTAACTACTGCAGACACATGTCAGTGTACGAATAGCATCAGTCAGTGCAGCATACGCTGACGCAACTGGGGTGGTAGCTCCCCTCCCTGTACCGCGAAGCTAGTTTCTCTACTACCAGAAAATTTGTAGACCTACCTAATGTACGTGAACACTCGTTACATTCACATATTTTTAATCTTTGCTTTAGTGCGATGTTTATTATCATTTTACAAAAAATGTTGTTTGAATTTGGGATTTCTTTATATACAGGGTGGTTATAATTAAACTTGACCTATTTAGAGCACTCTGGAGCTTGAACCTTTCAGCAAATTGTCACCAAAATTGATATATAGCCAATACAAAGGATACGGAAAGCGAATTTACTAAAAAAATTTACTTGACAAACGTCCGATAGGAAGCGTTTCCAACAACCATACGGAAAAAACAACATATAATATGACCAACACCCAACACAAATTACATTTCTACCATTTAGTAACACTTATTGCATCGAAACGTTTCAAAAGAACGTTGTGCAAGCAATAAGAGTACGCAGGCGCTGCAGGTGTACAATAAAAAAATATGATTTTATGCACGAAAAAAGCGCATAAAGAAATGTAGCAAGCAAAACAGCTGTTAATTGTGTAGGAGGATGGAGGTTGCTCAATGTGGCCGCTATCATTCACTTGTAACAGTTTATGGTCCGGTCGCATGTTCTGTGACAGCCCTTCGGTACCGTGAGTTGCTCCAGACGTTTGTTTTGCCGCAATTACAGAAACGATAATGCATTACATCTATCATTGTCGTGCAAGGTGTGCGCACCCACATGCAGCAGGTCCGTCAAAGTGTTTTGTTTTTAGCGTTTCACCGATGAGTGTATTATCGGTCGGTCGTTTACTAATCTTGGCGCACGTTCGCCGGATCTCACTCCGTGCGACTTCCAATTGTGGAGTCATTTAAAGAATTTGATTTATTGTGGAAGTGTTGCTATGTTAGCAGAATCCAAGGGTTACATGATACTGCATGCGCGAAGCATCATAGGGAATCAGCTGGAATGCACTCTTAAACACACCGTGCATCGCTGGCCTACTCTTACTGCTTACACAACGTTGATTTGAAATGTTTTGCTACAGTAAGTGCTACTAAATGATGAAAATGTCATTTGTGTTGGGCGTTGATCATTTCAGAGTTTGCTTTTGCCGTATTGCGCTAAAAAAGCACCCCCCAGAGGACTTTTTGAAGTAAAATTTTTTTGCGGATTCCTTTTTCGCATCCTTTGGATAGTATATATTGCAATTTTGGTGTGAATGGGATGAACAGTTCAAGCTCCAGAGTGCTCTAAATAGACCAAGTTTAATTAAAACCAACCTGTATACGAGTAGGTATATGTACAAATATATATGTGCGTATGTGTGTGTGCATATATGTGCATCCTCATGTTAAATATGCTTTTGCATTTGATATGTTTAGTTGAGCAAATTAGTCCTTGTGTTATTATTTATATTTTATGTTCTCCCTATGGTCACGCAGGTTTAAAGTTGTATATTTTTCTATATTAATGTTTCCTTATTTAACCCCTTCCTTCTCGCTCCCGTTAAAATGACGGGGTGAGGTTTTGCTCTCCTTTTCTCGTACCCGTAATATTTCCGAGCTGGAGTGTTCAAAAGTAATTAATTAATACAATAATTGCAATAACTTTGATTCTTGGTTTTTCTGAAAAATTAAATTTTCTTCATTTCAAGCTAAAAAATAATTCCAAAAATTAAAACTTCACTGTTTTCTTGAAAATTATGCAATCATTAAGGGGTTAATGAAGTCTTAGTCAAGGCGAATTGGGATCTACATTAACAGCTAACTTTCAATACAGGTTGGCTCGGTCACAAAGGAATTACGACGTTTCTTCTTTTAAATCTATATAAAATGAACTTAAGGATGTGTAAAATAACTTTTTTGCAGTGCTTTATAGCAGTATCATGATTTAGAAGTTATGCCAATAGCGGTGTATCAACAGGTGTGTATAAACAATGACCCAGCTATGGCGTAGTGGAAACATTTTTGTCTATACCACTGCAAAGCAGCAATAGAATCAGTGGCGTAAGAAATGGGGCTTAGGGCTGAAGCCCTGTTATTTCTAAGCATTATTATTTCTAAGGCTACATCGCATG
Source organism: Dysdera silvatica (assembly GCA_006491805.2). Taxonomy (NCBI): domain Eukaryota; kingdom Metazoa; phylum Arthropoda; class Arachnida; order Araneae; family Dysderidae; genus Dysdera; species Dysdera silvatica. The sequence goes on from QLNU02014802.1 coordinate 59,204,665, forward strand.
ACCGATTTCAAAGCCCCTCCCGCATAATTTATGAATTGGTACGCCACTGACTATCAGTAAACTACAAGTTTATTGGCAGTACTTTAGGTTTAGTTCCATTAGCTTTCCTTGCCCAATGTTTCCTACAGATTACGCTGCCGGATTTAGGGTACGAGGCGCATTGGGCAAAACGATTTTTAGCGCCCCTCCATTTGCGTAATTAGGAGTTAAGCGAAATCCCCTAAGAAAAAAAAGCTAACCCCTAGAAAAATGTTAGCGCAACTTCTAGTAAGTTTATGCTAAGCATTGAGGTATAGAGTTTAGCCTTCCTAGAAAATGGGTTAAACCCACTAGAAAAAAAATTAGCCCCCAGACTTCGAAGTTGGTGGCGCCCATACTTCCCTCCGTACTAGCAGAAACAAATAAAATTTTTTCGTTTCCCCCTCTGAAATGTGACGGAAAATGGCGGAGGATAGGGAAGAAGCGGCATTTATGATTGCCATATGTGCATTATTATCAGATATGATAACAATACCTTTATAAATAAATTTAGTTTATATTTCGACGATTTTTTTTTATGTTGGGCGGGAGGGGCAAGAACAGATGTAGAACAAAATTTCAGTTATGGCACAAAGCTTGAAAATTTAATTTTAATTTTTTTTTACTTGAAAACAATCATTTTCAAGGCAAATTTATTATTTCTGGGCGCATGCTTTTCCCCCTAGATCTGCCCTCGGAGGACGGAGGTTTATTCACACAATTTTTAATATTGCAAATTTAGGGGAAAAGGGTGTAGGATGCCTGGTCTGGGAGAGCTGTTCGACAGAATTCTATGGTAAATTGCAATTTGAGAGAGAGAGAGATGAATCCGTGCGAGTTTTGTGCCCTAGAAATTTGGCGTCCTAGGTAAGTGCCCAACCTGCCCATTTATAAATACGGCACTGACATATCCATAATCCAGGGTTTAATTCCTCATGCGAAAGATGTTCATATTTTTCAGAATACTACAGCTTCTGTTCCAGTATAACCGTAGTAGTTCTTCCGAAGTAAAATGAAAACAAACAGCCGATACATAAAAAATGATATTGTCTGAACGTCCTATGTAATCCGTGTCGGATAGTGGGGTACCAAGTATCGTCGGTGCCTGTGTTACAGCTCAGGAACGAAACGGAAAGGCGAGGAACAAAACATAAATGTATTTTAAGATATAAGTTTTTGTGCAGACCGCCGGACGAAGCATATTTACAACATGCGAAGACTGTTATCTCTCCGGCGTTTGGACCACTGTCCAATAAGAGAGTCTTTCGCTACTATGTCATCAGCTGACTGACAATTCACCAGTTGAGAAAGATGATCCCCGAACATCATTCGGACTGAGAATATCACTTTATCCCATTTCTCGAACGCACTACACGTAGTAGCTAAGGCTGAATTATATAATGCTAATCGGAACCTTTATTCCATGTCTCTAATCAAAATAGCACGCGCTTCTCCTTGCTTTATTGTTTCAGGTTTATGTGAATATGTTAAGGGTTCCGTCCCCAAAAAATGACCAAACAATTTTTTTTATTGGCTTAAAAAATATGAATCTTCACAAATCTAATAAGACTAAAATTTTATTTTTATGTTAAGCGGAACACCATGTCAAAACTTTTACTAATAATATATAACAGAAATAGGACATTTTAATCTTTGACTTAAATTTACTCGGAATTTCGTTTTTGTGATTTTTTCAACTTCAAAATGCTAAGGCTTTTAAGCTGTTCAAGATATTGCTTTGAAATTTGGCAGATATATAATATATATACAGGTATAAAAAAGTGGTCTGAACAGATTTTGATATTTTAATTTTAGATACACATTTTTTCCCGTTTTATGTTTCTCATTAAGAAATATTGTTAAAATAAATTTTTTCCTCTGGTTCTATGCAAGATAACGAAAAAATATTCAGAAAAATTTTTCTTTACTTTATTTTTAACAACATAAATTATTAAAAATAAAAAAAAATGTGCAAACTTAAAGACTATTATAAAAAAATGGTCAACATCCTTTTTCAGCGCATTGTACATTCTTAAAAAGCAAGTTAGCTGCAAATCATTTTTTACCCAATATCAGTAAAATATGCCCTATAAATGTACACTCAAGAAATTAAATCATAATTTTAATAAATAAAAAAAATTCTGAAAGGGGATGGACCCCCCCCTTAAGTGTTCAGGGAAGTATTTTGTATTGACGACACGCAGCTTTTTTCAGCATTCATATCAAATTGATCTACCGAGCCTTAATATGGGCACCTAAGATAGCTGGTCAACGCCACCATTCGACACCGATGGCGGAGGATTTTCGACATTGGTGACCTGGACGTGATACACAGCTGATTTTGCTTGCTAACCGTATGAACAGTTCTACTTGTGAACTACCGTTGCTGATAGCGTGAGAAGAATGGCATCTTCAATATAATATATTTATATAGAATTTTTATATGTATTCATAATGTATTCTCATAGAATATAAGTATGCATAATATATTTTATAGGATATAAGTATCCATAATATATTTATATAAGATATAAATATCCATAATTTATTTTGTGTGTGCCATTACAATCTAATAAATGATCTGAGTGGGAGCGAAGAACCGATTTGGATAGGAAATTAATAATCTCCCTAAATATTTCATGACTTGGAATTCTAGGGCAAAAAGCGCTTACACAAATTGCATGCAATATGTCATCGCTAATGGCCGAATGTTGAATAAAGAAAAATATACTTCTTAAAATATCAAGCTTCTAAGGAGTACAAACAGATGCATTGAGAAAACTTAGACCTATTAGTATTTATTCTAAGCATAGTAAAGATAGGTTAAAAAAGGAATTTATTAAGACAAAATTTAATACGATTATATCGGGTATCTGCAATAAAAGTAGTACAATATCAAAACTATTTACATTTTACAGTAGAGAGAAAATAAATTTCTCTCATAGCGGCACAAGGTACAAAGAATTATATGTTCTTATCTAATATAATAGGAAATTTCTAAATGTACAATTATAAATTCATTTATATTTCAAAAAGCTGTGAACGTTTAATTACACTGGAAGTAAAGTAACTGTGGAAACGTTATATTGAATTGACATAAGCATCTTATTATTTCGTCAAGATTTGTGGTCCGTGGCAGATTTCTAAGTAGGCACAAAAGGCACAGGCTTAGGGGCGGCACTTATAGGGGCGGCATTTGCCCAGCGTACCCATTTATAAATCCAGGCTTAACACGCTTTTTGTATGCACTAATAGTAAACGAATGAACAATAAAAAATTTGAACTGATAACGACAAAATTCATGCAAGGATGCGTACGTGTATATTTCCCAAATACGCTAAATACACGCAAAAACATCAGAGGTTCCAGGAATCCATACTAAAATTATGGTCATTCCCACATTATGGAAACGAATTTAAATTGTTATTTCTGTGTCATTAATCCAAATTTGTTTTTCCTGGAATGTTCTATTTGAAGGCCATGGTTCTTGAATATTGCTCTGCAACGATATTTCCATGATAACAAGCTGTTTCGAAGTACAGTCATATCAAGTTTCTCTTACATCTCTTGTGATATTTCCCATAAACCCTCTAATGTTGATGGCCGCCTTCTCCCAAGTGCCCTTTTTAAGAGGCCAAACGCCCAAAATCCATCGGCGCTGCATCTCGTTACTTGATAGGGCTATGGCTAAAAGGAATTGACGTTATTCCGGTTTCATTCTGCAATTTCACAATAAAATCTTTGCCGATTTCGAAATATGGATAGAAGCTTCGTTTAGATAAAAGACAAGGTTTTGGGTGTCATTTCCATAGAGACTAAGAATATCTATCCGAAAAATCGGCTCCAGAATATCTCTTTGATAATATTGGGAATTGATTTTAATCTTAGATCCCACTTTACGTAATTTTAATTTACCATTATAACTAAATCCAGCAACCATTATAAATCCCTTGGTGAAACTTCCTTTGCATTCGCTAAACCACATTTACTGATCGATCCTATCAACATGGTGGTATCAAATCTTCTTTTTATCATAATCACTTAGATAAAGCCAGGCGTCATCTATTGTCCGAAATTTCTTCCATTTTTCGCCCGACAGAAAGTCCTCGTCCAATTTTTTGCAGTTGGTCTCCCTCTCCTGAATATGGCGAGGCAGAAGCTTGTGAACCTCCGGTTTGTGTACAGCTTTAAGGTTCAAATCATGGATAATAATTTTATTTACAGTTGCAGGAGGTATTCCTAACCTCATGGCGATGGCTTTTTGCATTGGATGATTTTTAATGGTAACCATAGCTTTCACTTTTCGAATATGATTGTTAATTTGGTTTTTTCTTGGTATATAATCTTGGGGCAGTTTTCTGACCTATTAATGTAGTCATGAATTCTTTGCCACGTTAATCAAGAATATTATACACTCTCTTTATAGAAATGTTATATCCCTTGCCCTTCCATCTTTTCACAATTTCAGAATAGAAGTATTTCTCTTCGAAAAGAGCGGTCAAGTAACCTTATAACCAAGAATTTATTTCCGGAGGCATATCTGGTGTTAAACAAAATACCAGTTTAAATACCACAGCTTATATAGCCAGAAAACGTATGATAGGGCCCCACCTACATGAGTATTAATTTTCATATTATGGTGGATGTTTGAATTCGTTTCCATAATGTGTGAATGGATTTCTATAATGAATACATATCGCCACTTATGTTAATAATAATTAATTCAAATTAGATTTTATTACTTGACAAAAGAAGACATTTGGTCTTAGAAAGGTAAAGTGTAAAGCATTTTGTTCTTGTAAAAAAAAGTAAATTGTCTTATTTTATTGTTAAACAAATGTATTAAATAGCTAATCTCGTTACCAAATTAAATACAGTACTCACGTCATTGGCGAAACATAAATATTTGAAATTTGCGACACGCAAATAATATAATTTACGTAGAAAACAAAAGAATAAAATCGATTTATTTGGTGTTTAATATTTTAAAAAAAAAATTGTTTGGTGAAAAGACAGCGTCCAGTGGAGACCACCCGTTGTTAAAATACCGCAATTTTCGTGATCAGAATAGTCAAATACATGTCTTCATCAGTGTTCATACTGTAGCATTTTTTTCTGTCAAATATTACCACATCTCAAAGACATCAATATAACATTAAAGGTTTAATATCAATGCAATATAGCGTATATGTAAATCTTTTGGAGCATAAATCCTCAGTTCTTTAGAATCCGTAATTTATTGAAAGAATAAGAAATACTAATTCCAATTCCTTTTATCATCTTAAACAACAGCATGCTTGAACACACTTCGTTTGGGTTTTAATGTGGTGTGTTGGATGCCAAACACACCACAAAACGTTATATATTATCGTAACTTATAACAACTATTAATCATAAAGATATATATTCAAAACAGACTGAGATTTGGAGGCACGAGGTTCTAATTTTCCCACCTTATTTGCGGCGCTGTAAGCCGCCCAACCAAATGCGGAAGAAAATCGTGGAGTATGTGTGTGAGGGATTGCTGATTACTTTATGTGCAATAATAAAAGATAAAGATACTTTCATGAATTAATTTATTTTAATTGGCAACTATTTTCCCCCGATGTTTAGGAAAAGGAGCGTTCTTGCTGGAGGGTGGATTGATGGATTTTTACGGTAGATAGATTCAATTAAAAGACAGCGGACTTCTTTTTCCTTTTTTATTTCGCGCTCCTAAAAATTTGGCGCCCTGGGCACTTTCCCAACCTGTCTATTTATAATTTCGGGTCCGATTCCAAGGGATATCATATACGGGAAGAGAGTAGTAACTCCGTCGAATATAATATATTGATATCTCTCCCAGCAGTTTTGTAAGGAATCTGGCAAACGGCAATTCGCACATACCAAAACCTATGTTCTCAGCCGCTATAGAATGAAAGGGAAATGGCTGCCGCAAATTTCGTAATCTTTCAACCATTTCCTGTATCGGAAAATACGGATCTCGCCGGCATCATATATGTCCTTACAGAAGGAATACTTGGTGCGAGTGAATGAAAAGGACTGAAAGAAAGAGAGAGAGAGAGAGAGAAAACTAGTAGCCCCGAGGTATTCGAAGGTCTGAATACCAAGGACGAGGATTGAATACGAGCTGAACACTCTAATGACGCTTAGATTTCTTGGCTACTGCCTTCAGGCTTCCCTCATTTGTGGATTTTTGTCTGGGCCCCGCACATCCGACAGTACTATATTTTATCATAGCTTTTCTTCTTTCATCCTTTTTTTTTCTTGGCTATTCTTTATCTTTGCGTCAAGCCATTTTACTTGATTTTCATTTATCTCGACAGTGATATGAGCTCTGTGAGATTTTTTCTTCTCTTATGGTGATTATGTTTAGTTGCCTTTGGCACCGTTCCGAGATCAAGAACGGAGAGAATTTCCTGAAAGGAGTATTTTCCCATGATTGCATGCAGTGTATTTTTGCAATCGCGATTCTCTCCGACGGAAATTTTCGTTTAGTTCTACAGTAAGTTACGAAACCTTCTGTTGTTATAAATAAATCATAAATCATCGTCGTACTGATATTTAGTTTAGATACGCACATTTGGAATGGCTTCTTTAGGTAGATTTTTGCTTAATATATCAGCTTGCACTGAAGAAGAAGAATAAAGCGGAAGGCGAGCCACAAACAGTGTCGCCATGTTGCCTGTCTCAATGAGATAGCATCCTGTTTCGTTATCGGGTTTGCTGAATATCATTACATGAAATAAAGCGACGATCTTGTTCTGAATTTTTCGACGGAATAGTCATCCTATATTAATTATAAAATAATGAGACAACTTTACCCGTGAAAAGTAATTTTTCTCTTGTTTTATTATATCTTTCCTTTTCTTTACCATTTGTGCATCCATTTGCCACATTGTGCACCATTTTCTAAATTAGAGGATTCAAAACTTAGAAAAAAAAGACCTGAGGAACTGAAAAATCCATTAGACACGATGCTATTTCTTTCATACATTTACATTGTTTACATAGATTTAAGAGACTAGCAACAAGGAGGGAACTGGTTACACCATCTCGCATTTGGTGAATACATTTGTCTGTCTCTTTCTCTCTATTATTCTTTACTGTTTGCTGGTTTTAACATTTTAGAAATGTTGATGGTTAAAAGAATATTGGAACTAACTGAGATGTGACAGAACACTTAACGTAATATCAGTATAAATTAAAAATATGGTGTTATCTTAATTAATTTAATAAATTCAATAACTTATCCTTATAAAATGGCTCTCTTTATAGAAAATTGAACAGACGACTTTGAGAAAAAGCATGGAACTTAACAGCTGTTACTTTGACGCTGATAGCTGGTTTGAATGGCTACTAGTTGCACCCAATAAATAGAAAATGCTGCCTTCTCTGGATAGTGGAGCAGCTAGCTGATCCTGAAATTAATATTTTTCAAACCTTATATCGGTATTTGTATTTTAACAAACCAAGTTTTGAATTCAAATTAAAGTATAAAAGACGTGTTATTGAAGCGTTATAATTTATTAACCACTTTGAAACAAATTCCAAAACAACACTGCATTCTAGGCCTTGTTGGTTAACCACATGATGATCATGCTATTCATGAGAAAGATAAAACTATCATGAAAGGCATAAATAGTAATATGAATGCACGTTCTCAAGTGTTTTAGAGATTTAATTGGCATGGCGCTTCGGTTATGACGAAGTGTTCGCTGGTTAGACTTCAGCCAGAGACGGTGCCCCATTTGTTTTCTTTCTGACAACAAATGATACGACAGTGGGGGGTGCGAACTGTATGTCGGGCATAAAACTTGTTGTCAAAACGTCATAATTATACCTCTCCCAAACCTGCTATGTCGCAGTGTGGTAACGTGTTCGCCTAGTGCGCCGTTAACTCGGGTTCGACTCCCAGCAGTGCAAAGAACGCTTACTCAGAGATCTCATAAAGATCGCACTGCTCACTGTAGTCCGGGGTTTGGTTCCCTAGGCCTTAAGAGGTTCGGATTCCTCGGAAAACAGTAGGTCCCGGCGCAGCATGACCACTGTAGTCTTTGAGCCGTAAAACCACAAACAAACTGAACGAATACCTCTTCCACGAAAATTACAAAAAACGTGCACTGACTACCTTGCACGTTAATCAGTTGGGAATTGTGAAACCCTTGAAAAGTATGGCACGTAGTTTCTCCTGAATTTAAACATCTCTGTGCTTTCTATATCATCAGGCCTTTTTTCAAATCTTTTATATTAAATAATAATAGTCTGTGGCTTCATTAATTGGTCATTTTCTTTCTCATTATTATTATTTTTTTTAATTTCAGGGAGTTTTATTTTTGGCGTATTAGATGTGGATCTGTTTTTGTCTTTTATAGCCATGGCCCATGTCATTTAGGTACGTATTATTTTACCTGTTTGTTATTGCAAGTAGGTTGTCAATTTTTGTAGTAAATTGAGCTAGGTAGCATCTGTTTTCTTAAAAAAAATGTGTTATTACATGGAATTTTTTAATGGACAGATTGATACAATTAATTTTAATTTGATGCCACTTAATAATGTCATGAAAAGGCATCTTACACCGCTGTCTAAGTAGTCGTTGTCGAAGGATCCCTTGCATTTGATTATTTGAACTGTATTTAACGTGATTCGACAACGGACTGGTAATTTGTTTAAATAGTGCTAATTATATTACAAGTGAATGGAACAAATTACTGTAATGCCTTATTACATACAGTAAATTACGCCAATTACCTTGAAGTTACAATCAATTACTCGTAACTAAATATTTAGAAACAAATGTACGAACTTGATATTATAAATTGTTTTATCAGAAGAAATGTTTCCTTTAACTCTATAGACCAAGTTATCTAAGAGGATTTAATTGAAATTTTAAGACCTTAAGACAGCAAAGGGCATGTTGAGCACAGGCGCAGGAATTAATTACTTTCGAGACCACGTCTCGTAATGGTGTAAGAAGAAAGCAAAGAGACCACGCCCTAGACTGGACTCAAATCAGCGGCCTTTGGACGTTAGAGGGCACTGACTATTGAAGTCCGCAATTTTAATTTTCTTCCGAATTATACGAGTCGACGATTATGTTCAAATTATTTTATTCAAATCACATTATTATTCCCTGTCAAAGAGGATTAGTTTTATGGGCTAGAATTGTAGATGACCATTATCTCTCATGCCCTTTATCTTTAATTCCTGAAACCGACTTAATTAGAGTACTTTAGTTTCTAATAACACCAATATTTATTAATCCATTACTCCTGATGAAGGACTACTATTGAAGAGCCCGAAAGCTTGGGTGATCTCCATTTGCTGTTATTCCAGTGTTTAACCTTTTATATGTAAATAATATTTATTCTCTCTTTCTAGCTACATACACAGTGATGAACATCTAATGATTTTAGTAGATAGAAATGTCTTTAATGAACAAACGCATAATTTGCTTCTCACGGAAATGGAGAAAAGTATAGAGAGCAAGGAGGACTTATTTTGATTCGTTATTAACCGTAATTTTATCTTGAAATAGCTTTTCAGCAAATACAATGGAACTTGGTGAAGTAATCACCTTGATAAACTGATCACGTGACGAAAGTGACCACTTTTTACAAGAGAAAATTGGAAGGGACTTAGATATGCATGAACCTAAATTTTTAGTGTATAATCGGCATCTTTCTATGGTGACCATTACAGTCCGGTCCCAAGGTGGTCACTTTATGCAGGTTCTACTCTATTCCAATTTTTATTGTTTCGGAACCTGTGTGAATATCTTAAAATAACGTATACGACATACAAATATGTATTTCACTACTCCACGAATATATTTTACTAACTATAATTATAATATTAGGTAGATAAAATTATATTTGACCGATTAGAGGGAGAAAGAGATAGTATACGTGTTTGAATAAATTAATAGATAAAATATAATATTTTTGAACGAGAATCAAAAACATTTTCCATTAACGTATCAAGAGAATTTATGAGAGAAAATTCGTTGTTCCCTTCTCCGAACGGGGCAGAAATGGAAGCCTGGATTCTTTTGTTGCGATTGTTTACAAAAATATTCCCCCTCGTGGGTGCAGTTTGATCATTGATTGAGAAGTAATGCTTATTTGTTATATTATATTGGATATTAGATTGGCAGAAATAATGTGTTCGTTATGGAATTTAATATTATTCCCTCGGCGATATGACATTGCCTTTGCGACATGGATCGACATAAAAGTTTTTCGGGTTTAAAGGAATTATTTATAACTAATACCGAACACCCGGTAGATATTGATTCTAATTTGCGCCAAAAATCGTGTGTGAGGCAATTTAATTTTTATAAATGGCTATTTGTAGTTTTTGATGTCTTCTTGGAATAGTCGAAAGTTGATAGAAGAGGTTAAGAACTTAAAGTTTTAGACATAAAGGTAAAATTCGAAGCATTTTCAGCAGACAAAACCCCCTGCACGATCTCGCCTTCTCTGGCCCTTGCTGTCCTTAGTACAGTTTAGTGCTGTCCTTACCATAGCAATACAACCAGCCATCAGTAGAGAAAAGCTATCTGTCGTGAGGCGTGAATTTTCAAGCTGAATAACTTCCTGAATGATTTTGAATGAATTTTCCTGATAAGTCAGTAACTAAATGGTTTACCGTGTATTGATTCTATGGTTTTTCTGATGGGAACTAACGTATGTTGGATAACAAGTGTCCACTTTTTAATTTAAAGCTAAAATTACTCTTTCACATACAAACTGATTACTAATTTTCGTTATTATGCATTGTGTGTTAAATACAAGCTGTTTTAATGGAAATTTGATAGGCGCCAAATATGGAAAATTCCTTCGAATCAAAGTATTTGCCATTTCTTGGATAATTTAAATATGAATTTTTCATTATCTTGCCTTATTGAATCTTTAATGCGCTTTCTTGCAACAGCACACAATTGGGCAGAAAAGAAATCTACAAGTAAATCATATTGTCTTCTTTTGAAATAACGTACGTTGCAGACATAGTTAAACCACTCAATTAGTCTCGTAAGCTACATCAATCCATAGTTGATAAAATATGATAAATTATTTAGATAAAACAAAAAAATGAACTAGGAAAAGATAATTAAAAATCTAAGCATTTTATAGATTTAAGCAAGTGGTTTAACTTTTCATTAAAAAACATCGGCTCTTTCTCATCTTCCTCCCCCCCTCTTTTTTTTCTATTCTTATTAACTTCTCAGAAAAGACGAAAACAATTTCTCTCGATTTTATAAATATGTTTTGTTGCACGATAGTTTGAGAAAATAGAGAAAAATGTGCAAATACAGCCGAAGGAAAGCCTTCTGGTATTGGAATTATCGAGAGCGGAAGATACTGACAGAAAAATAATTGAACATATAGACTTTCTCCTTTGGTCAGCAGCGACAATGCTAAATATGGAGCTCACGTACTGTTTACTGTCTTTCGAGGAGATAGTTTTTCATCTGTTGGAAGACGTAGCTTACTGGTAACATCATGGAATTGTAATGCATTACTTGGGTTTTGAGCCATTAAAAGTGATATTCACTTAAAACTATTAATTTTTAATAATAATAATAATAATAATAATAATGATGTTTATTTGTCACAAGGGTTACATATTGCATACAGTCTTGAATTTCAATTTAAGTATAATAAATTTCACACAGTTTAGAACAGACAATACAATTTGCATTTCCCCGTGATGGGTCCCCAGTTTAAATTATAAAATTTAACCGGTTGAGGACCCTATTAATCCGCTGGCGCAGCACAAACTCCGTTTAATAAGTATACAATTAATTTCTTTTTAAACAATTTTATATTATTAATATTTTTAAGATTATTTGGTAATTCATTCCAAAGCTTTATTCCCATATATTCAATTCCTTTCTGTACATTTCCGTTCTAATCTCTCGTAGCTTAATTTGGTTGCTTCTTCTTAAATTTCTATTGTTTTCGTGATATTGGATATCAATATTATCCAAAATGTTTTCCTTCTATTATCCTTTCATACATTAGTTCTAGCGTACAATATTCATTGATTTTATCAATTGGTAATATACCATATTTTACAAATAATGTAATGTAACTTAAGCTGGTGTTTCGTTCGATGGTTTTTAAAAATTTATTCTGTATTGATTTAATTACCTTCATGTTGTTCTTATTCAAATTTTCCTATATACAATTGCAATAAATCAGGTGACTATATAGAAAAAGATAGTACAGACTCAGTAACACATTCTTATTAACTTCACGTGACAATTTCTTTATAATTCCTGTTCCCGAACTGATTTTTTTTTTTTTTTTCAATTTGTTTATTCCAATATAAATCGTTCGTTAATGTTACTCCTAAGGAATCAATTTCTTTGACAATTTCAACTTCTTTTCCATTAATATAAATTCTATCTATATCCCTCAATTTACCAATTTTTTTGTTCCTCGTTTTAAAATTAATATTTTTATTTTAGTGTCATTTATTTTCATGTGATTACTTCTAAACCAAAGTTCATATTTTCCAATTTCTTCCTGTCCAGTTTTTATCAGTTCAATAATAATTCCTCTTACAAATACACTAGTGTTGTCTGCACATAATGTTAATGTACCTTTGTCTGATACATGCATAATATCATTAATATACAGTAAAAATAATAGGGGACCAAAGCTTTTTCCCTGATGAACTCCATGTTTGCTTTCCAATGAATCAGATTTTATGTTATTTCCAAAGACAAATTGTTGTCTTCCTGAAGGTAGTTTTTTAATATATTATTCATCTTTTCTTTAAAACCGTACTGATTTAATTTTTTTAGCAGCAGTTTTCTGTTAATTATGTCAAACGCTTTACTTAAGTCGAAAAATATTTCCATGCCTATATAACTGGTGTCTAAAGATCTTTGTATTTCCGTTGCCACATTTAACAATGCGATTTCTGTTGATTTGCTTTTCATGAAACCATTTTGACAATTACCCAAAATATTAAATCTTTTGATAAATTCGGCTAGTCTGTTATATATTAGTCGTTCGAAGATTTTGGCAAATACTGACAAGATTGAACTTGGTCGATAATTATCAATCGCACGACCTTCCACTACCGGATTTACATACATACATATATATATGAAGTTGTGGCTCTGAAGCCGCCGTCCCTCTTGAACTCTCTGCGTATTCTAATGATTGATTACTATATGCTACATGTTAAATGATCTTGTTTTGCACATCGTTAATAAAACACCGAAGTACGGATCTTTACATCCCGATATGGATATTTTTTAATTGCTTAAATATATTTAAGATCGTTAATTTTAAAAATTGCATTCTCTACCTCGAGTTTTGGTTTTACGAACAGGTCCTTTTTTGGTTTTTAATACTAAATATCTTCTTTTATTGTTTTCTTCAATTTTCCACCCGAGGCTAAGGGAATCCAATTCACTGTTCCCTTCATCACTAAATTTGCAAAATTGGGAATCCGAAATCACCGAAATGGAATATACGATTTATGTCTTATATTATTTATCTGGGGTTGGTTTGTTTGGATTTATTATGGCGCAAGAGCATCTGGGCTATACCATGTTTGGCCCAGTATAGGCCAGATGATCTTGCGCCATAAAAAAGCCAAACAAACCAACCTATCTTGGGGAGAGCTTCGTAACAAATAATTTCAGCTTTTCACCAGTTGCAATCTTATCTCTGATCATCATTCTTTTAATCTCAAAAATATACGATATATATAATTAATATCAAAAATGCTAACGAAACAATACAGAGTTTCACCAGGAGATTCCATAACAAACAGTTATTTCGACACTGGCGTAAGGTTTAAAAACACGACGTTTCGGGAGCCAACTGCTCCCTTTGTCAAGTGAAGGCAGAATGATACATATACAAGTGAAGGCAAAAATACTGCACAACAGCTGATCCATCCAACCAAGACAGGATTTAATTTCAGGGGGATGGGGGGTTCAAAAAATGTTCATGTATCGGTAAAATCAGAGCATGCAAGGCCATAGTAAATTCCCATTTAAAAATTAGCTTCAGAGGAACAGACCCTAAGATGGCCCTCCCTCTGGGTACGGCACTTATCCAACACTATAACGTATGTAGGTTAAATGATCCTTATTCCGTCCTTAACTTTTCTGAATTTTTAAGGAGCATGCGGACCCTTTGATAAAATGCAATGGACCACATGTTGAAAACCATTACTTTTGGTGACATTTAATTTATTCGTATAATATATTTATTCGTGCAATATATTTTTTCGTAATTATTAATTCATTACTTTCATTAAGTCCAGGTTTCTAAAGTTCTTCTGTTCATTCGATTTCACTTTCTGTATGGGATACCGCGCTCATAAATAATTCGTATTATTTTTATCGATTTTTAACAAGGAACTCCACCTATACGAATTGGGAAAATTGAACGTGATAGTTTAAATTTACTTTCAATATAAAAAGCGATTAATTTGTACTTGAAACTAAATGCGGTAATTGATTATAATTAAAGCAATTGAGAAAAAGTAGGAAATGTGAAACTCTTGGCTGCAGAAAAATATACGAACTCCAATTTCCCCTTTCAATTTTAAAGCAAGGAAATTAATAGTTAGGTTTAATTAACGTGGTATAAATTTCCTTCAACTTCAAGCGTTCTTTAAATATATCAGGAACTTTTTTAATTACTAAAAATTAATTAGCATTGATGGGGAAATTAAAATGACGATGGACATACTTAACATTTATCTTATTATACTCTGCCATTATTTATTCACTGCCTAATGAATAATTCCCTAAATTCATTTTTTGTATGCTTAATTTTGGAAATCTCTCCACGTACTTTTCAAGCCTGCTTTGTTACTTCGTCCTTCTTGCCTGAAGACCTTCCTCCACCGTCCATAGACTGCTAGTATTCAATTGAGGCTACGCTTTTCAATATCCACTCGTTTTTCCTTCAACAAATCTAACTCACTAATTTTCCGTTTGGCTTTTAATAAGTTCAAAGACGTTTTCAACTATTTTTAATAATGCGTTTATGTATAATACGTTTTAAACTCTCTTTCGGTATTTTTGGGATGCCAATTATATTATCCTCGCAACCTTAACAATATTTTTATATTTATTGTCACGGGGGAATTTTCCAAAAATGCAACTGTTTTGTTTGAGCTTAAGATTCTGGCCTAATTCAAATATCAGACAACAAGCCTAATTCGCATGTCAAATAATACATTACGTTCATTACGAATATTCGAAAATATTGATAAATTTCAAAGTAAGAATTCATTGAGGCATCTGCTTAAATTACTAAGCTGTGTAAGTAACAAAATGTGTTCCAAATTTTGAACGGCTTTTAGAGCATCACAATTTACGAGACATAGACATAGAGGCACACCTAGAGGGTGAGAAACTTCCCCCCCCCAACCACCACCACAACCACAAGAATGTAACAAATTTAGGCTTATCATACAGTAGCACCCCGTTTAATTGAACGTAGCTTAACCGAAATCCTGGCTTAACGGAAAGGGTCTAGTGCATTTATTCATTACTCTTGTTGGAATTTACCGATGATGGGGCGGTGATGTACAGCTTGCTGTGGCGTACAACAATATCTTAGTAATTATCAGTAGTTGCCCACTCTATTATAGTGCCGAAGAATTACGACTAGTATCTGACTCCAATTTTATTATATTTGGTACGGCAGTGCTTGAAGTATAACGAAGTAGACCATTGGCAAAATAACTACAACTTTTAACAGTTAACATGGCTTATTAAAACTTAACTAAAACAAAACTTATTAAGAAATATTACAGAACATTTCAACAAGCAAATCACTCGTACTAGTTGCTACTGAGTAAAAATGAAATTCGTAAAGAACGCTTAAACATCGCGTAGCCGACTTTCAAACTAATGCGCTGGTACAAAGCGCATGCGCAACAAATTTACAATTCGCTTTGGCTCTCAGCGCCACAACGGGGAAGCATTGTTCGATTATGATAAGGATTATTAACAATCGTATGCTACACTATTGTTATTATTTTCTTATACATTGTTGTATTCTACAGCATCAAGGAGATGCGTACTATTTTCTCGATCTGAAGTTCTTGTTTCAGTTCCCCCTGCAGGCAACCTGAGAACTGTCCATAGATCTTCGTGATATGTAGGTGGTGCCCAGTGCGATAATTTTTCATTGTCTGTTCTCGTTATATCGGTATTATCCGGTTTCTTTTTATTATTATTATTATTATGTTTCCGTTGTTTAATTGGCTCTTCTTTTATTGTTTCCAACGAAAACGTTCAAATTTATTTTCTCATAAACTACGGCTTTAAGAGAGAAACAAATACAGATTATATGACAATGTTGGTGCGTCTCTCTCTCTCTTCCCTCCATCTCTGTGATCCAATGAAGGATAATGCAGCTGTGAATTTTGCGTTTTGTTTCAAACTCTAACGTGATCATTCCCTACATTGGAATATTTCAGCAATTCGCCAAATAATTACCAGTCAATTGGTTTTAAGCTAAACAGAGGCGAGTAAAGAAGACCAAACCCCGAACATTTAAGGCTGAAAAATTGTGAGTTTCAGCTGTGAATCAGTCCTTTTTGGGAAAATATTTTAAAACTATTTCCACTTCTGAAAACTTCATGGGACTTCGGCTTCACCTGTAAACGTTTTTTAAAGTAAATTATGGAGGGATATCGTGGAAAAGAGTTAAAACAAATATATTGAACTGCTTTCATAGAAGAAAAAATTAATATTTTATCTAATATGCCATCGCTTACTTCTTTTACTATCGGTATAGTAGTTCAGTAACATATAATTAAATGTTTGTCATTTTTTTTTTCACATTTCCACTAAAAATAAAATTTCCGGCTTATCCGTAACTTCGCTTATCCGCAATCGATCCGTCCACTCCTTTAATTTTGGTTAATCGTATTTCTACTGCAGGATTCTAGGAATAGGTCTACATTAATTTTCAAATTTAGCGTTGCCCCTCCCCAAAGATTTTTGAAGCTTTGCGCCCCCACTCCCAAAATATTTTTGGATTTACCTTTGGCAAATTTAGACATGTAAAGAAAGTTCAAAGCAGTATAAGACATATATAAAGATAGAGCAAGGATGTAAAGAAAGTGTAAGGAGTTCCAGATAATATAAGTCATGTAAAGGTAGTATAAGGATGAAAGAAAGTATAATGCATGTAAAGATATTATAAAGCATTTACAGATAATATAAATCATGTGAAGATAATATATGTCATGACATGAAAGCCGTGTATAAACAATGGCCATGCACAAGGGGGTAATTTTCAGACCCCCACTTGAAAAATTTTATTCGCTGTAAAACTCTTATGAGAGGGAAGAAATTTTCTCTCAAAACACTTACTTTTTCAAAATCCTGGGCAAAGGTCTTATAAAGATGAAGATAAAGATAAGATACATTATTTCTGATGAAGGACCGCTGCCAGTGCGCCTGAAAGCTTGGGCGATCATTTTTATTTGCTATTTTACCAGCTTTTAATCTTTTGTATGCAGACAATGATGACGATAGGCATAGAAAGTGAACCTTATATGCATTATAAAGTATTTCGGATTGGCCATTCCTGAGATCTATTAATTTTAAAGAGTAGTTAAGTTTTGATGCCTAAATAGAAACGAAGACTTCCTTGTAGCGAAATAAATTTTCCGAACATATAATGGAAAATCACAGTCACTTTCTTCTTAACAGAAGTCCTTACTACTTGAATGCGATTTGTAATGTAATATGTTATTCCGATCTTTATTGTCTTAGGCAAGACATGTATAATATTTTCTAAACATGGCGCCGGGACAATTTTGTAAGGTCTCTTTAAACAGCCGAATGCAACCATATATTTTATATAAACAATATATGGTGTCGGCCTAAACATTTAAATTTAATTTAAAAAATCCAGTTAGCCTAATCCAGGACAAAAATGGTGTTTTGATGTTTAAAAGAGATAAGTAAAGAGAGAATACCACAGCCTGATAATAATAATATTTGCAATATTTCCTTCTGCTTATGATGATGTCTGCCCAGTTGAACAGCCGAAAGTCTGGCTAATATAAAAAAAATAATTTTTTAAGCCCTTTATGTTGTTTTGTACATATATCATATGTTAAAACGATTTTAAATTTTCTTCCTCAACAACTCCAATAAAGCTAAATTTAAAAAAATTGCCTTAACCAAAATAAATATACAATTTTCAAGTACACACATACATACATATACATATATAATAAGAAATAAACGAAGGAAATAGAAACACAACAAGGAAATGAACAAAAATAATTGAAGTAGATATAGGAAAGGAATGAAAGGACAGAAATATACATAAGAAATGGAAGCAAACAAAAAATTGCAGAAGGTCTAATAAGATACTGCTGATCATGCTGTATTTCAAATAGTCGTTTACTTTGAGCATTATTAAAATTAGAATTATAAACCTGCAGTCATGTTATTTGCTTTCTTCAATTGAAGTAATTATTTTTGCAAAAAACGACAATCTTTGAAAGATCTTAGACACTTCGTACGCTCAATTAACTAATTTTAATTATTATGAAGATTCGCAAAAATATTGAAATTGACATTGTCGCCGCATTTGGAATTTTTTAAATTAAGTGAAAATAACGTTAATTGCTTCAAATTACGGAAATGCTATTACCACAGGATTATTAAATGCAATTAATTTCATTTAAGAAATGAGAAATTAAATTATTAAAAAGAAAGGTTGAAGCAGTAGCAGACTTCTGATTAAACTAATTTTATGATTGAACTATTGAGATAATTTTATGTCCATTTCACAAGTAATTATTTCGTGAAAATCTGATTAAATATTTTAAAATTAAAAAATATATATGTATAATCTGATACGGAAGTAAAATTAAGCAATTAATAAATTAATTATAATATTTATACAATCAGCTCTATTGTTGTATCACTGTAAAATTTCTCCCATATCCTTAATAAATTCAAAATCCAGATTTTCAGAAATCACATTATTGCATTTCTTCTTGTTGATTTTATCAGTTGCACCAGAGATAGACAGCCATAAAGTCTTGTAGACTATTTCCTATAAATTCCAAGTATATTCTAACAAAATGATATTTTTCCGTGGATTCAACAGATTCACAGGATTTCAAAGCATATCGAAATGAAGGTTAATCAATTTTTTTCTCTAGAGCTCCAAACAGATCTCTATTTCCTATTATATTTACTTATTCGTCATCCAAAAAATATGTGGATAATTTCAGATTATTTTTAACTTAGGCAATAATTTGAAATTTCTAATATCTAGATTCTTTTTTCTTGCAATTATTGGTGACGGGATTTTTTGTTCAGGGGAATGTTTATCTGATAGTAAAAACGAAGTAATTCTACGTACCTTAGTGGTGCCCGTTAAGTTTTAAATTTTACTTTTTATATGCATAGGATTTCTAATAAACGTGTGCAGATACAGAACATTATCGAAATAAGAATTTATGACAGGAAAAAAACCTAAAAAAGGCATTTATGGCATTTTGCCTGAATTTAGAGACTCCAATTATATACATCGGTCAGGCTGTATGGGACGGGTTCGCTGATTCTCAGCAAGTCTGATTGTGTGTAAATATATCTTGACTCAGTAGTCACGTTAAAACATCCGTTCCTTCCCAAATCTTTGCACGTTAACCTACTGATCATTTATCCCGCGATTTCAAAGGGGAATATGAAGGTAACAAATTCGCTCTTCCCGCGGTTTTCGAGCGGGTACCAAATTTTTCCATCTTTCATCTCTCATCTTTGGTTACAAAAATGTGCTACATATTTTAACTCTCAAATACATGTAGATTTGAAATATGTAATAAAACTATTGAGCAGTCAGAGTGGTAAATGTAAAACATTATCGTTTAAGAAGCGAATGTCTCTAAAATTTTGCGAAAGCCCTTTCTACACTCGAGACTCATTCTACAGAGAAATGATTTGCTTGTACGGCCATAATTTTGAATCCCAAGACTGCTCGACGTGTTCTGTGTGGTGAGACCAGAGCTTTACGTCATATTAAGTCTAGTCCACACTTGAAGACCGGGTCTTGCGATTCTGTTCCAGAGACCGAGTCTATAAATTGTCTGTAGACATCTAGTGGACAATCATCTAGCCCATGGGCCATTTTGAGACCAAAATCGTAGAACATTTGTCTCCTGTCCGAAAGAGGAGTCCTGAGACAATCGCTACACAAAGTTTCGCAACATTGCTTAGTGGTACAGTGCTCATACAGTGCGATACAGTGGACCTAGAGCAGTCTGCCTCCCAACTCATTGGTAGAAACTTCGCCGACGTGCTCTCGCGTATATATAATTTTTTTTTTGCCTGAATTAACAGAAGATTATCATATGTTGCC
Source organism: Dysdera silvatica (assembly GCA_006491805.2). NCBI lineage: Eukaryota > Metazoa > Arthropoda > Arachnida > Araneae > Dysderidae > Dysdera > Dysdera silvatica. The sequence continues at coordinate 59,225,067 of QLNU02014802.1, forward strand.
TTGTTTATGGAACATAACTTGTCCAGATTACGGAAATCGTTCAAAGAGAAGAGTAGCAGTGGAAGACCTAGCTAAAAAAAACGCGATTTGTCTGCAGCTGATTTTGAATAAAATCACAATTTGAAAAGGTCTTTCCATCGGCAGCATAAAAAAGTTAAACATAAAAAAAGCGGTGGCTCTCCTTGTGCATCTTATTGATTCACATACAATAATTTGCTATTTTTCTTACAAGAGACTCCCGTCCAACCACTAGGTTTGTCCGACATCTGGGATCCATCTAGATAATCTCGTCCCTACGACGCTCCCCTGACGGTGCTCCACACATTCCTTTCTGGGATTGGCCGGTTTCTGTAGGGTCCGCGGCCGACTCCGGGGTGTGTTTCCGGTCCAGTAGCCGAGGCCGTTTTCAGTGGCAGCTTGTTTCGGTTCACGTTAAATGACAATACCTATACGAACGTGCATCTTTGTGTGCTATGCATGGTAGACATTCCAATATCTCCTTCCCTCAACCCGCCTTTGTGGTTGATTACGCTGTTTGGGCTTCCTGTCTGGAATTATAAATCCGCCTTCGGCGACCACTCTTCCAAATCTATGATATATTCCTGTAAGAGACTAAATCAACGAAGAATGCTTCAATACTGACTCGAGACATGCATACAGGTGTGGACACGAGATGAAGTCTATAGACTGTCTCAAGACATTGTCTATAGACAGCCCGGAACCCTCTACAGAAAATCGTGGGACCGGGACCCCCTCGTTGTGGATTTACCTTTAGAACCGCAATAGGTATAAATTGGAAATAAAATACAGGGTACCAGGGAGGAAATTACATAAAAAGGTTAAACACTGGTAAAATAGCAATGAAAAAGATCACTCAAGCTTTCGGACGCATCAGCAGCAGTCCTTCATCAGGAGTAATGACGATGTTATGTTTCTGTCTCTTTTTTATACTTGAAATTTCTGGAAAACCCTTCATCAGAGTAGTCCCGCAGAATGGGAAAACCCAATGAGAACCAATGGGAGGCCTCCAATAGAATCATGGAAGAACCCCAATAGGGACCAATGAGAAACCCACACTGCGGGTTACCTAATTTGGGGATGTCTCATACATTTCAGAGTAAGAGTTGTTTATAAGTTTCTGGAAGTGGTTGTGATGTATTAATGGCTTTCCCGTGTAGTTTGTAAGTTTCCCAAGATTCTAAGAAGAGTCTACTATTCTTGTTTGTGATGTGACGGTGTAGTATTTTTGTTGAGTCCCAGTCGGGTTCGTGTCCGTGTTGTAAAGCGTGTTCTGCCAGACGTGAGGCTATGTCTCCTTTCGCGAGTGCTTGTTTGTGTTCTTTTTTTCTTGTTTTGATCATTCTTTTTGTTTGTCCTATGTAATGTTTGTTGCAGTCTTTGCATGGTATTTGGTATTTGACGCCTGTGAGATCTTCTGGTGGAACTGGGTCTTTAACTTTTGTAAGTTTCTTTCTTACATGATATGTTTATATCTATGTCCTTTTGGTGTTTTATGTGTGTCCATCTGTACATTATTTTTTTCAGCTTAGTCTGTGCCATTTAACATCCCTCTATAGACATTTCTGTATACACAAATATATATGTTATAATTATATTTTAGTCTATTATATTCTATATAATTGTACTTTTCAAAATTATAGTTTTCCGTGAGAAAGAAACGCAATGACAGAAAAGGCATTGCAATAGAAAGCTATGGCAACAACATGGGTTTTTAATATATTATACAAATTACAAATTTATTTTCTGATTAATTTTGCATCAATGTTTAAGTTAGATAATCAATACAATAGATGTATGTCTATTTCGTCGATACCTACATTCAGAGTAGAACGGAATAATTAACGAAAAGAGTTATTAGCAATGAATAGTAGGTTACTAATTAACACTTTCATGGGACAAGGCTATTGAAATGAGGAAACCGTTTTATCATCTCTTGCTTGTTCCTGATACAGAATATGATCAGCAATTGAGCAGAAATACCGTACAACGCCATGTTCGGGGCGGTCTGTGCCTTGCCTAGAGCTTGTAACAAACTCAGGATGTGCCAATGTCCTCTCTGAGAGCATTTATCACCAGAAAGAGATCAGCCCACAATGTCAGTACTGTAGCTTGGATTTTGAATTGAAATTATTGATGATGAAAATGGGTTTGATGAGGATATCTGGGTGGAGGTCGTTGATGGCCGCGGAGGGACGACATCAGCTAGATAATGCAAATAACGCGATATTAAATATTGTTGACCTACACTCTTCAAGGGCTGATTTAATACTAAGCAAATGCATTACATGTTAAGTACTTGAAAGATTTAAATCGGATAAAACCGAACTCTGACATTCAGACTATGTGATATTTACACTTCATCTGCAATAGAATCCAATAAGCTTGAATATTTCGATTATATTTGGTTTCAGAAATCATCATGCGATGTCTGAATCATTTCATTCGATTTAATGAATAGGCCTTCGATGGAGAAATTAAACGATATGAGAACATATTAATTTAAATAAAATATTTAGCTGAATTAATTATGCATTTGTTATTTCAAAGTTAGTCGCATTTAGAAAGCGTCTCAAATTTTATTTCTTATATTTGATTTCTTCATTCAATCTTGAATTTATCATTAAATTTTGGCAAATATCCATTATCAACATCAGTATGAATGGGCCTCTGTTTTGTTATGGCAAAAGGTCTGCTATGTTTAATAATAAAGACTGCCTGCACTTTTGTCTGTTGGTAGTCGGATTTTAGATATATGGCATAATTTTTTTTTCTCTTAAGACTTAATTCTTTTCTGTCCTTGCGCCTTTCCATGCGATATGTTAATTTAAATAATTTAATTATATTTATTAAAATTAAATAGAATAACCAGGGGCAAGGCTGGATGGCCCTGTCAAATTTGGTAAGTTGTTATTTGATGATTGTAGATTTTTAATTTCAATTCTTGACTTTTTGTATTTCAGTGAATTCATATTATTAAAGTTAATAATATTATTGGGTCCCATTTCATTTTTCATTGTAAATTGTATATTATACCAATTAACATATTATTGACCTACTAAATATTATACAATTTTGATAGTATATGTGCCTCATCATATACATTGCACATACTTTTTTCTGATTGAAAGTTTATTATTGAATGCATGATATCATAAATTGTGATTTACTCTCATGATTTATTTTTGTTATCCTTACACCCATTCATATAAAACGCTATATCAACCATTAAAATTTTTACGTTTCAATATGATGACTATGAGCGCTATTACTTCTTGCCATGGATATTAATTTTTGTAAACAGGATATACCTTCAGACTAAATTATAAGACTGAAACTTATGCTGTTCTTGCGCCTCTTTATATTGGTGTTATACCAACCAGTGTACACTATCAAAATACTATAAATTGATTATGGGCCCTGCTATATCAGATAGTGGATACTGACTACTCTTTAAACCAATTGATAGTCATTAATCGGATGCTGTGTATGGTATATTGTAATTTACTATTGGGATCTAATTTCATACTATTCTTGCGCATCAACATGTTAGTCGCAATATTGACAATTTGGTTAATTGTAATACTAATACATTGGTTATGAGCACCTGCACTTTTGCCGTCGCGACTGCGGGAGGGCTATGGTTTTGGTGGTATTTAAAGGAAATTTTTCATATCAACATACTTTTATTTATTTATTTATTTATTTTTCTCAACTCATCGGTTTCAATTATCAACATCCATGTCTTTGCCCATGCATTGTGGAGATAGGGTCTCTTGTGGGACTATATCTCTGAGTTTGACGTTGTAATGAATATCATTGGATTAAATATGTATTATATATGTCACACTGTCTGGACTAATTATCTGTACCAGCTTGTTACCTATCATTGCATTGATCTTAAGGTGATGGTGATTTTGCTATCCTTGGGCCATGGCTGAATGCACTTCCTATTATAGATGGTATGTTATTTTATAATAATAGTGTTTAAAATCGACTTTAATCGGAGAATATCCATTTCAACATATCAGATAACGCAACTTATTGAGGAATTGATACAATACAGATATTCAAACTTAATTTACTTAATGACTAAGTCCAAACCATCGTGAGTCCTTCTATCCTTGCGCCATACAGTTTTCCCTCATTTATTTTTTAATCACTTGACCCTCACATACAGATTTCAGTTTTTTAAATGCGCGGGTGTTTTTTTTGTTTTATTTGATTTGTTTTCATGTGTTTTACAGCCTTATTTTTATATTTATTTTTGATTTCGTCTTGGATAATTTTATGTTATCATTAATTATTATCATTATCAAATATTACTTTATCATTTATGTTATCAGTTTCGATTTTCTAGACATTTATTTAGATTTGAATGATTGATTTTGGTATGATTACTGAGTTTAGTGATTGTTCACATACAACACCACTTGACCTTCTTAGCTTATATGGCTACTTTGCATAGCGCTTTAAACATATTTATTTAACATCTCTCACCATTATCACAAATTTATAAAATTATACCTCTTCCAGTCTATCCTTGATCACATATCGTTATCAAAAATATGCCAATATTGAAAGGTTGACATTACAATTCTAATAACTGCGGCTATATCGTCATGATATCGATCACTTTTTCTGTGATATGCCATTGTACTTCATTCTTAGTTTATTATTTAGTATTTCTTTTCCTTTTTCTCTTGTAATTTTAGTTTGTCCTTGTTCTCTTGTAATTTGTCACTTCTTCCTTATATTTTTTTGTATTTTTTGTTGGACTCTTCATTTATTTCTTATTTTTCATAAGTTACTTTTACTAGTATACTCATTATGGATACAAATAATTTATCTGAGCACATAGATATTCTTACCATTAACAACCAATTTGTCTAACCAGTTGAAATACTTAATACTATTCATAATCAAAATAAAATATGTATTATCCATATAAATGCGCAGAGCCTTTCTAATAAAATCCCATTAATCAAGAGTCTTCTACCGGAAATACGACAGCCAGTTGACATCATTTGTATAACGCAGACTTGGTGTCGCAATAATTACTGCCTCCCAATCCTTGACTACCAATTTACATCTATCGGAAGAACAAATACTAGAGGTGGCGATATTGCCTTATATATAGCTATAACATACAACTACTCTCTACTTCACTAGTGGACATCCATTACTGAGTTTATTGAAATCCTGACAATCCAAACTTCGGAAGTGATGATAGCAGCTATTTATCGCCCACCCTCAGGTAACATAACTGAATTTATAAATTTTCTTTCGGAATTACTTCTATATATTTCACTTAATGGATTCAAGTTGGTTATGTTGGGTGATGTGATGTGTGATATAACTTAACCACCATCCCTAATGTTAATTCAAATCAACTTATGGATCTTTTTCAATCCTTTGGATTTAAAAATTACATAAATTCACCCACTCGAATAACTGATTACACTCAAACCCTATTTGATTTACGTATCACTAAGATAACTAATCCTTACTGTGGTGTATTACTCCATCATATTAGTGACCATCTACCAATATTTTCCATTATTGACATTACTGAACCTGTTACGAGATCTAACTCAAATCCTTACTGCTTTCGTGAATTTACTATTATTAAAAATTAATTTAAATTATTATTTAAAAATAAATTATCTTACACTGACTGGGAGGTTGTCATTACCATTAATGAAGCGCAGTTATAAAACATTTATGGCTGAAGTTATTGACTGCTATGATGTTTGTTTTCCTATCAGGAGATCTCGACATATTACCAAGATTAGAAAACCCTGGATAACTAACGATCTTCTGAGAGAAATTAAGAAAAAGATCCCTTTTCAACAACTTTATTAAAACCAAGTCTTTCAAAAAATTCACCTTATTTAAAACTTTCCGTAATGCGCTTAATAAAAGGGTCAAGCAATCTAAACGGTTTTTTTTATAAACTATTTACGCATTCTACTCCTTGGAAAATATGGAATGGAGAACTTCTGGGAACCTCTTTACAAACAAGTTCAATTAACAAAATTTCTTTCAATAATATTAACACTAATCCTGTTTCTATATGTGATGCCTTTATTGATTTTTTTATCACATTTCCACATACTCTTCTAAAAACACTAACTCGTACTCTAATCTCTTCTATAATTGTTATGATAATAACATTTCCAACTCATTTTTTTACTGATATATCTCAACATGAGATTTTTTCCCTAATAAAAAAAATTAACCCCAAGAAGGCACCCAGTCCAGACAATATCCATCCCGAAATCATAAATTTTTTTGGAGCTGAAATTATTATTCCGTTGATACATACATATATATATAACTTTATATTCAAATCAGGATTTATACCCCATGAACTGAAAGCAGCTAGAGTTATTCCAATATGCAAGAAGGGCTCAAAAATTGAAGTTAGTAACTATAGACCTATCTCTTTTCTTTATGTTTTTTCTAAAATATTCAAAAAACTTCTTCACAACGCGGCTTTTAGCTTATTTAAATCATCATCAATACTCAACCCTTATCAATTTGCATTTCGTACCAAAAGGTCAACAGAACAGGCTCTTTTCTCAGCCATCAATTACATATACTCAGCTATTGACCGAAGAGATTCGGTCATTCATATATTCTTTGATCTCTCCTGTGCATTTGATACGATTAACCATGATAGACTGTTACATAAACTATACTTTGCTATCATTAGAGGCCTCCCACATGATCTCCTTACTAATTATCTTAAAACCAGAAAACAATATGTTCAACTTTATTTCTATTTTTCAGACAATAAAATACCACTATGTGGTGTTCCTCAAGGATCAACTCTTGGCCCTCTTCTTTTCATTTTTTATATCAATAACTTATTTTTTTCAATCTTCACAGCCTCATTTTATATGCTTTGCAGATGATACTAGTATTTTCTATAAAAATAAAAAATTAGATACACTATATCCATTGGCCTCGAATGATGTTTTACAGTTTACAAAATTTTTTTCCAATAATTTTCCCCTCATTAAATACTGACAAAACAAAATGCAGGCTTTTCTCAAATTCTAGAGTTAAATCCAACAATAACTATAAACAGATTCATATCAACAACATATTATTAATTTATCACATGAAATTAAATTTTTGGGAATTACGCTGCAGTCAAATCTGAGGTGGGACAATCATATAAATAACGTTTGTAATACAATTAGTAGAAATATAGGTATCATACGTTCATTAGCCCATTTTACCCCAGTACATTAATATTACTCTATTATGCATTCATGTATTCACATCTAAATTATTACCATTCAATATGGGGCTTTTCAACTAGGAATAATATTCAAGGAATTCAAACTCTCCAAAATAGATTTAAAAACATAATTAAATTCAAATTATCTTCGAACTATACTACTACCCTTATTCGTAATAAATATAACATATTATCTGTAACAGCATTATTAAACTTTAATTTAACTTTTACTACATTTATCTTAAAAATAAGGGCCCATATCCAATCAATTTAACTCAACCTAACCATCATTATCAAACTTCTTCTCACACTAATTATTTACCTATTTATTCTAGAACAAATTTGGGCTTACGCAGATTGGATAGCATCTGTCCAGTGATCTGAAATAATGTTCCGCATAATCTTAAACAAATACGCTCATACTCATTGTTCAAAAAACCACTCAAAACTCTTTATATTGACTTATTCGCCGATGTTTGATTATGTTCATCAATCTTCAATATTTATTAAAAAATCCTGCATATTTTATTGTCAATTTAATCAGTTATACCTGTATCTTATGTCCATAATCTGCCTGAGCAGCTGGAGGTGGTTAGATTAACGTCTTTGCTCCTGGCTACCCGGACAGAATTTGCATCATATTGATCATAATATGGACTATAATATAGTCTATAGAATTAATATAAATTATATATAATGTAATAAAATCTATACCATTAATTTTGGAATTATTAATATTATTGACCACCATTATAAAAGCTTATATTAAATTGTTCTTTGTTCAATATATATGCATCTTCTGTCTAAAATAAAGTTTATTTAACACACACACACACACACACATATATATATATATATATATGAAGTCTAGAGTGCCTAATTCAGATTTAACGAAATCCAAACGACATCCACTCTTATTTCGTTTATTTATACGAATATTTAATTTTTATTTTCTTTTTCTGTTGTCCTCAGCCTGTTAAATTTTGTAATTTTTACTGGGGACCGGTCAAGGGGGAAAAGAAATTGTATTGTCTGTTCTGAACTATGTGAAATTTGTTATGCTTAAATTGAAATTCAAGTCTGTATGGAATATGTAATCCTTGGGACAAATCAACAATATTATTATTATTATTATTATTATTACAAATACACAATAATATTTTTGAATTCAGTGCACGTATATAAATGAAAAAAATATTTGCTTACTATTTCTATGTCTATTTTATATAAGAATCGTAGAAAATAATGTAAATTATGATATTCGACATCGCATTGAATGACTCAAAAATACACCCTCTGGTGTTTTGAGCTGCAATTATTCTTGAACTTATTTAAAATATATTTAAATTGTCTTCGTCGTTATAGGAAATACACGGTAAATACAGCAAATGATATAATATTTATATTCAAAAACATGGCTGATAAAAGATGCAATTACAATTTTGTTTTATCATTCAAACAAATGCTAGCCAAATATCAAGTAAATTGAAATGGTAGTCGAAATTTTATAATTTATTTGTTTTACGATTATGCGATGTATCGAGTCGGGTTTAAAAACAGTCGAGAGATTTCAAAATGTTCAATTAATCGAGACAATCGACCAAAGCACCTCGCCTTTGCTTATCGCTAGCGACGTAATACTACGCAGCATAAATGAATGGAGGTACAACGTTTTAGGCGTAGTAAAATTTAAGAAAAAACGATGTTCATTGACGTGCGATTCGGATGGGCGTTGGCTATCTATCGCCAGGAATGCGACTGTTAAACAAAACGTTGCGATTCAAAAGCCGAATTTAATAAATCCTCTATCATATTTCATTGCTGAGATAAAAACAATTTCAATTCCCAAGACTTTTCGATTATCCGTCAATAGAGGTCGTCAGCTGAACTGAATGTTGTGGAAGTTTTTTTTTTTTTTTCATAAACCGTTACTCCGAAAATAATGTTAATGATAATAAGACGACTCAAAGTTTCAGCCAAGCGTGGAAAAACTTAATTTCTATTTTCCCCAATTTCTTGAAGTTCTCTTTCGTCGCCAGCAGATGGAGCCAAAATCATGCATATCGGCAACACAGATATGTAAACACTGCACCACTTTAGTAATGTTTAGTTTTGGACTACTTGATTTTTTTTTATTTTTAGTTTTGATAATGTTTAGATTTATACTTGATTTTTTATATTTAGTTTTTTAATATTTAGTTTTGTATTACTCCTGACTAGGGACGGCCAGCGCTTTTCCGAAACGCAAGTCGATGAACATCATTTGTTATCAAAATTTTGCTACACCCAAACATTGTGTTTCTTCTCGTCGTTCACCTATACAAATAGGCGCATTTTGGCACCGTATAGCCAAGATGTTCTTGCGCCATAAAAACATCCAAACAAACAAGTATAGAAATTTGCGTATTATATACGTCCAATCGATTATTATTAATCGAATCGTAATACACGTAATTATCTGAAGAATTCCATATTTTATTCTCTTTTATTTATATATAATTTTATATTGGATGTTTGCACAAAATCTCATTAAAACTATTTCAATTAGTTAATTATATGTAAGGTATTATTACCCTCCGCAGGGATAACACAATTGCCAAATATGGTCAACACAAGAAAGCCTCCGGGGCGAGAATTTTGTGAGTTTTCGTGGGGGAAATTTATTATACTATAATTTTTGCCACCCACGTTTTAATTACAGCTCAAACTAGAGCTTGTGTAATTTTGGAGAAAAAGAGACGCTTTCCCCATCCTGGATTCGAACCAGGGTCCCTCCGTTTAGCCCGGAGTGTCTTGGACCGCTAGACGAATGAGGACAGGAAACAAAGTCAGTGTTGACTGTATTTGGCAATTGTGTTATCCCTGCGGAGGGTAATAATACCTTAACACCTTTACATACGGAGAAAGAGAGCGTTGTTTCCTGTCCTCATTCGTCTAGCGGTCCAAGACACTCCGGGCTAAACGGAGGGACCCTGGTTCGAATCCAGGATGGGGAAAGCGTCTCTTTTTCTCCAAAAACGAATAAAGCTCTAGTGGGTGGCAAAAAAAATAATTAAATAAATATTGTATAATAAATTCCCCCACTAAAACTCACAAAATCATGCCCCGGAGGCTTTCTTCTGTTGACCATATTTGGCAATTGTGTTATCCCTGCAGAGGGCAATAATACCTTAACATCTTTACATATGGAGAAAGAGAGCGTTGTTTCCTGTCCTCATTCGTCTAGCGGTCTAAGACACTCCGGGCTAAATGGAGGGACTCTGGTTCGAATGCAGGATGGGGACGTCGTCTCTTTTCTCCAAAATCAAGCAGTGCTCTAGTTTAAGTTATATACACGTGGGTGGCAAAAATTATTGTATAGTTAATTATATTTAAGCAATTTTTTATGGGGAAACCGCGACTCGTTTAAACTTTTATAATTGAACAACTGCTTGGTTAATTAGCATGCAGATAAGGATGAATGCCAAGGAGAATAGAAAATGAAGCTAAAATTGAATTTCATTTTAAGGAATTTCTCTTTTTAAGAAACTGAAATTTCAAACTTGCTTTTCTGTAATTTATTGTAAACTTAAAATTAGGAGCATAAACAAAAATAATGACGGAACTTAATACAGAAAGGGAAAAACAAAAACAAAATTTCCGGCTGAAACACGAATCCTTTCCGACAATCTAAATTCCAACTGAATTTGAATCTAAAATTTATTTTTACCTCCTTGTTACATTTTTCGGATGAGAAATAAGAATCTAGTAAAGCGTAACATCCATAAAATACTTGAAAACGTAATACTTCATTACCTCATCCCTTTTAACCTAATTATATTATTTTTGGTAAATTTTGCGATAAAATGGCCAGACCGTTATAAATTAGGTGCAGTTTAAGAATGTGGTGTAATTTTTTGGCGTATTCTAAATGAAAAAGCAAACATATGAAAACGTTATTCTGCGCAACGTAAAAACATTCGCCATTTAATTCTTATAAACAACAAAGCATACACCACTTAATTATTATAAACAAAAGATATTACTCTATTTATTGTATACAAAAAAGTATACTACATTTAATTTTTATACACAGTCGTCCCGTTAATCCATACTAACTAGGACCGAGACCCGTTCGGATTAAAAGAAATTTAGGATTAACTGAAATCTTTACTACAGAAATTGTTTGTTTGTTTGGATGTTTTATGGCGCAAGAGCATCTGGGCTATACTGCGCCAAAACTACTACAGAAATTACTGTAAGCTATACGTAACTGTTTGATGCGTGTGGGTGTTTTGGTGAGCATGCGTAACGGAAGATACGCGGGTGACGCAAAATTTCACCCTTCTGTAAGAAATGCCAATCAGTTGGCGACACTGCGCTGTTCGTTTGCGTCTTGTCAGCCGGTTGCCGTCGTAGCCAACTTAAAAAATTTCGGATTATTCGAATTTTCGAATTAACGAGCCTCTATTGTACAAAAAAGGAATACATTAGCATTTATTGCAATTTTCGGATTTGGGTACACCGTTCAAGGTTTCTGTAACGGTGGATATCCATGTTTTCTCGAAGGGATTTGTTAGCTTAAAGTTTAGGTAAACTTCAGTTTAGCTATGCGTCCGAAACTTAGCTACCCTATTGCACCATGAGGGTCGAACTTGGGACTATGAAATAGTGTGAAACGCCTTATCGTGAATCTAACTCAAATTTAGCCGCGCAGTGGTAAAGCGTTTGCCAAGCATGCTGTAAGGGACCATTCACAAAGGACGTCCTTGCTTTAGGCGAAGGAGGGGGGGGGTCATTCACAAATGGACAAAGAAGAACAGAAAGGGAAGGGGGTTGGTTCATTAAGGACCGTTCGCATTTTTTAATCTTTTCATAAATTTGAAAGAAAATACGCTGTTTTCAAACGTAATTTGCATAATAATTTCAAGAACGTGTTGGGATTGCAGAAAAAAGAGGGTCTTTTGGAAAGTACAAAAGATGGACATTATCCATGTTTTGTGATTTTTTTATGGTTTTGGGGAAGTAAACACAGAATGCCAAAGGAGCCAAGACATTATCTGATTCTCATCAGACGCCTGAGACAAATCAGCCGAAATGTTTAATGGTGTGGCGGTGGAGGATGTTGGCGTCCGAAGAGTGAATGTTAAAGTATTGCTTGGCCCCTTCTGCCACATGGATATCAACAGGATTTACTGTGATTTTGCACCCCTCTTGAAACTCTGCAGGTAGTGATGGGTGGAAACGCTTTGTTCTAAAAGGCTTTTTTCATTGCTTAAATGGTGCGGGTCAGTTTCTTTCGCCCATGCGCAAATGTAACATACCTGCATCTTGAAACCTATAGTAAAAGATATCGAATATAAAGACAAATATTTTTTACATAATTTCGAGATGTTGAACCAATATTTTGGAATTTTGAAAAACGTGTGTGTGGACAATCGTCCGTTAGGCGTCCGCCAAAATGGGCGGGGGGTTGTGTGAAATGAGACAAAACGGACCAGGGGAGTCGGGGTTTAAAAAACCCTTTGTGAATGGTCTCTAAATCCGGATTCAATCCCAACGGTGCTATTCTTTTTCAAACAAAACCACTTACCTACTAATTGGTCCCTCTGTAGTTCGGGGATTGGTTCCCTCATTCTCAAAAGGTTCGGATTCCTCGGTAAATGTAGGTTCACTGCCCTGCAGTGGTGCAGGGTACTTATCCACATTCGTGCATCAAAGGCACTCGTCGTAAGTGCCATGAACCCGAATAAGACTCGCAATGGTACCGTGGAGCGTGTGCCGTTTCTCTACCCACCGTAATTTGGGGTTTGGTGTCCTCAGCAACATATATTCATTTTCCTCCGAAAACCGTGGATCTCAGCGCACCTTGGTCCTTACTATCCTTGAGCAATAAAATGACAAACCCATTTTTTTCCCATGTCAGACGAACAGTTTTTGGCAAGTCCATATAAAATCATCATATTCCAAGATTCACACAGCGCATGGTGTTGCTTAACTCCAAAAATTTTGGTTTCGGTCAAAAGCTTATGTACGTTATAGTAAGGGGCCTAGATGGGGCAGTGGTAAAGCTTTCACCTAGCTTGTCATTAACCCAGGTTTGAGGCCCAATGCTGCTAAAGTTGAACGTCTATTGATGAGCTGCTCACTCTAACCTTGAAGTAGGCTCCCTAGGCCATGAGAAGTTAGGTTTCCTCGGCAAACTGTAGGGTTCCGTTGCAGAATGTCCTAGCGCCACAAAACAATCACAGGCCAATGTTTCCCAAAGTGTTTAGCGGAACCCTGGGATACCGCGACATCCTAACAAGTGTTCCAAAGCGATTTATAGAATATCGCCAAAATGTTCGAGGAAATCGTAAATTCTTTAGTATTTCCCTTATGACAATCCCTTACTACAAGTTAGCTTAATTAAGTGTAACTGATACACAAAAGTAATGAAGAGGTTTTACCTGTATTTCCATACTTATTTATTGCTTAATTAAGTATTTATATTCAAACGGCGATAAATAATTTCCCTTAAATTTTCCATAAATATTATTCCTAGGGAGGTTCCGTGGCTACGTATCTGGTAAGAAATGATACCGCTGAATAAAATGTTTGTGTATGTGTGTGTATTGCACACGAGGGCGAAGTGGAAAAGGTGGTTGTGATATTTTGATATACTGAACTTTGCTTTATATAAAGGCTCCTTAAGTGACATATCTACTAATTGTCTGATTACTTCGTCGCGATTGGGATATATTGATTTACAAATAGATACAAATTCATTGTAAAATACTATTATCCCTCGCATTGTTAACATAATTGCCAAATAATGGCCAACACACAAAGCCACTTAGGCGTATTTTGGTATTTTTATGGGTAATTTTTATAGCCCCGGTGGCTTTATGTGTTAATAATGGTTTGGCAATTGTGTTAACTCTGCAAACGTTAATAATACCTTAAAACCTTATACAATGCAATATAAAAAAAATATCTGTTTTTATCGAAATTAAATGTACATCCAGCACATACACGGGTAAGGAAATGATACCAAATTCATGACCATAGGACCCATCAATAGTTAGAAATTGACTATTGAATGTTAAAATCAACAGTTGGTCCCCACTCCCTAGCGGCGATACATGCTTCTATCTAGGTAAGGAGTGGTAAAGGTTCCTAATGCCATCAAAACACATTCTGCTAGGCATTCCCCACTTATTGGTTCAAATCTGCCACATTTCACGGTGTCCCCGTCTGACTGCCTACCATACATGTTCGATTAACGAAAGAACTAGTGAACTTGCTCATTAACGTAATGTATCAGCAGCACACAGGCAGCTCAAAAATATGCGAGCCCTATGGGGCCTGGCATTATGTTTTTGGAAAATGGCTCCAGGCTCTCGTGTCGTGAAGGGTAACGAAAACGTCCTTAGGTTATCATAAACATATCGTTGAGCTGTTAAAGTTGCACGCAGGACTATTAAGGGCGTTCTGCTCTCGTATGAGATAGCACCCCACATTATCGCACTAGGGGTAATGGCTGTATGCCTCTGTTAAACAAAGGGTGGTTGGAACCGCTGGCCCTGGCGCCTACACACATGGATCTGATGATCATCTGCTCCAAGACTGAAGCAGGATTAATCGCTGAACACCATATGATGCCAGTCTGCTGGCAGCCATGATTATCGGCTACGACTCCACTCCAGACGATTCTGTCGATGGTTCTGTGAGGTTAAAGACAGACGTCTTAGAGGCGTCTGTGAGCGTAACCTCAACCCAACCAAGCGTCGTGAAATGGTGGAAGGTGCCACGAGTGGTATGGAAGAAATTGTAGCACGCTGGATGGCGGACAATGATGCTGTTGTGTCAGCTCGGGCCTATTGCACAATCAATCTATCTTGTCCCGTATTCGTGCACCTTGGCCTTCCAGAGCTTTTATTACGCCGATGGGTTCCTTGCGGCAACCATTGCTGCCAACACATTTGCACAATAGTGTCCGTACGGTGCAAGTGGCGACATATTACTCGGTAGGACCAGCTAGTTTCACGCATCCCGACTATGCGACCACGTTCGAAGTCTTCCAATTGACTATATTATCTTCATGTCTTCGACAATGCCTTAATGGCATTATTTCTTACTTCTCCAGGCAACTGTAACGCCGACAATGAGAAAAAAATAAACCGTCCGCAATTTTTACCTCTTTTGTACGATGCCAGTTGTGCAGTAGAAATGCGCGCTATGATCGAAGTTAACACTCATTGGCTTTGAAAATTTAATTATTTGCATACTTGGTTTAAAGGAATTAGCATGCGAACTTTCGAGATGATCGGAGTAATTTTAAGGGTGCTTCTTTTCTTTTTCAAAAGAGTATATATGGAGGAGGAAAGCATTGTTCGCGTGTTTCGGTGGCCTAGCAATTAAGACACTCCGGATCTAACGGAGGGATTCTAGGCTGGATTGATCTCTCTTTTTCGCCGAATCTAAATGTAGGTCCTTTCTTAAACTCTAGTCAGGTGCGATGTTTCTTTTTCTTCTGTACTGTAAAAACCTATTCTCCATTTTATATATATATATATATATACACACACAGAAATATGGTTGTTTGAAACGTAAAAACGCCAGTTAAACAATTTAGTAAACATATTTAAAAAGACGAAATCAGAGAAAAACATTCTTTCAATTTTAAAAGATTTTTCAAAATTAAATTATGATTAGGTTTTCAATAAACCCATTCAATACGTCAAATAAATTTCCCTAAAAATTTAAAATAAAAATAAACAGAAAGAACATTATTATTCAGATTGTCAAACAATGGCAAATTTATGTTTCAACAATAACTAATTTATGATTGAACCATAAAATGGAAACAATGTCAATGAGCGAAAGCCGTTCATTCAATAAATGGTCGCATTCAATAAAAAGAAACATCGAGGTTTAGAACTCATCGTCAAAAAGAAATAATATATATATGCAAAAAAATAAACCTTAGAGCTACAACTACCGAAATTAAATCTCTGGTGACATGTCGTGTAATAATAATAATAGAAATATTTCTGTAAATTTTTGATAAAAAATTGTAAAATGGTTTTATAGACGTGGCTACGTCCCTATTGTTAGAAACAGTATGCTCGACTTATTGAATAATCAGCAGTTTGTTCCTCTGTTTACAGAATTATCTTGTCCGTTTCATTATTTTCATCAACATTGGAAGAATTTAAGCCCATGAAAAGAAGCAGTGAAGGCTACGCAATTTCTGACAATTATATTCATTGTCTGAAAAACAACAAATCAGTTTGCTGATCACTGCTGTATTCGTATCATACATAAGCAAGTGACCTCATCTTTCTTTTGTTAATAATCATCATTGTATTGAAATTAAATAATTCCACCTGTAAAGCAATAGTAGCAGCGTTAGTTGATAAATAACCCGCAAAGAAAATGATTTCGTAAGTTCGGTGAAGTACGATCCCACAACCTCTTGATTGCTTGTCAAATGTTCTACCCATTGAGTTACAGAGAGCTATCAAAAGCCCCTCTGCGAGTTCAATATAATGCTTCACGACGTACAAGTTAACGAATATTTGTGTGGTGTCTGGACAGATATTTAAACAAAACTCAACGAAGTCAAACTAAACAGACATCATACCCGAGACAAGTATTAATATAGAAACTAAGTAACTCCATCTGTTAGGCCGATGTTAGCAGTATTATTTGCTGAATCACCCACACTTGTCTTAACTGGAATCGTTTGAGTTTAGTTTAAACAGTAATCCAAGCAGGACTGCAGCCACGATGAAGGGGCAACTGGGAAAGGCAAAAAAAATATGGGGCATAAGACACCCGGAGATTGTTCCACATATATATATCTATATATATATATATTAAATAGCTCGATGGGCCACTGGGGCAAGCATGGGGCACCTGCTGGCTCCGGCTTGATCAGAGGCCTGAGCAAAGCACCGCACCAATATTCGCTAACTTGTTAGTCATGAAGCTTCATATTCGCTCACAATGGGGAATTTGATAGCTGTCCGTAACTCAAAGGGCAGAGCATTTGACCGTCTATCAAATGTCTATGGGATCGTATCCCCACAGGGCGTACGTAATTATTCTTTTCTCTACGAGGTGATTTAAAAAAAGATACCAGCATTCTAATTCACTTTTAATAGGAGTATGTTTAATTGATGTTACATTATTCATATCAAACCTATACATCATAATACTCTTTACTATTAATTTATTTATATACACCAATCATTAAAATTATTCATTTACGCAGTAAGCTAAGATTTTACGTGTATCTGTTCATCTCCTGTATTGTTCAAATATTACGTACAATGTATAACCATACATTTAAATTAGTATAAAAAATATTTTTGCGCAATGTTTTGTTTCGTTTACTATGTATATATGTGTACACTCATTACTTTAGAACGGATTACGAGTATTACAGTATCTTCTATTTCTTTTCACAATGGTTTTGCTTCATATTAACTTCTTAGGTTTACCCTTCATGTCTATTTCGTATTTCATCTGACAACGCGCGTGTGTATATCAAGAACAAAATACCTTATATCACGCAATGATGATGAAAAAAGTATGAAAACGAATATCGTTGTCAAGAACTCCCAGAAACCTATAATATCCATCCCGTTATCCCGTGATTTCTTCTATCATAGCTGTTATTCGCGGAATTATAATTTACTGATTTTATCGTTTTCAAATTAACAGCTCCATGCCTTATTACCATATTTGTTGTCAGCCATCTGTGTGTCAGAATATCGATGAAAGCTAAAAGTGGATTCGGGATTTCTATTTCCCTCTTGAGCGGAAGATGTAGGATTGTTCCATTATTTTTATTCAGAAGAGTTTTCACATCTCAAATATCTTTTGAGAGCGAGAATCGATCGTGGCACGTTTTCAAGAACTGGACGAGATCTCTCCATTGCATCTATAATTTACGATCACGAGCTCAAGACGTACGTGCTGAATTTTCTGATTGGAATGGGGACACTCTATTCAAGAGAGAGATTATGATTTTGGAGTACAAGAGAGAGAGGGGGAAAATTTTATTTATGTGTTCAACATTTCACGCCATCTTCTGAATGCGTTCTCAGAATCCTGAAACTACCGAGAAAATGTTCTGTTAAACCATTAATGAACTATAAAACGAAGTTATCTGAAGCGTTTAATGGCAGTTATATTTTTCTCGGCTTCCCCTATTTTCATTCTGGTAATTATACGAACAGGTGGAAGATGGTGATGTTTGTCACATACGATGCAATTCATAGATCCCAAGAATTCAAACTGCGAGCTTGTAATTTGAAAATGCAGAGATACCACGTTTTCAGAGGATGCATTTTGGAATTCGTTCCTCAGGTTTACAGTCTGGTTTCAGTAGCATTATTGTTAGTAAAACAGAGTTTAGTTTTATCCGGCAGTAGCACTTTATTACAAAACAAAACATAAGTAATATATACAGGGTAAATCAGCATTGGATATTTACGTGAAAAGAGGATCTCTATAGTGTACCTTCTTGTCAGCGTAAGACGACTATTCTGGGCATACACATTTGATACAACAAGAAGGAAAAGAGCCATTGTCTTTCCAATCATTAACTTGGAAGAGAAACATCGTTACTACTACTAATATTTTCATTGGTGCCGTGCATTTGCATGCAATACGATGGTATACATGTTTGCTCAATGGGATACTAGTGAAGTTACTTCAAATGGAGTTTGAAACTAGGGTGCAGTAAAAAAAATTAATAATACTATGAGCTTAAGCTTAGACACTGACATTTAGATGACCCTGCTGCGGCACAATGATGATGCATTCACTAAGTGGGCCGTTAATCTGTCTTCTATTTCCAAAGGCGCCAGGAAAAAATATAGAACACTGACAGACTGCTCGTTGTAGCTCAGGAGTTGGTTTCCTAGATATTCATGGGTTTAGATTTCTGAGAATAATGCAAGTCCACTGCCATAAGGTTGCGTAGTTGTAGCTCATTCATCTATCGTGTTATGGACCCGGGTTCGACTCCTAATGAAATTGTGGAATACGTAGCATATTTTTATATCCGCTTCAGACCGGAGTTTGATTCCCTTGAAAGATTCGTCAGTAAACTTTAGGTCAAAGCATAGCATAACCTTTGTTGTTTTTATGCTGTAAAAACATTAAAATTGACCATTCAAATTTAAAATAAAAGAAGGATATATATCCTTCATTATATATATATCCTTTCATATATATATATATATTTATATATACATATACCTTTGTTGGGAAGAAATACTTAGAAGAGTTGAAGAATTCTACAAAAAACTATATGAAAGTAACAGTGGATTAAACGAAGACTCTGAGATAGTCGAAGGAACAGCTCCTAAAATCTTAAAAGAAGAAGTTTCATTTGCAATAAAAAGTATGAAGAAAGGAAGAGCCCCTGGTGATGATGGTATTACATTAGATATCCTAAAAGAAGCTGGAGAATATGTAGAAGACATACTTGCAAAATTCTTTACCAAATGTCTTAACAGCGGTAACATACCAAACCAATGGGATTCTGCAACAGTAATTCTTTTGCATAAAAAAGGTGATAAAGAGGATTTGAAAAATTACCGACCAATTAGCTTGTTACCTGCTATTTATAAAATCTTCACAAAAGTGCTAACACATCGCCTGCAGAAAAAATTAGATGCAGCTCAACCAAGAGAACAAGCTGGATTTCGAAGTGGATTCAGTACAGTGGACCATATTCAAGTATTAAGAGAATTAATTGAAAGAACACATGAATATGAACTTCCATTGTGTGTGGCATTTATTGACTATGAGAAGGCCTTTGACTCTATTAAAACATCAGCAGTCATCAACTCTTTAAGATCAACAGACATTGAGGATGTGTACATTGACATGGTGAAACGTGTGTATAAAAATGCAAGTGCAAAATTTCGGTTACATAAAGATACCAAAACTATCAAAATTGGTAAAGGTGTGAGGCAGGGAGATACCATTTCTCCAAAACTTTTTACTTCAGCTTTACAGATGATTTTTCAGCAGATAAATTGGAATAACAAGGGAATAAAAATAAATGGTGAATATTTAAATCATTTGCGGTTTGCTGATGACATTGTTATTTTTTCAACGAACCCATTAGAACTCCAAGACATGGTACAGGAGCTCTCAACTAGAAGTAAAGAAGTTGGACTCAAGATGAACCTACAAAAAACTAAGATCATGTTCAATAATTTCGTAGAGGAAACAAAAATACAAGTTGACAACATTGAGCTAGAAATTGCTGATTCATATATTTACCTTGGCCAGCTGATTTCAATGGATGGCAACATTATGAAAGAACTCAACAGACGTATTAAACTTGGCTGGAGTGCATTTGGAAGAAACAGTTTTATCCTGAAGGGGAAATTGCCTTTGTGTCTAAAAAGAAAGGTCTTCAACCAGTGTGTATTGCCAGTCCTCTCTTATGGATCAGAGACATGGAGTCTAACAGTTGGAGCAATACGAAAGTTACAGACAACGCAAAGGAGCATGGAGAGGTGCATGCTTGGAATAACTAGGAGAGATCGAAAAAGAAACACTTGGGTGAGAGAGCAAACTAGAGTAGAGGACATCATTGTTAAAGTAAAAGGGCTGAAATGGCGATGGGCTGGGCATATTGCAAGAAGAACTGATCAACGATGGACAACAGAAATTCTGAACTGGATTCCAAGAGACCACCGAAGACCTAGAAAACGTCCTCAAACTAGATGGGTGGATGAAATAAGAAAACAGGTTGGGGTGACGTGGAAGCGAATTGCTCAGGATAGACTTGTGTGGAAAGCATTTGGAGAGACCTTCATCCAGCAGTGGATAGATAATGGTTGAATATGATGATGATGATATATATATATATATATATATATATATATGAGGTTGTCAGGAAGAACTGTAGAAGGATATCTCGCGGGTCGGACTAATGACAACATTCCTGTCTTATACAAAAGAAATTACATCTTACTGTTAGTTTCATTTAACTGTATCCAACAATTGGTTTCAAGCATTGGAAATTGATTGCGTGTGTGTCGTTGTTTAAGCTATAATATTTTGGTAAGAAGGATAGGAGCAAACATCTGTACTACAAAGTAAACATCTTGGCTGTAAACATAATGACGTCTAATATATTAAGTAAAAAAATGTCTCTCAGATTGTTTGCAATAAATATAAAGTTCATTTTTATGAAGGAATATTCTGAAGGAAGGTTCTGAAAAGGTTCTGCTACAATATAATAAGGACGGAATATTTTGAAAAAGAGAGTCTGAATAATTGCGAGCACACATTTCTACTAGCAGGAATCATTCCAAAATATTGCATCTCAACTCAGTTAAAAGCTATTGTTATAAAAATTTTCATTTACCTTATCGGGTATGGGTAAATATATACATACTATGCAAAATGGGTCTAAACTTTAAAAAACTTTAAAAAAAACTACATGACACGAAAAAATATCTATTGATAATAATAGGTTGGGAGAAAAATATAACGTTGTGTCGATTTTAATCGAATATCCTTACACTTTCGCTGTTTTCTCAATTACTGTTTGCCTAATTGTTATTGCTGCACAATTTCCAAGTCCACGCTATCTGTGGCCCATTTCTTTCGTCAAGCAGTTTGGCAGAGTCTTTAAATGTTTAAAGATACCTTCTTCTTATATTATATGAACTGAACGCAAATGTTCGAAGTTTTAAATTTGGTGGCAAAACATTTGTCCCTTTTGAGCGCGTTAAAGTGATGCTCCAGGTTTTTGAAAATTTCACTCACTATCACTGGAGAAAAGGCATTTTTTTCTTTCAAAATTTACCCATTTCAGTCTGTAGATTTTTATGCTTTTTGTCTGTAGATTTTTGTGCTTTTTGTTTGTACATTTTTGTGCTTTCTGTCTGTAGATTTTTGTGCTAGGGGCATAGGAGTCTTAAAGCTCATTTCGGTTCTGAAATTTATGCAATATTGATTATTTTTTATTTAAAAGCTATTGGGATCGAAAGTATGAAACTTGGTCACAAAATTCTATAAATACTTAATAATCTATGTCAATATTTTCATATTTTTTATAATTAAACTATATTGCTCATATTAATTGAATTAAAATTGTTATTATCCATAATTTTATTTACATGATATTGGTTTGTGCGCAGAATTTTAACAAAATAAAACATGGAATATGTGTGATTCTTAGAGCAATTGAACCACGAGGCTCACAATTGGAAAACGTACTAAGCAGAAAGTGATACCATATATCAAAATTTTGTAATGAGCCCAAAATTCCATGTAATAAAATAAAATGAAAACTTTTCGAGTAATTTTAAGTCATTTTTAACTATAAATTTGTTCATAGATGCGCTTTTAATATGCTATTGTTCAAATAAAAGATCTATATGTTATACATATATGTACAAAATTTTAAACTAATTGAACTATTTAATCAAAAGTTATTCTATGCGCAAGCCAATATCATGCAAATAAAATTATGGATACTGACGATTTTATTTAAATTAATATGAGCAATGTAGTTTAATTATAAAAATATGAAAATATTTACAAAAATTACTAAGTATTCATAGAATTTTTTAACCAAGTTTAATATTTTTAACCCTAATAGCTTTCAAATGCAAGAATAATCAATATTGCATAAATTTCAGCACCGAAGCGAGTTTAAGACCCCTTATACTTTCTTCAGCTTTCTCTCATATTCACGTCTCCAAGTTTTACATTTTTAATCAACACCACATATACTTTTTTCTATCACCGTTATATCTGGTGTATCATGTGTAAGATCATAATGGATGAAAACCACACACATAAGTTCACTCCCATAAAAGTTAATCATCATCTTTAATTATTATTTGTTCATATTTAATTATTATTTATTACTAATTTTTATTCTAAGTCTACATGGCTGAGCAAATTCCAAATAAATGTAAAATATATAGTTAATATGTACTTTTTGCGTAGTAACAATTTATTCTCTTCTATAAGAACATAACCTTGAATAATATACAACTTCATAAATAGAAATTTAGAAACTTTATATTTTTCCAGTAACAAAATATATGATTACACTTCGCGCCCACTCTTAGCTTTAATAGCATTAATTATGAAGACAGAGATCCCATAATAATATCATGTCTCTCCTGATAAACTGAAGAAAAATCTAGAGACCCATTATTTTTATGTCTCACCGCCGAAAATTTCGCAATCTTCTGTACTCCAAAATGAGCAGCATTTACCTCCGAAACAATTACTAGCATGAATCTTTCCTCCTCCTCCTCTTTTATCTAAATGTTCAATCTCAGAATGACCCTGCAGCCATAAATAAGGCCTGTAGGGGATTTGAGTGAGTAATAGCACAAATTAACGGCCGCAAACTGCATGCAATATTAATTTTAACATCTGGCACATACACCGTAAACTGCCTCGAAAGGTGAAACTCCCTTTTTTTGCACTTGTAAATTCCCCTTGCAGTACACTGTATGTAACTATATACCTCATTTGCATCAATTCTCCGCAGTTATACCCCCGCAATATAATTGGGGTTAGATTTATACCCGGAAATAATTAGTTTTAAGAGAAGTGCGGTACAGTACCCAGTCAGCTGTAGAAAGATTTGTTCCTATTTGGACTTCACGTGGAATCTATGTAAACATAATAATTGTTTGTGCTGAACTCAGGAGCTTGAACATTCTAAAGCATGGCTGCTATTATTCAAAATACTGGTAGTCGAGATGGAAATGGTGGCAATGTTGTGTGTGTGTGTGTGCGCGATTATGGGATCTGCATTAACCTATTTACCACTCAGGCTTGTCCATCGTTATTAATGGTAAACCTAATCAACAAAGATTTTATCAACATCCACCATTTTAAGTTAACTTTAATTTAAAATGTCGATGTTAGCAAAATGTTGTTAAACTGAAAATATGAACCTTATAAAACATTTAAATAAACACATAATTATGCATTGCGTTTGCTTATAATATGCTGAATTTTTGTATACCAGTTGTTGATTAAACCTCAATGGAGTATAACAAATGGGTTTCAAAATATATTTAATCAATATCGGTCGAAGATTTGTCGTTTTCAAAATTCTTATATTCTGCAGAGTTTCCTCCTATCCGTATCGAATTTTCAAATTATAATAATTAGAATGACGTCTCCATAATATTGCTTAACTGAAATAATTAAAACCACTAATCTGCTCAATGTTAATAAATGTTTTAATTAATACTAATTAACTGAAATAGATTTATTTATTATCTTGTGGTAACTAATACGTACAACTAGAACCTTGGTGCTCCAGCGAAACCTTGGTGCTCCAGCGATGAGTATGGTCCAGAACTTGAATTATCGCTTTTGGAATTGACATAATGAGTTCTATTTCTGTTAATCTTGCTGCGTGTAAACGTGTTTTTGTTGAGAGGTCACGTGAAGTCGTTGGTCACTCTCCAAACACCATGTGAGCAGCATTTAGATGTAAAAACTTTTATCTTTCGTGCATTGTAAATTAGGCCTTTTGATTAGTGTATTTTAATGATATAAATTTCTTGATTAGTCCGTGAGATTCCATATGCAGTGAGGTTATGCTTTATTATTCAATTTCATCATAGGTTTTACCGCTGGTCACCAGCATCACCATGTCTTTTGGTGAGGATATTTAATAAAAAGAAAGTCGTTCTGGAAACATAGAAAATTTCTTTTAATCCGTTATCTTCATTTCTCGAATCCGTTATTTAGAAAAATCCATAATTTTAATGTAAAATAATAATATCATTCTTTGCAAGATGAGATTAATTATGATTGTTATTTATTTAGGATTAGTTATTTATTTATTGTGAAAAGTACATACTAACAACCCCCCAGTTAAGCACAAGAAGTAATTCCCTTCTGTGGTTACCATGAAAGTAACATTAACCAGCGACTGGTTTTCCTTTATTTCTCTTAAGTTTTACTTTCTTGCATGGGAGCCCATACGAGTACTTCCAAGGGGGGTGCTAAGAATCATAAAGAGTATTTCTAAGGGGGCTGAGAACCATTATTACCTCTTTCTCAAAGCTGTCGAGAATTTTAGTGAATGTACAAGATACCAAAACGCTACAAAAATAATTGATACTGCTTGACAATTAGTAATGAGCTAAAAAGTACCTTATTTTAAAAAAAATGCTTAGCAGAATCGGGCAAATCAAATTTTTGAATGGCCAGGGTGGGCTCGAACCCGTTCTTGTCCTCCAATATGGGAGCCCATGCTTCCGTGACATGTGTGAGTGCTGTTACGATGAGCTGTGTGATTTTGATAGCAAATGTGATAATGCTTGTGATCAAGTAGTTATATTTTCCGCCTTTAGATCTGAGGCCCTGCGGTGGCGCAGTGTGGTAACGCGTTCTCCTAGTGCGCCGCTAATCCGGGTTCGACTCCCAGCAGTGCAAAAAGAACGCTTACTCAGAGATCTCATAAAGATCGCACTGCTCACTGTAGTCCGGGGTTTGGTTCCCTAGGCCTTAAGAGGTTCGGATTCCTCGGAAAACAGTAGGTCCCGGCGCAGTATGATCATTGTAGTCCATGAGCCATAATACCATAAACAAAATAAATAGATCTGATTGGTTTGGGTTCGGTTCCAGAGAAAGTTTGATTGGTTGTAAATGTACAGTGGGGTGAGGACAGAAGCCTACCAGGGTAAGTACCCCTAGGATGAAACGACTGATGATTTCTGCCCACATCTAGAAATTTAAAAAAAATGTCTGACACCAAACGTCTTGAAAAATTGAAGTGATGGGCAACAGTCCAAAATATTTAATGTGTAAATTTTTCCGCATTTATATTATTATATTCCAATACGTCCGAAATTTCATTATGCATTTTAAACTTTCTCATTTCCTTCCTTCTCTTCGCTTTTTAGCACAAGCTACTCCAATCTTTGTTAAGAATGTCAGTATATATTTATAGTATTCTGTTTGCTGCCAGAAATCGAAAGTACAGATAGTTATTTGGGATTCAAATTTTACTGATTTAATACTGGGAAATTTAGAAGCGGATTTCCAATGTTTACACCAGTGTTCAAACTTTAGACAACAACCATAAAGTTTGTGTCATTAGATCAATTTCTCTTACCTGATAAACACGTACGAATTATTGATAAATTCATAAATCATTATAAATCATTAACTGCTGCGTACATTGTATGATTCTTTCAATTAATAATAAATGAGTAAATTCTATATTTGATTCGGAGAGAGTGACACGTATGTGTGAGGTCCCACATGACACGCACAAATTGTGTATACTCTTAAACATCCATGGCACTTCCACGACACACATGCAACTTCCACGACGTCGGGAGTTCTATCTGGCTCATGCCGTCAGTTTCATTTTGAACGTCTATACATGAAAGTGACCATTCAAGTGGCACCTAAGCACCTTTGGGGCAGGTTGGTTGACATTTCTCATTTTTTGTTGACAACGAGGAGGAGGAGGGTCTGAACCATGCTTACGTAAGACGCAAAAAAATAATAGTACTAACACATAATCACAAATTGACAACTGCCCTAACAGAACTGCAATATTTGGAATCATGACGACACATTATGAGAAGAAGGTATAAAGTATAAAATAAACATAACGATAGTTAAATATTTAATTGTTTAAACCAGTGGTCCTCAACCTATTTTCGCACGGGAACCCCTTCTAAGCTCATCATACCCTTTTAATATTTTTAAATTATCATAAATATATTATTTTTAATAAATGTATTTTATTAAATCCATTTCTTATATATTACACTAGTTGCTTACAATGTAAGAAATATTAACAATAAAAATGTAACAAAATACTTCCTTATGCCATCAAAATAGCAATTAACAGCGTGGTAATATTTTTTAAATGCGATAATTTATTGTGATTATTCTCTATTTATAAATAAGCGTTTAATATTATAACAAACTTACACATAAGTACTTAATATTACAATAAAAATGAAAATAAGTACTGTAATTTGCACCACACACATTGTATTTTTATATAAAACACTTGTACTAAATATCAGAGAACCAAAATCTTACTAAGCATAAGGAGGAGTGGTTAGGCATTTGCTTATTTTTTCTTACAAGGGGGAGGTGGGTATAAAATGGCCAGAAATGTGCTTACGTAATACTTGAAGTATCCCAAATCAGTATTAGAATTTACCTCGATTTGGATTTGATTACTGTAACATGTATAAAACTCAACATTCGGTACAACTGCTCAATCGCATCGAAGATTAGAAATCACTGATTACCATCGTCAATATCTTAAGCACACTTGATAGCATACTGAAAGTGACAAAATGGCTGTCCAATTTTATATCCTCCCTTAAGTATTATAGTTGCATGTCACATCCCAACGTGAATAAATAAAAATTTTGAATTTAAAACCGTTGTACGTCCTATTCCCTTTTAAAACCCATTCGGGTATTTTAAAGTCTATACTCACTGCACTTTAGAACTCTCCCAACAGCTCGAAGTAAAACGTAGTTTTATTACAAAACTCCTTGCCCCCTCTGGAGACCATTATTCTTGATTTATTAGACGTTACAACCTCCTACGTGAAACACGTAACCCGGAGTCATTAACACCACGTTTGCCCTCTGGAAACCCCTTAAGGCATGAAATATATAGTCGGTGGGGAATCCTGCAAAAGGGGAAAGTAACAAGAAAATAACTGAATTGATTATCGGAAGGAAAGGGGGGAACCCTTACTTTTTTCTCACTGAAAAATCCCTCCAAAAGGGAAAAATAAAAAATAGAAAATTTTCCTTATTTCCCTACACCCCATTTAATTTTCAGAGATTGTTGATGCATGAAACTTCACATCTCACTGCGATTTTCCTTTGGGGAATTGAATTTTCTTTGAGAACGGTTGTGCTTGCACAACATTATTTACGATACGCGACAACATCTACGCCTGTTATTTCAATCAGTTAAAACGATGTCACTTCTCATCACGTTTCAAGAATCTTTTTTTTTCTTCAGTAAATCGACACATATCATTACCTCTTGAAAATTGAGTCATAAGCTTTCAACAAAGAAAAATACATGTATTTATTATTACAAAAAATATGTATTACAAAAGGCTTCAGAACTGCTTTTCAACAACTATTGCCGGAATAATATCTTATATATGCACAATTTCCTGACCATATTATAACGTCCCTAGTATTAAGGTTAACAAAAACTAACATAATACGTAATAACCATACTTAATTTATATTATGTTTTGGTCTATATACAATTAAAACTAATCAACATAATTTAATGAGAAGCTTCGGCAACTAAAATACATAGTGAATTAAGAGCTATGTTTTCTCACGGGACTATGGAAAGTACTAGCTATTTTATCTATATATTATACATTACATCGGTTACTTTTAGCTATTTACTGCATATTTAGTTTTAAAATACGCCGCTCAAATTCTCTGTAACGTACTCTTGAAATTCGTGTCTATAAATACATCAGGTTACGGTCAATGCCTAATAGGTATAATCTGGATAAGAATATAAAATGCCAAATAAGAATATAAAATGCCAAATAAGAATATAAAACGTCAAATAAGAAAAGAAGAAGCCTAATAATAATAAAAGAATATAAAAAGCGCAGGTAAATCAAATGTAGATAAAGCAGAAAGAAGAACGCTGTATTACAAAACCGAAAAAGTTGAAGATATCAAGCAAGCATTAACGATGGTGAATTTAATGTCACCTAGAAGAACTTCTATTGAACTATAAGCTTTCTACTTAAACTATTAAGTATATATATATAGTTATATATCAACTATGTAACTATATATTTAAACCATAAGCTTTTTACTAGTTACAAGATAGGTGGATGATCCAGATTCGCAAATACGTATGAGCGAATTATATACATAGGAAGCCTTCAAAATGAAACTAAGCATCAAACCATTAAACGTAACAACTTCGCGATCTGAAATGACGGCTGCGGATTAAGAGGCTTAGGTTTGAAAATTACCAGGGTTTAGCTGCAGACGCAAAGTGGTACGAAGTGGTTTGAAAGCACGGTAATTATTCTGAAGACCCGTTTTATAAAATTATATTTTATTACATCGTTTCTACATGAAAAAATATTCTTCATTAAACTTCAAAGATAAGGAAAGCTATTTGGGTTTATAGTTTTCTGGAAGCATCGCTATCGTTTGCATATTTTGAATTGAAATTTGAGCATAAAAATATTCCCTTGTATGTTCATTTTCTATTTGAGTCAATGAATCGCATTATACTTATCAACAGATCTTGTTTTAACTTTATTATTACATTTGTTTGATACTCCCGAAGAGACTTCCGCACAAGCTAAGATTTCTTACTCTATTCTGTTTTTAATCTAAGTTAGGGCGTCGTTAGCGGTGGGGTGGGGAACAGGGGGACCCATTCCCCCCAATGTTGGTGTTAGGGTTCCAAATCCCCATTCAGTTTCAAACAAAATGCATTTCTTTACAATATTATTTAACCAGTTTCAAGTGCTCTTAAGTTTTTCATCATCTGGAGAATTGCCAAATTGACGAACTTAACCATATTCGTGACATCGCTCGAGATCGTGGTTACAATCCTACCATTATTGACGACGCTTTGAAGAAACTCACTAGACCTAAGCTGTGCAGTACACTCTTGATTGATTCCTCTCCTTGTAATTTTATCAGCATTCCTTTCGTTCCACGAATTTCTTCAAAAATTGCTTCCATCCTCCGTAAATTTAATTTCAAGGTCACTTTTACTCCAATCAATAAACTCGGTTATTCCAAACTCAAGGATATTATTCCTGATTGCAATTATTTTGGAATTTACTCCATTCCATGCCAGTGTAATCGTGTTTATATTGGTCAAACACGTCGGGCCCTTCGATTTCGTCTTAAAGAGCATGAAGCCTACGTGCGTAAACAACAACTGGAAAAATCTGCTTTGGCCAAACACGCCTGGGAAGCTGGCCACAAATTTTCTTTCGACAAGGCCCATCTAATAGAGAAAGTTTCTTCACCAGCCGACCTCAATTTCTTTGAAGCCTTCCATATTCTTTCGCATTCCTCTTCTACTGTTAACGATCAGCTTCCGTTCAATTCCATGTCCTCTATTTGGAGAAACTTCATTCGTCCCATAGCAAAAGACGCGGCTACGGACCCACAACTGGTTTACCCGAACTAATTTTGGACTAGCAATTTGGCATCGATAGTTTTTCTAGCACGTGTGCCACATTAGTGTAACTAGGGTTCTGAAGAAGGAAGCCTAAACGCGCTTCCGAAATAGCTATAAACCATCGTATTTATTTTAACTGTGTTAATGTGTTTAATTTTATTTAAGGTAAAGAGTATTTAGTAATATCTCATTATTCATGGTTAAGGAAGACTAAATATTGTTAAATATTTTGGCGCTTTTCAAACGCATAGGTAATTTGGAAAAAAGTGTATCTAAAAATTATTGATATGCACTTCTGAGTCACAGCGGTAAATTTTACTAACATATTCGTAATGCTGCAATTAGCAGATAACACTTATATTGGATTCGATGGAAGAGAGTTTGAGCAACTAAAAATTTTATCCAAATTTGTGAACTTCACATACGAACTGATGCTTGCAAAAGACAATGCATGGGGTAATGTAAATGCAGATGAAAGTTGGAACGGGATGATAGGAATGTTACAAAGGAAAGACGCCGGACATAGGTCTTGGAACAGTCGCAACGTATTCCAGGTTGGACGTGACTGACATTTCATTCCCTTACGATGTCATGGTTGATACATTTATGACCAAGAAAGCGAGTCTCTTACCAACAAAGTATTATTTTGCTTATCCATTTTTCATCTGTCAATCTGGATAGGCATAGCCATCTCCCTAGTTGTTTGTTCTGCCTTGTTATCAATACTTTGTTACGTTAATTCGAAAAGTCTGAGAAATATTACCCTTCTCTTGATAGATATAATTTCTTCTGCAGAAATATTTATCGGAATTGGAGAAATCACCAAAGGTTTCAACAGAGTTGCAGTGAGAATATTTTTGCTTTGTGTGCTCTATCACTTCGAATTCTTATGTTCAGCTTCACAGGTCTGCTGTTGTCGTTTTTAATGGCACCACTGATGGAGACCCAGATTGAAACGTTAGAACCACTTGCCGCAGCAAGTCGAACAGGGAAAGTAAAAGTTACCACCGTGGAAGGTTCGCATATGATTTCTGCTTTGCAACAACTAAAGACAGAAATGTTGTGTGATTTAGGTAAAAATCTCCTTAGACACCCAGAGGAAACTGCAAAATTGCTGAAGGACGAAATCGACATGGTTCACAATGGTTACGCATGCTTCGGACCAAATATACATTTGAAAGAGGTGATTATTGATCTTGGAGAGAGTGACAAAATTTTCATCTCAAACGACGGCTTGCAAATTACTCCAGTTTCTATTCTCTTCAGAACAAATTTTTGCTGCATTGAAAAATTCGACGAAACGGTTTTTTTACGCCTGCACCAATCTGACACTTATGAGAAGATACTGAAAGACAATTTCTTTAAACTCGGACTGAAATCAAATCTTTGCGTCAATTCAAATCAATCCTTGAGGTGCATCAAAATCGTAGATTGTTTTCGGTGTTTTTAAAATTTTATTTTGGGATCTTGCATTTTCATTTGCTATTCTGGTATTCGAGTGCACCAAAAAGTCTGGAAATCTCTGCAAAATTTCTAGCTTCAGGAATTCTGTCAGTTTATTCGAGATTTAAACGTTCCCCGTTTGTATTTTAAATTTAACTTGACAGTTGTAAAGAACTTGTTCCTAATAAGAATTTGTATGAAAAGTTCTTTCACCTTTTAACCGTATTTCGAATGCTTATATAAATACAGATATTAGGGGATACAAGCTTCACTAAATTTTTCTCATAGGTTTGCATTGTGTGGTAATTCAAAACGATTCCTTTAATTACAGCTTTTAGCACCAATCTTTGACTCAGAATATCATAAAATGTTTAGTACTTATATCTTATTTTAAAATATGAATAAATGACGTATGTGAAAATATTTATGTAAGTAAAAAATAGCAAATGCTTATATTTCTTTTATATTACACTGCCTCCTTAAAACAGAGAACAATACAAATAAGAGATATCGAATAAGTGGAAAGTAAATACATAAGATAACACATAATTTTATATGTATTTTGTAATATGTTTCAAATTTACGAAACAAGCACAACGAAAACTTTGTTGGTTAGTTGTAGTTTTATGACGTAAGTACGGTAAGGGTCATTCTTAGCCAAAAAAGACGAGGCTGTACATCGGATTTTAAACGAGGTTCAGTTGAAATAAAAAAAGTTGAAATATGTTAACAGTAATATGCTAAATGGAACAAACAAAGTGATATAAAAACATAAAATGCGAAAAAAAAAATTAAATAAAATATTAAAAATGAGTTTATGATTAAATGAGTAGCCTAAAATGTTACGAAGAGCAATTTATTTTGGTTAAAAATTAAATGCTTTTGGTTAAAGTTGGGACATTTAAATCAAAGATGCAAAATATTTAGTGATTCACTGCATGTAGCACACATCGTCAAATCTTCTCCCTTCAAAAGATGTTGATGGGAGAAACGTGTGTGGCCGATGCGAAGTCTAGCGAGAATGACCTCTTTGCTGCGGTCACTCATGAAAGTGGACTTCTACATTTACATCCGTGGTTTTGCATGACGCAGTTTATTAAAACTTGCTTGTTTCTACAACGAAAGTAGTGCCATGCAAAGAATTACACTTTTCCGAAAAATTCGAATGCATTAAGATCTGGGGAACAAATCATCGAACCATGATGAACACTTAGTTGATAAACAGTCGCTGTTTTTTTAAGAAGTTGAATCCAGGTTGTCTGTACGTTAAACAAGTGCGTTACGACTTCAATACTACTGCAGGTTTATTTGGTAATGTGTAATTAAATGCGTTTTCGAGTAAATGATTCTAGACTCCTTTTCGTCTTCATAAACTGAATTTAATCTGCAGATTATTAGAAATTCAGCATGCATGAAATCACATTCACCCATTTTTCCGTATAATAAGAGTTTGACAATATTTAAAAACTAATTGATATTATTGCTGAAACTTTCTTGTGAAAGTAATTTTGTCATATTGTTCAGGAAGACAAAATCCTGAGTTTATACTGAAACTGTCAAATGAAAATGGCTGTGCATGCCTAGTTAAACAACGTGTTCCCAATTTCAAATGTTTCACCACATTGATTGTGGGTTTCTTCCACGAAATTCGTTTAAAGGATCTTTCATTTCCCTTTGCAATACTTCTACCATGAACTAGTTTAAAAAATAATGGCGCGATAATAATATTTTTAAATTTAGTTCATATTGCGATTTACACTTTTCTTAACGTAGACTAAAGAAAAGTTCATAATTCAGAGTACTCGTAAGTTAGGGTAATTTAATCATTTACATATCAATAATAGAATTATTATCACTGGCATAAAAGTGCAGTCAGGGCTTAATTTCTAACGAAAAAAGTCCAGGAGCCCTAATGTTATGATAAATCGATTAAAAAACCGAATGGCTTCAAGAGAACAATTGATATGATTTATTGATTCAAGTTTTTTCTTCGGGACAACAAAATGCACAACCTTAATCACAAATTTATTACTTTTCCATCGCTGAATCTATTTCGTTGCTCGGGCTAATATTTAAATAATCGCCAAAAATCGAAACGTACCAGAGACTAGCTTCTGTGGGCTCCTGCCCAATTTATACCCTGAAAATATAGTACATATATAATATAATATGAATGAATATGACATTAAGCAGTAAAAGTACGGTAATCAGTAAAATTACGGTACAAGTAACGGGTTGATCAAAATCTAATCATACAAGTACTTCAGGCACATGTGCATTTATTCTTGGATAAATAAACTGAGCGGAAAAACCGCCGGTGAATTTCTATTTCAACTATGCCTAAATTGGTATGAGGCTGAGACAGACTCCCAAATAAGACAGCAAAAAAAATGAATGTCAAATACGAAATCAGAATTTTAGCAAAAAAAACAAAAAACCGGTGTAAACTTTTACCTCACTAAACTGGTAACTGTAAACCCAAATACAATAGAAACGTAGGGATGATCCATGCCGTCCAGTAGTGCGTTGCCTGTGCCTTGCCATTTCACCTCTGTCAGCCATCGATCTCTTGTAGAACAAGATACCGGTCCTCCCTTGCCATGGTTGCTCGTGGACAATCACCACTAAACCTTCGGACAGCTGTTCCTGTCGTTCGAAATGCCGTCCATGCTCGTGACACGATGCTGTGTGCGATTACGAACTCCTCGGCCTCACTCGTTACACTCCGACCTTCTTCCAACTTTCCAATGATTCGACCTCGAGTTAAATCATCCAGATGTTGTCTGCGAGGCTGTCCGTTGGGCATCTTAAGCTGCTACAGCAACTCGCCATCGTTCAATCCAATATACAACGAGTAATAACTTGTATGGAAATGCTGCGCGTAGATCGCCCTCGTGCTTTATACCCTACCCACACGCCCACATTACATCATGATGCGTATACGCAAATGCCCTACCGTGTAGGACCCTAGGCAGTCTCCTGATTGGTCTTTCGGTCAGTTCTGCCTGTTCGTTCCGCTGTTATGTTACTTTTTCCATCTCGTCCTTATTTTTTTGTCCACCAGTGTACAACTTCAATTCAAAATATTAGAATAACTAAAAAAGACGTTGCATTTTCTTATAAAATGCATGATACCTGTAAAAATAAATAACGGGGACTAAGAACAAAATAACTGACGTTCACAGTAAGCTGATGCATGATATATTGTTTACACGTGTTTAAATAATTAATAGAAGTTATATAAATAATTATTGAAATTTTTCAAAGAATTAAAATATTCCCAGCGCCGATTCAAAATATTAGAATATCTGTAAAATTATATAATTGGTCAGCGTTGATGACGACAAAATTTGCACAAATGGGGGCGACTGTAGAGCTAGTACGCAGTAAAGGCTTGTTTGAAAGTCAGATTGAGTTAATTAGGAGTTAAAAATGGGCCACACTCAAGACATACCGGAAGCTATTAAGACAGTGATTGGGACTCTACACAATGAGGTACTTAGTAAACAGATGATTGCTGAAAAAGTGAATTGCTCTCAAGAAACTGTGAATAAAATTTTAAAAAATTATTCTAGAAATCAAAATTTTAAAAATAATCGTGCAAATAGTGGTCGTAAGCGAATAACCATACTAAGACAGGACAGAATGTTGAAATGTTTCGCGACTAAAAAACGCTTCAGGAACTTGCGATTCATAAGCAGAAAGTGGCGAGACCAGGGAGTGGATGCCTCAGCATTTACCACACTACGACGACTCCATGAACTTGATTTTGAATCACGTGTGCCTAAGAAAAAGTCCCCATTTAGTTGCAAGGAAAAAAGGGCCAGAGAGTGATGATGCATGATTATGAACAGATTGTAAATCATGAACATATTGATGATCATGAACAGATTGTAGATCATGAACAGATTGTAGATCATGAACAGATTGATGATCATGAACAGATTGTAGTGGGGGTATTCAAGACTGGAATAATGTACTTTTTAGCGATGAATCGATGTTTTGCGTTTACCACTGTCATCAGGGTATCCGTGTTTGGCTTTGCAAGTAAGAAGCTTTTACAACAGATTGCTTGAAACGCTCAGTAAAATTTAGCGTCTTTGTCATGATTTGGAGGTTTATGAGGGCTGAGGGCGTAGGAAAGCTGTGTATTTTGAAAGGAAAAATTCCGAAGTAAATAAAGAGGTTCTTGAGCATTTTACTATTCCATTATCGAAAGATCTATCTGAGGATGTCTATCTTCCAATAAGACCCTGCATCTTGCCACATATCAAAAGCCACCATTGCCTCGCACAATAAGAATAAAATCAAAGTATTTCGTTGGCCGACCAATTGGCCCGATTAAACCTTATTGAGAATACGTAGGGTTAAACGAAGAAACACTTTCAGGATTTAGCTCCAAAGAACAAAAATAAATTCGTGGAAAATGTGAAATCCGTTTAGGCAAATATCAGCAAAGGTGACTGAAAAAAATTGGGATTATTATGCCAGATCATATGTGTGAGATGCCAATAAACGTTAACTATTGACAATGTTCTCCGTTTAAATGAATTACTTTTTTTCCATGTTATTCTAATTTTTTGAACCGCTGCGAAAATTATTCTAATTTTTTGAATTTTTAGAAAAAATTCATTGTAAAAATTTTACAATATCATATTAATTATTTTGTGCCATGCTCATCTACAAAATATGTAGAATGTGATAGTGTATTTTAAAATTTTCGAACAGTCATTTTTACGGAAGAAAATGCAAGTTTCACTATGTGCTTTATTTTGTATTATTCTAACGTACTGTATTGGAGTTGTAAAACCTTGTAGAAAAATCTGCATTATTTGTCTCTCACATCAATATACCATTGTGTAACATGACATAAAGGGGAAAAACAAGCCAAACGAAGTAATTGAAATAATATATTCGAGCTTATGGCACGTATAGCGTGATCCTAGAAACGTTTTTGTTGTCATCGACGAAGTCGGAATATCGACGAAGCAGAGACTTGCAGAGCCTCGAACAAAATTTACAAAAGGCAGTACAAGAAACAATTCTTCCACTCTACATAATATTAAAGGTAAATATATTGATTGAATGGGTATGGCAGCTTTTAAAATAATTACCCGTTTCGTGCAGGTCATTCAATAAAATCGAATACAGA
The DNA here is from genome assembly GCA_006491805.2 of Dysdera silvatica. Classification (NCBI taxonomy): domain Eukaryota; kingdom Metazoa; phylum Arthropoda; class Arachnida; order Araneae; family Dysderidae; genus Dysdera; species Dysdera silvatica. The sequence continues at coordinate 59,262,110 of QLNU02014802.1, forward strand.
GCGAAAAAATAATTGCTCAGTTTTCTTTCTCAGAGACTCCATTTTCTGCATTTGCCTACTGATCACACGGGACCAGAAAGGAAAGTATAGATTGCAAAAACATTCTGAAATGTTTTGACGAAAAGCTAAGGTCCCTACGATTCATCTGGTTATTAGCTGCTGATTATTCAAGGATAAGCAAGTCAAAGTATCGAGGCGCATTTTAAGAGACAATCTGAAGTAACGTGTGTATCTAGAATTTGAGAAGATGCACTTCCGAGTAGCAGCGGTGAATTACACTAATATTTTCATAATGTTACAATTAGCAGATAACACTTATATTGGTGTCGATGGTCCAGAGTTTAAGCTACTAAACATTTTGGCCAAATCTGTGAATTTTACATACGAATTGATGTGCCCAAAAGACGGGGCGTGGGGTAATGCAAATGCAGATGGAAGTTGGAGCGGTATGGTGGGAATGTTACAAAGAAAAGAAGCCGACTTAGCAATTGGAAAAATAACAGCAACATATCCCAGGTTACAAGTAAGTGACATTTCCTTCCCGTACTATATAGACATTGACACGTTTATGATCAAGAAAGCCGGTCTCTTACCAACGGAGTATTATTTTGCTTATCCTTTTCACCTTTCAATCTGGATATGCATAACCGTCTCCCTGATTGTTGGTTCTGCGTTTTTGTCAATAATTCGTCACGTTAATTTTGAAAGCCCGAGAAATATTCCTCTCTCCTTGAAAGATATGATTTGTTCCGTAGAAACGTTGATCGGAAGTGGAGCCATCACGAAAGATTTCAAGAGAGTTTCAGTTAGAATATATTTTGCGCTATGTTCTCTGTCATTTCGAATATTGATGTTCAGCTTCACGGGTCTTCTGTTGTCGTTTTTAATGGCACCACTGATGGAAGATCAAATCAAATCTCTGGAACAACTTGCTGTAGCCAGTCAAACTGGAAGTGTTAAAGTCACCACTCTCAAAGGTTCGCATATGGTTAATGCTTTGCAGAAACCGGAGACAAAACTGATGTGGGATTTAGGTAAAAATCTACGTAATTTCCCGGAGGAGCTGGCAAAATCGCCGGAAGAGAAATTCGAAATGATCAACAATGGCTACGCTATACTCGGGTTTGCTGGTACTTTCAAAGAGGACGTTATTGGATCGCGAGATGGTGGTACAACCTTTATATCCGAAGATTATTTTGGGATAAATCCATTTTCTGTTCTGTTCCGAAAAAGGTTTTGCTGCATTGAAAAGTTTAATAAAGCGGCTGTACAACTGCACGAATCTGGTATTTATCAAAAGATACTGAGAGATAATTTGTTCAAACGCAGTCTGAAGGAAAAACTTCGTTCGAATCAAGATCGGACTTTGAGGCCTATCTCAATCGTGGATTTATTGGGTGTTTTTAAAATATTACTTTGCGGTCTTGTAGTTTCATTTGCCATTCTGGCAATTGAGTGTATTCCCATGGGCCATTATCATGGGAAATCATTCAATAATTCTAAACAATAGTAATTCATATTTTGTGATCCCATTTTAGTTCTCGGCGCAGTATAGCCCAGATGCTCTTGCGCCATAAAAAAGCCAAACAAACATTTTAGTTCTTACATTTTTTAATTTTGTTGCTATGCTTTTCTCGTACTTTGACATTTAATTTCTTCTCTATTTGTATAATCACTTGATTTTCATTTAGTTTCTTCCTTTCATAGATCATGTTTGATATTTTAAATGTATGCATTTCCTTTATATTCATTATACTATTTTCAAATTTTATT
>QLNU02014802.1:59263982-59279306 GCA_006491805.2 Dysdera silvatica
GTTAAGCACAAGAAGTAATTCCCTTCTGTGGTTACCATGAAAGTAACATTAACCAGCGACTGGTTTTCCTTTATTTCTCTTAAGTTTTACTTTCTTGCATGGGAGCCCATACGAGTACTTCCAAGGGGGGTGCTAAGAATCATAAAGAGTATTTCTAAGGGGGCTGAGAACCATTATTACATCTTTCTCAAAGCTGTCGAGAATTTTAGTGAATGTACAAGATACTAAAATGCTACAAAAATAATTGATACTGCTTGACAATTAGTAATGAGCTAAAAAGTACCTTATTTTAAAAAAAATGCTTAGCAGAATCGGGCAAATCAAATTTTTGAATGGCCAGGGTGGGCTCGAACCCGTTCTTGTCCTCCAATATGGGAGCCCATGCTTCCGTGACATGTGTGAGTGCTGTTACGATGAGCTGTGTGATTTTGATAGCAAATGTGATAATGCTTGTGATCAAGTAGTTATATTTTCCGCCTTTAGATCTGAGGCCCTGTTGTGGTGCAGTGTGGTAACGCGTTCGCCTAGTAAGCCGTTAATCCGGGTTCGACTCCCAACAGTGCAAAGAACGCTTACTCAGAGATCTCATAAAGATCGCACTGCTCACTGTAGTCCGGGGTTTGTGTCCCCAGGACTTAAGAGGTTCGGATTCCTCGGAAAACAGTAGGTCCCGGCGCAGAGTGATCATTGCAGTCCATGAGCCATAATACCATAAACAAAATAAATAGATCTGATTGGTTTGGGTTCGGTTCCAGAGAAAGTTTGATTGGTTGTAAATGTACAGTGGGGTGAGGACAGAAGCCTACCAGGGTAAGTACCCCTAGGATGAAACGACTGATGATTTCTGCCCACATCTAGAAATTTAAAAAAAATGTCTGACACCAAACGTCTTGAAAAATTGAAGTGATGGGCAACAGTCCAAAATATTTAATGTGTAAATTTTTCCGCATTTATATTATTATATTCCAATACGTCCGAAATTTCATTATACATTTTAAACTTTCTCATTTCCTTCCTTCTCTTCGCTTTTTACCACAAGCTACTCCAATCTTCGTTAAGAATGTCAGTACATATTTATAGTATTCTGTTTGCTGCCAGAAATCGAAAGTGCAGATAGTTATTTGGGATTCAAATTTTACTGATTTAATACTGGGAAATTTAGAAGCGGATTTCCAATGTTTACACCAGTGTTCAAACTTTAGACAACAACCACAAAGTTTTGTGTCATTAGATCAATTTCTCTTACCTGATAAACACGTACGAATTATTGATAAATTCATAAATCATTATAAATCATTAACTGATGCGTACATTGTATGATTCTTTCAATTAATAATAAATGAGTAAATTTTATATTTGATTCGGAGAGAGTGACACGTAAGTGTGAGGTCCCACATGACACGCACAAATTGTGTATACTCTTAAACATCCATGGCACTTCCACGACACACATGCAACTTCCACGACGTCGGGAGTTCTATCTGGCTCATGCCGTCAGTTCATCTGGCTCATGCCGTCGTCTCATCAAATATAATTTATAAAATGGCCAGAAATGTACTTACGTAATACTTGAAGTATCCCAAATCAGTATTAGAATTTAATTTACCTCGATTTGGATTTGAATACCGTAACATGTATAAAACTCAACATTCGGTACAACTGCTCAATCGCATCGAAGATTAGAAATCACTGATTACCATCGTCAATATCTTAAGCATACTTGATAGCATACTGAAAGTGACAAAATGGCTGTCCAATTTTATATCCTCCCTTAAGTATTATAGTTGCATGTCACATCCCAACGTGAATAAATAAAAATTTTGAATTTAAAACCGTTGTACGTCCTATTCCCTTTTAAAACCCATTCGGGTATTTTAAAGTCTATACTCACTGCACTTTAGAACTCTCCCAACAGCTCGAAGTAAAACGTAGTTTTATTACAAAACTCCTTGCCCCCTCTGGAGACCATTATTCTTGATTTATTAGACGTTACAACCTCCTACGTGAAACACGTAACCCGGAGTCATTAACACCACGTTTGCCCTCTGGAAACCCCTTAAGGCATGAAATATATAGTCGGTGGGGAATCCTGCAAAAGGGGAAAGTAACAAGAAAATAACTGAATTGATTATCGGAAGGAAAGGGGGGAACCCTTACTTTTTTCTCACTGAAAAATCCCTCCAAAAGGGAAAAATAAAAAATAGAAAATTTTCCTTATTTCCCTACACCCCATTTAATTTTCAGAGATTGTTGATGCATGAAACTTCACATCTCACTGCGATTTTCCTTTGGGGAATTGAATTTTCTTTGAGAACGGTTGTGCTTGCACAACATTATTTACGATACGCGACAACATCTACGCCTGTTATTTCAATCAGTTAAAACGATGTCACTTCTCATCACGTTTCAAGAATCTTTTTTTTTCTTCAGTAAATCGACACATATCATTACCTCTTGAAAATTGAGTCATAAGCTTTCAACAAAGAAAAATACATGTATTTATTATTACAAAAAATATGTATTACAAAAGGCTTCAGAACTGCTTTTCAACAACTATTGCCGGAATAATATCTTATATATGCACAATTTCCTGACCATATTATAACGTCCCTAGTATTAAGGTTAACAAAAACTAACATAATACGTAATAACCATACTTAATTTATATTATGTTTTGGTCTATATACAATTAAAACTAATCAACATAATTTAATGAGAAGCTTCGGCAACTAAAATACATAGTGAATTAAGAGCTATGTTTTCTCACGGGACTATGGAAAGTACTAGCTATTTTATCTATATATTATACATTACATCGGTTACTTTTAGCTATTTACTGCATATTTAGTTTTAAAATACGCCGCTCAAATTCTCTGTAACGTACTCTTGAAATTCGTGTCTATAAATACATCAGGTTACGGTCAATGCCTAATAGGTATAATCTGGATAAGAATATAAAATGCCAAATAAGAATATAAAATGCCAAATAAGAATATAAAACGTCAAATAAGAAAAGAAGAAGCCTAATAATAATAAAAGAATATAAAAAGCGCAGGTAAATCAAATGTAGATAAAGCAGAAAGAAGAACGCTGTATTACAAAACCGAAAAAGTTGAAGATATCAAGCAAGCATTAACGATGGTGAATTTAATGTCACCTAGAAGAACTTCTATTGAACTATAAGCTTTCTACTTAAACTATTAAGTATATATATATAGTTATATATCAACTATGTAACTATATATTTAAACCATAAGCTTTTTACTAGTTACAAGATAGGTGGATGATCCAGATTCGCAAATACGTATGAGCGAATTATATACATAGGAAGCCTTCAAAATGAAACTAAGCATCAAACCATTAAACGTAACAACTTCGCGATCTGAAATGACGGCTGCGGATTAAGAGGCTTAGGTTTGAAAATTACCAGGGTTTAGCTGCAGACGCAAAGTGGTACGAAGTGGTTTGAAAGCACGGTAATTATTCTGAAGACCCGTTTTATAAAATTATATTTTATTACATCGTTTCTACATGAAAAAATATTCTTCATTAAACTTCAAAGATAAGGAAAGCTATTTGGGTTTATAGTTTTCTGGAAGCATCGCTATCGTTTGCATATTTTGAATTGAAATTTGAGCATAAAAATATTCCCTTGTATGTTCATTTTCTATTTGAGTCAATGAATCGCATTATACTTATCAACAGATCTTGTTTTAACTTTATTATTACATTTGTTTGATACTCCCGAAGAGACTTCCGCACAAGCTAAGATTTCTTACTCTATTCTGTTTTTAATCTAAGTTAGGGCGTCGTTAGCGGTGGGGTGGGGAACAGGGGGACCCGTCCCCCAATGTTGGTGTTAGGGTTCCATATCTCCCTTCAATTTCAAACAAAATGCCTTCTACTGGCATATTGTGCCCCTCCCCCAACTATTTGGATGCCGTCGGCGCCAATGAATCTAACCACGAGAAGAATTTATTTTTATATAATTTCTAGTCGTATCTAACTAAGCTATAACTCACTAGTTGTATGCTTGTTAGTATGTATGCTTGAGCTTGGATATATATTGTTACGAGTCTAACTTTTTGCCATACTGTTTTACTTCATGATCCATGTCTCTACAAAGTCTACTTACATATAAATATAAAGCTAGTTTGGCTAAATATGGCATATTCTGTAATTACGCTGAAGAAATTCGTCTAACTAAATCATCTACGGTTTAGTGAAGGATGACCTTTTCGAGCTGTTTTATAAATCCAACTAACTAAATTAGATTTACTGGATTGCCTTACGTCATAACTAACCAATTATATCGGAGTTATTGGTTTGCTTTTCGTATTAGAACTTTATCTAAATCTAGTTAACTAATTCGCATGCTCGAAAAATTGGAGAGATAATTCTGACTGCATATTCATATTAAAAAAAGCAACGTACTTCTGTTATTTTTTTAACAAATCAAGAAAACGTAATTTGAAGAAGGCTCAAAAATAACCATTTCTTTTAGCAGTTAAAGAACAGTAAATTACAAAGAAAAAAAGACATTTATATCATATTTTAAAGACCCCAGATATCCTCGTAAATATTACCTGAATGCAGTAGCTAATTAAACTTTTTAACATACATATTAAACAGTCACTTTTTCTCCAAAGGACTGGCTTCTTATCGCAGGGAAATTAAAGTTGTAACATAACACGGTGTAAAATTTTAATTAGTTTGTAAAAGTTCGTTACAAGGAAATTAGTGATCACAAGGGTTTAAGTTTTCACGAAACTTGCTCTTTAGAATTTATAATCTTGCTCCTTCTTTTTCAAGTAAGTGCTAATTCTGCTTAAGCATAATTAAGGATTTTACAATGATGGTTCGGGACAATGAAGGTGAATTCAGGTGTTTGTCTTTTAACAGAAGTGGTATATTTCATCTCCTACTTCGTTTATAGTGAAGGAATATCTTTCTCTCTCTATATATTACTAATATACTACACTACTATATAGCAAAGACTTACAACTGTTTTTGATGTTTTCTAAGCGTAATATAAAATTGAACTTCCATGAGTTTATTATTGTTTTCTAACACAACGAAGTGCTGAACAGCATTTTATTATATTTAAAATATTTGAGAAAAATTAATTTCTTTTCAATTTTTTTCTTTTAATTATCATTTGGGATAAATGCATTCTCTTAAGTATCTTAATATTTTACTTTGGATTTATATTGAACGAAAAATAATTTACAAGAAGATTCGATTTCGTATACTAATATATTAAATATACATTTTTCAGGATTGAACGTTAGCAGAAGCCGCACATACTATATACCATACTATATACTATATATCCGTACATGCTACTATATGTATGGTAGTACATAACACAGAAAAATAATTGCAGAATTTTAAAATAATAATATATCTAAAAAAACTACCAAAACATATTACTGTGTAATATATAATATATATATATATATATAATCTGTTTATATTTATCTTTAAAGAATGAATTATTCTTAAGTAAGGTATCTTCATAAATATATAAAAAAAATATTTATTCTTATTCTTAACTAAAGTAAATCAAACCTTTTTTCCGTATAAGAAACTGGAAATCGACTTACTGGGCGATGCACTTAAGAAATAATAATAAATGTAAGTGACACAGTTGTAGAATATGCACACAGTAGTGACATAGTTGTAGCAGTAGTGATACAGCTGCAAATGCTTTTCGATGGATTGCCGCCATCTTCCACAGAAACGTTCATAATACGTGCGTGGAAGCTGGAATAATAGGGGTAATGTTATCGCTCCTAAAAAAGGAAGCTAGCGCATCAGGCATTTTGATGCCTAAGTTATGGTTGCAAATTGTATTTATTGGTGGCATTTTAAAAGTTGTGCCAATATCTACATTCACCGGATAATCGCGGATTGTTGATCATCGTTATTAAAAAATGGCGATTACTGCGCCAAAACGGAAATTCTTTATCACCAAAATAAACTATACCGGAAGTGTACAACAAAATGGCGTCTGAGGCGTCGGCCTAGAATTCTAGGGGCTCTAGGTAAAGTTACGAATGTTGTTCATGAGTTGGTGTTCTCTGGTGGCAGAATAAATTAAATGTTTGCAAATTTACCAATTCTGTTTAATATTATTACTATTCTATTGTTTCTTAAATCCGTATAAGACTTTAAGTTGCTTGCTATAGCTCAGAACGTAAAAAAACTTGAAAGATGTTTTCACAGCCACGTCTTAATTTCAAAACAGATGTATATGAGATAGGAAGAAAGAAATGTCGCTTAATCAATTCCAACTCTTCCCGAGCTGGAGTTCATCAGGCGACAACTCCATCTGAACCAAAGCACAGTACCCAACCAGAATACCGCGAAGGGGGAGATGACATCATTATCTTCATATGAGGCCTTGAAATGGTACAATTTAAAATTTAAGTTGGTGCAACAAAAATTGCACAAGTCCATTTTCTTACAATGAGATACGAAAGAGTTTGTCTCCAACGATCCGCCAGTTTCATTTTGGCCAACAGTAACATGGTGCCATCTCGTAGCAATTAATTATACTATAGATATATACCAGTGTTGCAGGCAACATAGCTTCCATGACCTTAACTCAAAAATTTCATTTTTGTGACTTACACCACTGTTGTTTTCAGTATATTGTTCATATATCTGTTACTAGTAAGCAACTCACATAAATTAAATTCGTTGTGGCATTAAATCTATGTTAACTCTTGAATTAGTAAATTATTGTGGTGATCAGTTCTCACGGTCATTGCCGTAACTCCCTTTTCACATCAAAAATGTTTACAGACAGTCGGACACAAAGCTCGCGTGCAACCGATTCTTAGCAAATAGGTAACACAACAGAACCTTACCATAAAATCACCAGTGAGTTGTAATATACAATTTGGTTTTTCTTGAATGGCAAACACTGACATTCCTATTGAAAGCTTCTGGGCAAAAACTGTTAAGCAACACAGCTTAACAGTGTATATCCCGCACATCACTTCCACTTTTCTGCGGGATTAAACTGTCCAATAGGAATACCCAGCATATCTTACGTCACTTCCTACTGAGCCGCGTGACTTCATTATGTCTACTTTCCTCTAATGCTATCTTCATTATCCTTCTAATAACATTTTTGTGCATTTCTCCAGTCTCCTTCATCACCAAAAGTAAAATTTTCTGATAATCGAGCCGTACATATGTCGCAGACAGTTTTTCTACGCAATCAATCATCCATGGACATTTGCGACCATGAATTATGATCTCATTCGCCAAATTAAGTAAGATAAATAACTATAAATGAGCTATAAATGTCATACTTCAATAAACTAAACCATCATTGCCGTCATTGTCACACCACAGCAGGTTCTCCTCCCGAGCGCATGTTTCTAACAGAATGTTCGAAATTCTCCCCCTGCCCAATTAAACATTCTGGTTAATGATCATATACCTACTCCCATCTTCAGTGATGCATGGAAGACTCTATTGCACTCCACTCTTACTAATTACTCACAGCTCCCCTCATTAAATGTTTTTCATTTTTCACCGCTTACACGTTTTCTATAAATAGATAGCACTGCCATCAAACTGTAACATGAAATGGTGACACTCTTTGTTAACTTAAAGTTTACTCCTATCGAATTCTGCAGAAGAATAGCGAAGTCCACCTGAAGCGCTTTGCCACGCTCTACTCAATTTCAGCACTCTACGTTTTGCAACGTTGTTACTAATGTTTAATATATTTAACTTAGTCATAGGTCTATTTTCTACATCTTACGCGTTTGGTCATTCAGAATAGCTTTAATGCAGATTCTCCAACATGTGTAACAGCAGGAACTTGAAGTTGGTGAATTTGGATATTTTTCCTTTTTTGAAAAATAAAAAAGTTTGTATTATAAACAGTGGTGTAACATGGGTTGCCTGCTTCCAGAGGAAGTTAAATAATGCGCCCGCTAAAACCCGTTAGCACTGCCTTTCACCAGTTCAATATTGAAATTTTGCTCCCGGGCTTTCGCCCCAGCGGCCCTCTCGACGATGCGTCACTGAATACAAATGTGCCAAATTTTTTCTGAACGAATCGATAAATGACTACACTCAACTATCACAAAAAAAACAAATTCATTTAGTAATTCGGTTACTGGGCAGTTTGGCGGACCACTAGCTTGTATTGAACTGAATCGGTATGTCATGAAAATTTCACTCCATTTACCATAATGTTGCTGCTTGGCCTGCGCTTCCATCCTCCTTGCGGTGGTGCAGTGGTAACGGGTTCACCTAACATGCCGTTAACCCGAGTTTATCTGGAATGCTATTAACCCGAGTTCACCTGGAATGCCGTTAACCCGAGTTCACCTAACGTACCGTTAACTTGTGTTCATCTAGGATGCAGTTAACCCGAGTTCACCTGGCATGCTATTAACCCGAGTTTATCTGGCATGCTATTAACCCGAGTTCATCTTGCATGCCGTTAACATGAGTTCACCTAGCATACCGTTAACCCAAGTTGCATTTCCAATGGTGCCAAGAAAGGACGCTTACCTACCAACTGTGCGCTGTAATCCGCGGGATTGGTTTCTTGGGTATTAAGAGGTTCGGGTTCCTCGGAAAATTGCAGGCGCGGAATGGCGCGGAATGGCCAAAGCAACTGATCTTGCTCGGTGAAACACCAACACGTAAACAAATAAGAACTCCTGCCTCCGCATTGTTGAATATAATTTATTGGAGTAAGCGACTGCTGCGCTAGTGTCCCTATGATCAGTGTCACACTTGTATATTGTATCATATTTGCAGTTTGATTTATTAGTAGGTAATATAAGCGCTCATATCTCTGACATTTCAACTCATAGATCTAATCTGCATAGTACTACGTTAAATTATCTAGCTTACATTTGAAATTTTGAAATTGAAATGAGTAGGGTTCGCTTTCCCCCTCTGATATTTAAACCTTGGTGTAGGGGTGAGGTCACTATCAGTACAAAGTTGAATTATGGTGAAATATGTCTTAAGACAGCCAAGAAAATTCGTTTTCTGAATGCTATACCCATGCACGTTGTCTATTTTTATACAAAGAAAATACTATGTGAAAGATTTTATGAATTATATGCTGTCAATATAAGAATGCTAGCATTAAAACTATGGCTTAATAATACATAACTGCGATCCTTTATAAATGAATTCGTGTTAGTAATTGATACAGATGTTAATGTTATTAATTTTAATATTGATAATTATATTATTCGAAAATAAGTATCATCCCCCCCCCCAATTAAAGCTTTGCTCCTAACCAAAACAATACGTGAACTAACACGGTTTTAAACAGATCTATACCGCCGTTTTAGGCAACACTATCTGGCATCGCTAGTGAACTGAGTCCGTTGTTCTGATGACGGTAGCACGTGGCTAGCGAAATAGTTGTCAAGAATGAAATAAACTTGATTAAAACTACCTTACCATTATGGTGGATTAGTTATGAATGCTGCTACACATTATGTTATGAATTAAGCCAAATATTTAAAATTCATAAATTCATTTTAAAAGGCTTTATGAAATAATTTTTCCTGCAAGATATTTCATTTAACATGCATGTATAAAATTACAATAAAGCGATTCATGTATTACTTTTATAAGTGTAAGCAAATACCTATATTATGCAGGGTAATTTTTCGCAGCATAATGCAGATTAAATTTAAAAGTAGAAGTCCGAACGTCATAAGCGTGAAACGATGTACGTTACGCATATTTGACTTCAATTTATTCATATCTGTAATGTTTCAACACAATACAAATATAAAGTAACACTATATTTGGTTTAAAATGGTTCGGAAACATAAACATTTAATGCTGCCAAATTCGGAACTCGAAATATGGTGTATTTGGAGAAGAAAATTGCTGTTACTTAACAGTTTGAGATATTCCCTAAATTCTTCATCACAAACTTCCGCCCATTTCCGGGAACTGTCGCCGAAAGCTTATCTTTCCTGGGAAAACGGCTCGGAGACTTTTAATTTCCTTTTCCGTTTCCATTTCCGGATTTCTAGGGTCTTTTCCGGGTAATCAAGGAATCTCCGACTTCAAGCCTTTGCAGCGTAACCTGTTGCCGAGCTGGATAAGTGTTTTGGTAACAACCGCACGCGTTGTTGATTTTTACAACTCGGTAACTATTAAAGTAGTTGAAATTAATATACCGTATAATTTATAGCGACGTTTCGTGTTTTAAACTACTAAACCCAGGGTCGGACTGGCCATAGAAGTGACCAGGCAAATGTCCGGTGAGCTGTCGCGAAGCTTTGCTTTTGGGCCGTTGTATTAATTTAGTTCTTTTCAACGAACTCAAGCAAATTAGGAGGAATTGAGAAATAAAGCAAAATATATTCATTTGAATTCTAGATTTCCACTTTTTCCTCAAAATTTTCTACATATACGTTTTTGGAAAAACGGCAGCAGCCGTTAATCAGATGAATAATAAAAAAAAGCGTAAGTTTGCCTTTACAAAGGATTTGTATCAATGGCCATTTGGAATGTCCGAAGTTTATATCGAGCTGGAGCCCTAGAAAATTTGAAAGGTGAACTAAAGAAATGTAAAATATATCTGGTAGCCCTACAGGAAATCAGGTAGAGAGGTACACCCGTAATGGATTCTGGATATTACGCGATTTTTTTGCAGTGGAGGAAGAACTAATACATTTGCCATTGTATGTATGATTTCCAAAAAATAAAACAGGCCGTTCTTGGATTTGAGGCCATCAATGAAAAAACGTGTTCTCTACGTCTAAAATCCAAACTATTCTATATTATTTTGATGTACGTACACACACCGACAGAGGAAGAAGCTAAAAAGATTTCTATGCAACAATTGAACGATCCTATGATAAGATCCCAATGTACGATGTGAAAATCGTTCTAAAGGATATAAACGCAAAGCTGGGAAAAAGATCACTTTAGACCAGCACTGGGGCGTCATATTTTTTATGAATTTAGCAGGAGTAATGGGCTACGGTTCTCATCGATTTTGCTTCATTGACAAAACGTACGCAAATCTACATGGGCCTCACCGAACGGTACCACTGAAAATCAAATAGATAACTTCCTAATAGAACGTAGACATGGTTCAGATGTCATGGATGTCAAAACATGTAGAGGAGCGGATACTGACTCCGACCACTTCATGGTTCGAATCTTATAAAGACAGGGGACACCAAACACCCGTAAGTCCTTCCCCAAAAGGAGGAAAATTATTTAATATGAAAACACTTAAAGATAACGTTTTAGTATGAAATGAATTCTATCAAACTCTTTCTGAAAACGTAATTACTCGGAATAATATATTAGAGAAAGGAGAAATGGACCAAGAATGGATAGTATTTCAGGTCATAATTAAGATTTCGGTGTCGGTGATCATCGAATACAAAAACCCTGAAAAAAAAATAGTTTAATGGTGACTGCAAAAAAGTACTAAAAGAAAGGAATAAGGTGAGAGGAATAATGCTTCAAAGGAAAACAAGATCAACGTATGAAAATTTCTTAAATTGGCAAAAGAGGGAAAAATACATACTTAAAAAAGAAAAGGGAATGGAAAAGAAAAGAAAAGACTAAATAAATTAGAAGAATTTCACTAAAGAAAAGAGACAATAAATATGTTTATGAAAGCTGGTGAATTAAAGAGAGGGTTCCGACCGAAAACTTCAATTTGTAAAGATAAAGAACGAAACTTAATAGGAGAAGGTGACAAATTATTAAATAGAAGGAAAAATATATTTTTAAGTATTGTTGAAATTTGAGGAAGAGAAAGTTATTGATGGAAAAATAATGCAAGAGACAGACCGAGTGCAAGTAGAAATTAATATTGAAAGAGAAGAAGTAGATGAAATGATACAATCTTTAAAGAATAATGAGAGCCCTGGAGAAGATGGCATTCAGGCAGCATTAATCAAATACGGAGGAGTTGAACTGAGAAACAAAGTGTATTCACTGGTGAAAGAGATGTGGGGGAAAGAAGACATACCGACAGAATGGAGCTCAGCAATCATTCATCCCATTCATAAGAAAAATTACAAAAGTAACTGTGCTACCTACAGGGAAATCTCATTATTAAATGTTGTATAAGATATTTTAAAAATTTCTTTCGAAACGTCTGGAAGTTTCTGCAGAAGAAATTATAGGTGACTACTAATGAGGATTTAGAAGGAACAGATAAACAACATACCAGATATTTTCACTAAATATAGTCTTAGAGAAATGCTACCAATTTAATATCAGCATACAACAGCTATTTATTGATTTTAAACCAGCCTATGACAGCGTCCAAAGAAATAAACTTTTCCAAGTTCTGAGAGAACTATATATTCCCTCAAAAATTATTAATTTAGTGAAGCTAAAGTTAAAAAATACCAAGGCCGAAGTAAGGATTCAAGGAAAGCTGTCAAATGAATTCGGAGTGGAGAAGGGTCTAAGAGAAGGTGCTGCCTTTTCAACGCCATTATTTAATTTAACGCTTGTGAAGCCGCTATAAGAAAAACGAGCGTGTACTAAGGTGACACGATTTTTAATGGAATCTCGCAAAATTTAGCTTTTTCAGATGATGTATCCCTGTTTATTAAGACTATGTTCTAAAAGAAGCCCTACAAAATCTCGAAAATAGCGCTAAAGAACTCCGATTAACGATCAGTGCAGACAAAACTAAATATGTGATTAATCCAAGGGATAAAGGAAGGTTTCAGGATGCGAATGGCTTAGAAAGAATAATAATAAGTAGTTTGAGAGAGTACATTAATTTAAATATTTAGAAACTATGATAAATAGGCAACTGCAAAATAAGTGAAGAGATTAAAGCAAAAATAACAGCTGATAGTAAGTTCTACTTCACATTTGAGAAAGTGTTAAGTTACAAGATTGTTTCACGAAAACTAAAATTTGCTATTTAGAAAACAATAGTAAGATCTATAATTTTATACGGAGCAGAGGCACGGACATTAATAGCTAGAGGCAAAGAATTGCTGAGAATATGGGAGAGGAAAATACTCCGAAAAATATTCGAGGCAGTTAATGAGAAGGGCGAATGGAGAATTAGGGAAAGCAGGGAAATATATCATTTATATGGAAACTCTGAGTTGGTGACAGAAATAAGGAAAAGAAGGCTTAGGTGGCTCGGACATGTAGAAAGGATGGAATAATCTAGCATGGCTAAGAAATTATGCAAATCAATCCAATAGGAAGAAGGAAAGTGGGACGTCCTAAGAATTCAGGGACTGCAGAGGAGGGGGAGGAGGAGGAGAAGAAGAAAACCATCATCATCAAAGTGGGCTGCCGTAATTAAAAATGCCAAGGCTGCTTTCTCTCCCCAGTCCACCCTTGACTAAAACCATATAGCTTGCATAATTGCAACATTTGGAACGGCCTGTAGAGATTTATGGAAGTCTTACGTTTCTGAAATTGATTTATTAAAAATTCCTTAAACATAATTTTCATGTTTAAATATTTACATTTTTTTAATATAAAATGCACAATATTCCATTTGTTTTTATCATTTATCTCATTCACGCAATGTTCGTTTACTTCCATTTCGGACTCTATTTTGAGTTATTTTTTGTATATATATATATATCATCATCATCATCATCATATTCAACCATTATCTATCCACTGCTGGATGAAGGTCTCTCCAAATGCTTTCCACACAAGTCTATCCTGAGCAATTCGCTTCCAAGTCACCCCAACCTGTTTTCTTATTTATATATATTCGTTATAGTTAGTTTACCTCTACATTATTATTTGTTCAAATTTTTTCCATATTTATTTTTCTAATTTCTGAACTTTAAATATATTTCATGTTTAATTACCTGAACAGTTCATACATTCCCAAACTTTATGAACGATTTTAAGTATGTCTAGTAAATCAGCGTCATACACTGAGGGTTTTTCCTTTCTGAGACTTATCTTGATTTCGAACTAATTATGTTGAAGCATGTATTTTCAATGTGGCTTGTGGGAAAACCACCAAACAGGGGTTGATTATTTTTCCGTTTTGCCGAAAGATTTGAAGGTTAATATTTCAAAATTTTGAGTTACATTGGAAAATTGCTGGAACACGTATCAAGTAATTTTCGATAACCTGTTTTAAAATCCGCAGATCATTAAAATCCATCCATGGAATCATGAGATATCAAGGTCTGTATTATGGCTGTTTTCGGATTTTGGGGTGTCATATCTCCGAAATAGAAAGCCATTCTGAAAAGAGCTTGGACATGGGTCTAATACCTTTTTAAGACCCTTCGAACGCTTCTACTTTGGTTCCAATCGCCGTCGGATACACTGGGGGTTCCCGCTAGAGTGTCAGATAAGAAATGCATGCTATTTTTACAAGCTTACTATATGTTGAAAGGCAGAAAAATACCGTTTCAAATGTGAAAGATCAACGCATCTTTCACGAGTCAGCACGTAATGTTTTGCAACTCTACTCCTGTTGGAGAATCTGGGAAATCATTCAGTCATAAAAATACACTTCTTTCTGAACTGAAAGATCGATCATTTTCTCAAAAGTTTTCTTGCACGTGATAAATCTCTCTTCTACTATTTATAGGTCATCCAGAAATGTCGTATCTGAATTGCAAGAACTTTCACTTGTTTAAGTTTATTCCAAAAATAAAATTTTTCATCTTCGGTTCCACATTCCCTTTCGCAGGGCCCATGTTTTCACTGGCGAGTCTTTTTAAACTGGAGGACATATCCCAATTTTTGACTTCCGCTAGAAAAGTTGCCATTATTTTCGCATCGCGTGGTTATGAAGCGGAAAGAGAGGTGCGCTTTTTCTTAGCAGGTAAAGGAAAGGAGACAGGCGGAGGAGGGCATCATTTTTCTCGGCCTTCTTATCTTATCGCAACGAGCGCTGAAAATTCCTCGCCTTTTAAAATATGCACGATTCTTTAGCGAAGAATCACTGAATGATAAATGTGCGCCCCCGCCCTACTTTCAATACCCGAAAAACGACCAATTTCGCATTGAAAATGACAGATCACCTACCTTGCTCGTTTTGCTCTTCTGAAACATACGATTTCTCCGGGCGCTTTAGCAGAGCAAAAAATAAACCATATTCTATGTTACGATCATTTGCTTTTGCATTGATGTGTGTGTACCTGTTTAAATCTTCAAGTTTATTGAAACAAGAAAGGAGTAACATAGGGTTTTGGGACATAGTGTCTGAAAAGGTGATCGGAGAACTTGTTTTTTTCTCCCACCAAAAATGTATGTATATTTATTAGCCTTACATAAAATTGGTCTCTTTCTTTTTGTTCATTTGTTTTCACATCGAAATAATTAATATAG
>QLNU02014802.1:59279406-59293161 GCA_006491805.2 Dysdera silvatica
GTGACTTTTGGATTACCGTCTCAAAGTTTTAATGACTGCGCCATTGAACACAGCCACCTTAAAAGCAATATCTAATACTAGCTGACACGGCGCATACATTCTTGCCCCTTATCTAATTCTTATAACAAATTTGAAAAGGTTATAATTAGGTGCAAATGGTGATGCAAATTTCCTGACTACTGTGGACTTTAATGACTTCGAATGTGCACATATTATACACTAAAATGAAGTTATAGAACGTATGCTTTATATAAACTTCATTAAATACTTACTATAATAAGGGTTGGTGGCATAGTAGTAGTGGAATGCATTGAATACAGTGTATCGTCTAGCCGTATGGTTCGATGACAGAATGACTGAACGATTTTGTTTATGACAAATGTGCAAAATCTTTCTTTGATCCGTTCAGTTACTGAGTTGACACATTTGGAGTTGCGTCGTCTGAACACGATGTTTCGCAGCGTTATTACTAAATTTTAGCGCATTTTGCGTAGTGCTATGTAGATTTTTACGTTTATGGCGTTTGAGTATCGAAATTGTGAGCAATCGGAATTTTCAGTTGTTGGGACTTTTAGATATCGGAACTTTTAGCAATTAGGACCTTCAGATATCGGAACTATCAGGAATTAGGACTACCGGATATCGGGTTTTTAGTAATTGGGATTTTCGGATATTGGCACCTAAATATATGGAAACTGTGCCAACTACCGGAATTTTCATATATAGGAATTTTTATTTATTGAAACTCTCAACTACTGGAATTTTCATATATTTGAACCTTCGTTTATTGAAGCTATATCAACTATCGAAACTGCTAGTTACCGTAATCTTCAATTAGAGAAGCTGTTAGTTATCAGAACGTTCATTTATCAAAGCTGTTAGTTATCTAAACGTTCAATTATCGAAGCTGTAAATTACCAGAACCTTCGATTACGGAAGCTGTTATTTATCGGAACGTTCATTTATCAAAGCTGTTACTTATCTGAACGTTCAATCATCGAAGCCGTAAATTACCGGAACCTTCGATTACGGAAGCTGTTATTTATCGGAACGTTCATTTATCAAAGCTGTTAGTTATCTGAACGTTCAATCATCGAAGCTGTTATTTACCGGAAAGTTCAATTATCGAAGCTGTTTGTTATCGAAGTTTTCAGCTGTTGTAATAAATTTTAACCCCAACTAGTCCTGTCAATTGCTATTCAAATGTGTATGGCTTTAAAACATTAAAACTCCAGTTACGATTTACTTTCACAGTGGTCAAACGTAACGACGTTGAAATTAGAATTAACGCAAAATGTTTTAACTGCATTTAACAAGGTTCTTTAGGGCTGTTAGTTTCTGAAGACCCTACGTTTAATAAGTCTCTTATAATTTATGCATTAACAAGAAAATTTTCTAGAGAGATTTCGGTGCCTCATTTAAAAGTAATTAAGGATATTACGATAAGAAATCTAATCTACGAAATAGCTTGGCAGTCTCAAATAATATGATGGAGGGAAAACTCGTTTTTTCTATTTAACGTCAAAAACTTTCTTCTCGTGGAAAAAAAACTGAGACGTCAAATATTTATTATTAAAGCGCATTAATAGCTTACTTTGGAGATATTAAAAACCTCACTATTTTTTTGTGTTTTCTCTAAATATGTCTCTTTTCTTTGAACGATTTGACAGACAGAAGAGCGTGCTGCAGTGTTCATAAAATATTATAGAAATGGACATTTCTATAATGATAAAACCAAACAACTTCTTTTCTCAATTTGAAAGTTTATTCTTTCATTTAGAAGAATTTAGCCACACCTTATGCAGGTTTCATTTACTGTACATTTGAGCGTGGTCTTTGTAGTTTTTAAGAACATACTGAAGCAAGTGAAACAGATTCCAAACATTTCTGGTTTTAATGTTAATAAGGGTGTGATGCCAACAATTAAGACCCTCTTCGTATGATCATCATCGATATATTAAAATCACCATACCTTGGTTTAGATGTTACTAACGTTTCTACGTTTGATTTTCTTTTATTGTAGCTTCAGCAGATTTCAAAGGTAACTCCCCGATCTGAGCTTGCAAAAGTAATCATAAGTAATGTAATTTCAATTTTCTCATCACTAGAAGCGTGCCCGAAAAATATATCAATAAATATATTCGCGATACGGAGCATTGCATCAAAATTTTAAATTAATTACAAAATAGTTAATCACACGTACATGCATGCATGCAGGCATGCATTCATACACACATACATACATAATTTTATGTATGTTCTTATATATATTCATAATATATGACGTTTGTTTTATATCATTACATTTGAAAGTGCCCTCACTGAATACCAACCCTCTATGGTAGCGTACTCGCACTTAGTTCGCACCATACATCAAATCAGGGGCGGATCTAGAGTCCGCTGTTTGTGGGACTGATTTCACAAATTGCCAAAATTTAGTCGCTATTCAGGAAAGCAAATATCTTGCGAATAAGAGCATATCCAGGAAAGTGCCATCGGGGTTGTGGCACATCCCCGCAATCAGGGGTTGTAATTACTGCAATTTTATCGTGGGGTGAATTTCCGCGAGATGTTCAGCGAATTTTGTAGTTTTTTCGATGATTTCGCAAATGCTAGGATTTTTTTTCATAATTTCACGAATTCTAAAATTTTTCGTATTATTGCCTAATTTCTAAAATGATTTTTTAATTTTCATACTTAAATAATTTTAATACAGCCGTTTCTCCAGAAAATATTTTGGGTGAAATTTGGTGAGAAAATATATTTCAACTATGCATGTATAAGATATGCTACATTGCTTCACTAAGGCTAAAATATCAGAATCCTGTTTATTCAAGAGAAAGAGCATTAGTACAAAGACGTAGTAACTGATCTATATGGAGATATGTTTTTGTCTCATTATTGAGAAAAACTCTTTTCTCTATTTTACTCCTTTTGGTGTCGATATTATTTAATATTACACATCCCCCCACTCTTCGCGCCAACAGTCACTAATATAATTTTACATAACTGGCTATAATAATAAAATATGTTATGCATATTGTTATTGCTTAAGTAATAGGCATAGTACGAGTAATTTTCCAAGTAAACATTAACATATGCATATATGTTAACATAGTAAAATTAATTTCACTATACCACTTTGTGGACTAATATTAGCCAACATCTGCTGCTGCTCTTAGAGTGTATGGCCGGCAGATAGGGTGATTAATCCTACTGTATAATGTTTATTTAATTGCGTAATAGTTATTTTTATTACTGTTTTGAAACTACTTTTTTTAAAGTGTTACACTTCTTTCGCAATTTTTTTTTTAAATTTACGCGAAATTCGAGATTTTTCTCGCGAATTTTCCATTTTCTTGTTGCGAAAAAATTACTGACCTAGGTATAAACCCCGAAAAAAATTTTAGTACGATTTTGCGCATTTTAGTTGGATTTTTTAGGGATTTTTATGCAGAAAAAGAGTCTTTTTCCCCATGGGTGCCTAGTCTTGGCAAGGGACACACCATACAAAAAAATCAATAATATACAAACTTATTTGTGGTGTTGGTGCTTACTTTAATGATTATGAGTTATTTAAGGCAAAAAATATTTTCAGCAACAATGATTTGCAATCTAAATGAGCTTACATAGTTTTAATCTCCTATTCCTTGCTGGCTGAAACCTTTCTATTATTTTCTATATTGGAATATGGATGTACTGGTGGACATGAAGCAGAGTTGGCCCTGTCAACCGGTATTCGGTCATGGTTGATCTTAGCCAAGTTTTAAGTCTCGGCATCCAAGAGAACTTCCGTTCTGCAATTGCCAAATTTATCGGCAGTGTTACCAGAAGTCATAATAATAAATTAATAGTTGGATATACATCTTTATTATATTTCTTGAAAGCAGACATTGCATCATTAGGAAGTCCTGACGTATCCATTTCACACCATTTTTGTTGCCGTAGATCAATTTCAGCTTTCAATATTGCCATATAAACGTTCCGAAAATTTCATGAATTATTGCATTTCGCCTGTGGGGTGATCACTTCGAACAACCCCAACGGCGCCCATATGGGGGCAGAAGGGTCTCGAGACCTCCTGTACGTTTAAAAATTTGATTTTCCTGAACCTGCTATGCATTTACTTTCAAAAGTTTTACAGTCACATTTTAAAATAAGGTACTTTTAGCTCATTACTAATTGTCAAGGAGTATCAATTATGCTAGTCAACAAATTTTAACTTTTTGTCTGCTTCTGGTATGCAACCTAGTATTTCTTAAAGAACTCAGCCCCCTGATTTTAAATCTGGCATCAGAAATGTCTATTACGTCAGGTTTTTGAGAAATATGCAGTTGAAATTATAGGGTTTACATTGACTCAATGTTAAATATAATGCTTTGTATTTCGAATAAAATTTTCGTACCCTCAACAAAAATAGATGACACTGATAGAATATAGTCACTCCGGAATACCAAGTATTGTTTTTGTTTATGTCTGTCATTAATAGTTTCCGAGATATATAAAATTAAATTTGGCTATTGTTTTTGGTGATTTAGCGACATATTGGCGATGACTCTTGACAGTGCAATGCAAATAATGACATAAAAATAGTTATACCTATAAGCGTACGCAGAAAATTCATAAGGGGGCTATATATAATTAGCTTGGGTACCATAGACCTAATATTAATTTTTTCCCATTGGGGGTGAGTCCCCATGGGAGAGTTATGACCCACATTACCCACCTCCGTACACCACTGGCTATAACGTTATATTTCTGAGATCCATGGATGCAATTAGTGGATAACGACCTAAATTAGTTTTCAAACTGTGGGTCGTGACCAATGGGTCGCGAACTGATTTTTAGTGGCCCATGAAAAGTTTCTGAGCTGCAAAAATTTTGTATTTAATTAAAAAAAATTAGATCACAATAGCTTAATAAAAATAACAAAGTTCATGTCTTTAACATCAAAATGGGACGCGATTATTGGTCGCGGCCAGCAATGCATTAAATTTTCATGTCAACAGAGGACGTAATAATTTGTGCATAAAGTCTGGTGACCATTCAAGTATTACGTAAGCATTTTAGGGGAGGGGCAGTGACGTACGGGGGGGGGATTGATAAGGTTTGATAAGATTGGGAAAAAAATTTGTTAGGTCTATGGGACTCAAGCTATGATGTAGAACAGTGGTTTTCAACTAGTGGTCGGCGAGACGTCGTCATTAGGTACTTAAAAAATATTGAAAAAGTACTTATAAAATTATTATTAAATATTAAAATTAAATATAAAAATGAAACACTGCTTTGTTTACTTCTATACGTCTACATCTTTTCCCCAAAAAAGACGCGGCTCCCTTTTTTATTAAGGTCTTGCAGTCAACTCGTGTAGGGACGGATTTAGAGGTCATTCGGGGGGCGATTAATGACTTGATTTTTGAAAATGATACCTAAATGGACCTTTACCTTGCATCTTTTCAATGTTAAATTTTCATTCAAGGGGGCAATCGCCCCCTAAGTCGTGAGAATTTTTTGAAGTGGTTCGCGGGTAAAATTGAAGTGGAAAAATGGTCCGCGGCTTAAATTGAGTTAGGAACCACTGATCTAGAGGCACTTCCTCACCATTGGAGCCCAAACCCTCTCCCCTTATGAATTTTACACGTAAGACACTGGGGGTGAACTTTTCGTGCTTCTACAACCTTATAGCTTATACTACATCTTATACAGTCATGCATAAGACATATCATTACTTTTGTTTACGAGGGGGGGGGGGGGGAAATATAAAATGATCAAAAATTTGCTTACATAAAACTGGAACGACCTCTGACGATATTTTAGACTATGAACGAATATTTATAAAAACAACGTTTGTAAGCACGATATAATATTTTAAATTAAATTTTAATTTATACTAGTTAATCAAAAAAAATATTTTAGGCTATTCAATCTAAAAATGAACTTTTTAGAATACTCAAATTTAAAAAAAATACTATTTTCATTCTAATAATGACAATCTAAATTAAGAAAAAATCAATCTATTTTTTGTTTTTTCATGATTTGTTTTTGCAATTACATTTTTTTTTTACAAAACTAAATTATTCTCAACATCGTCAGCTTTTTTTTTTATTTCTTCTTAAGAAAAGGTTCGATTTTCACAAGCATTTCTATAAATTATTTTCTACAAAACCATAAATGTAAATTTACGTTTTTGAAAAGAAAAATTACAAGCTTTATAACAATATAAGCAGAGTAGCTCTACGATTTTTAGATCCTTTACCGCTAAAATCGAAAATACCTGTGACGGTTGCTCGTGAAAAGCTTTGGCGCTTTTGGCGAAGTTCTGCTATTGGCCGTTTTTACACTACATTACGCCATTTGCCACTATTTTCTGAAATCATTAATATTTGGCATTACACATACATATTTTTTATTGAATGGCAAGCATTTGTATTAAATTTTAACGCTTTCAGCTGGTGTCTATGATAAACTGTATGAATTTTAAAAATATTATAAAATCACGGTTTTTGGTGTTTTTCAGCTTTTGTTGACTGATATTTCAAAAACTAGATATAATATTCGGATTCAGGAAGCCAACTTGAGTCAGAAATGATGCATGGCATACCAGTAGCGAAATGGCTGTCGACCAGTGTTATTTTTGTAGCGTTTTTGGTATCTTGTAGCGTTTTTGGTATCTTGTAGCGTTTTTGGTATCTTGTAGATTCTCCATAATTTTGAGAAGGAGGCAATAATTTTTCTCAGCCACCTACAAGTACTCGTGCGGGCGCCCATGCCACCCCCATAGATCCGCACCTGCACTAAATCCTGTACTAAATCTTTATAGTAGCTAATGTTAGCTATTTTTCTACTTTTTACTGACAGGTAAACTGACAGTTGACATCCGAGGCATGGGAGTTTCAGATTCCTCAGATAATTGTAGTTTCTTGTGAAGCGCGATCGTAATTGTCCTTGTGACGTAAAGCATGGCGACTAAATTGAATATAGAAGTCATAGCGACTAAACTAAATATGGAAATTATAGCGCATAAGCTAAATATGGGAAGCATAGCAATTAAACTAAATACAGAAAGCATAATGACTAAACATCCTTGATTAGCTTAAGTGCAACTGCTTACTTGAAGAATACGAGACTTGGCATCCGCTTTTAAGTTCAAACTATCGAATGTTGACACATTCGGAGAAGCACGAGTTTTAAAAACTTTCTCTTATATCGATTAAATAAGCATCATACCTCATTAGTCTTCCGTTAAAAGCTATGACATCCGTAATCCTCTTTAAGTAAACCAACAGCTTATTTGGCGGTTAAAGGATCTGACAAATTTCGACTTTGCGAGCAAACGATGCTTTTGAAAATGAATATAGCTTTTTAATAATAATAATTTTATTTAACCGACGTGTACATTGGATGGCGTATACAGTGAGCATACATATTTATATGAGTTACATACGAGGATGATTATGCGAATTACTTAATTGGTTACATAATAATATTGTTTACAAAATAATAAGGTCAAATATGGAGAAGAATAAGGAAAATGGTAGCTTGCTATAAGATGCTTTAGATGCGTTGCGCAAAAGAAATGTGTTTATATCGACAAGTATATAGGCTAATTTTAATTTATTATGTAATTTATGTCTTTAAAAGTACTATAGTTTGTGATGTTTATGTTATTAAAACATTACAGTTTATTGTATAGTTTATTATTTTACTACAGTGCAGTGTATGTCTTTCCAACAGTATAATTTATGGGATGTTTATGTCCTTAGGATAGTGTTGTCTATGATGAAAAAATCATGTCTTTATTACACTATAGTTTATGTTGTAGTTTATTTTTCTACAGCAGTGTAGTTTATATCTTTACCAAAATGTTTGTTATGGTGAATCTTTTATGCCTTTAGTAATGAAATCAATGATAAATTTATGCTTTCAATGATGAAAATAATGATGAATTTATGTTTTTAGTGTTGAAATGTATGGCAGTGATTATATTTTTATCACAGCGTAGTTTATGTCTTTGCCACATTGTATCTTATGCCGATCTTTATACGACCTCGAATCTGTATATGTAAACGGCAAGACATGTCTGCAGTCATTAATCTACTAAAGCGCTCAAAGTTCCTATTTATAAACGAAACAGACAGAATTGGATTGATATAGAACAAGATAGAAATCAATAGAATCAGAAACAATTTAAGAAAAAAAGAAGTCAATTCAATATAATTTAGTTTTCCAACCTTAATCAATGTTTCTTCAGGAAAAACATTCCATCGTTGGTACTATTTACTGTTGTTCGGAGTTGCTCCGATACTATCGGAAATCATTTGCATTGATCGCTCTTTACCACATCAATCCCTCTTTTCTGGTGAACTTTTCGGTTGCGGTCAATTAAGGATCAGAATTTTGTGCTGGGCGTCTCCTAAATAGAATGCCGTTTAATTCTAATACCAGAGAGAGTCGATTATCGGCAGTAATTAGGACTAAACCCAGTTCGGATAATCGGAAGCTCAAAGTTATACTATGTTGAGAGTCGATATTAGTGCTACTTCTTTTTTTAATCCCCCAGGGTAAGGGCTTGCAATCAGTGGGAATTTGATGGTTTCAAGGGGACGCGGGTTGCGTGCCAAACATAGTACGTTGAAACTGTGGCAATACCGATGCTGCTAGGCAAAAAGAAAACCTGAGAATAGGAAAGAACCTTCTGAAATATGGTGAGAAGATTCATGGGAAAAAGAAGCTGAAAACCATTTCTCTAAAGTCTTTGAAAAAATTCTACATTGTCTTCGATTTTCTGCAAGTCTTTTGATTTCTGCCAATATTTTGCCTACTCTTTAAATCCCAAAATCCTCCATATGTTTCTAAGTTTAGCACTTTTTCTCCTACTTTCGGGGCTCCAATCTAGTGCCTTTCTTCATACATTTTTCTGTTTCTTACACAGTGTACCTTCTAGCTGCCCATACCTTCTTTGCTTAATTAATTGTAACCTAGTTTTTCGCTGCAAGTATTTTATAGTTTTACAATAATTACACTTTTGGTCGGTATAATTTTAATATTGTACAAAGGCAATTACTTATCGAAACTTGAATTGGATTTGTCATAGGCTTGTTTACCTTCCATATTAAACATGCATAAAGAAGAACTGATTTTATGTTATTTTAAACCTTCTGTAGTGTAGTTTTCTCTTTTGAGTTATTAGTCGAAAAAGTTATTTCTTGAGTCAGCTACCATTCTTTAGACTTCTGGATTATCTTCAAAAAAATAATTGTCCCCCCCCCCGGCAATTATAATTTTAATAATCTATTATTCCGATATTTAATATTTTATTCCATTGACGGAGATATATCCAGATATTTGAAATTGGCATTTTAATTATTAATATATGTGACAAATAGAAATCATTATCTGTGGCTTTGTATCTTTATTGCGATTTTATAGTATTTTACATTGATTAATTAGTTAATGTGCTTTCGCTAGAAGAGGAATGTTACAAAATACAGAATTAAAGATAGCACATCATTGAAATTGAACTTTTCTGTCGAAAGTTTTCGCACACACTATCCCAGGAAATATTTATATTTTCGAATAAACTTTTCATTGATTTCAACTCATTTTAGTTGAAAAAAGAGAAGACCATTTTTGCTTAAAACTGCAGATAAAATACAGATCATTACGTTATTAGAAATATATTAGTAGACGTAAAAAATGATAAGACTTGTCCCATCTCTAAGTCTCTGGAAACGAAAGATGAAAAGTAATATATTCAACAAAGGCACATTATGAAAACACGAAGTATTGTTTCTTATTTTTCAACATGACGCCTAATGGCCAATTCTTGGCAGCTAATTTATGTGCAGCATACAATTTTCAATAACTTCTTCTTTCCGTTCGGGCGCCAGAGGATCTTGCTTAGAAATTCTGTCTGCGATTTCTATTATTTCTCTCTTTCTCTGACACTTCTCTCTGATGCAACTTCTGAATTCAGATACGATTTCTTTCCTTAGTTGCCATTCAAATCTAAATTTTTATGGCCTTGTAATATATATATATATATATATATATATATATATATCCTTCCACCGGTTATTCATCTGTATATCCATACTTTTATAGGTTCTCTTCCCAAAATTTTGCACACTTTTCAATTTTTCAATCTCTTAATTATTCTGTAATGTTTCATGGTGTAGAAAGAGGTATTGAGGACATACAGCAATTCATCCCGTTTACGTGATATTTATTAATTTTTTAAATGTTTAGAATAATTACGACGGCAGATAGTAATTTAATTTAATGTTAAAAGAAATTTTTTTACACCTTTTCGGCGGAGCCTGGTACATGTGCAGACGTCGATGGTAAATTAAGACTGATTTAGTTTTAGAATTCGGAAAATAATTACACGCACCGTTGCCAAATATAAAAAAGTAAAATTTTAATTATACAATATATGTTGCCAGATACGGAAGTCGAAATTATGTATATATAGAAAACATCACATAAAAGGAAACAACTTGGCATTTAGCCAATTTTAGAAATTAGACCTAAGTTTTCTTTCCTTGCGTTTCTAAGTGGCAACAGTTAAGAAAGCCTGGGAAGTAAACATATTGTTTCTATTGCAGGAACCCATAACAGCACATAAATAAAACTGCTTACATACGTAAAGGTTAAGCATATTCACGTTTATGAAAGGTACTTCAGTGAAAACATCCCTTGGGTTTAATTCGCATTCATTTTTAATAAAGCTTGGGAAAAATGCACTTAAGTTCTGTACTCGGGTGCCTTGATAATTAATTAGTTTAGTTAATTAGCAGAGTAATTAGCGTTAGCGGAAGTTATTACCCATGTAAAAATTCTTACACCTTTAAATTATATGGACAATTCTTAACACGTTAAATGGAAATATAATGAACAGACCTGCTTCGAACAAGAAGGAAGAAGTCGCTGAAAACCCATAACCTCATAGCTAAAGCTCGATATAATTACTCGTTTTTATCATTTTAATTATGATCTACTGCGGCCTCAATATTATATTGATAATTTTTATCAAGAAAAGAAAGAAAGGAGCTTCCTTACGGTTTTAAAAATTATACTCTACGTGCTTTAGTCTTATTATATTTTTTATGATTTCCTAAATTAAGGATTATCGATTTGGTTACATGTACTATTTTCTTAAATAAACTACGAATGTTAAATTACAAGGAAGTGATTGGGAGGAGAATTGAGCTATGGGTCTGTTTCATTATTGATTTAATAAACTTTAAATTGCTATCATGCAGCTATTAGAGCTTTTAATGATATTATGAATTTTAAACGATTAAACTTGCAGCTTCACTTATGATATTTCCTCAATTTACTAGTGACCTCACGGCGCGATATTTGCTAGTTATATCCTCATTATTTCATGGTATGAACTTAGTATATTTGCGCTATAGTTTTAGCGAAATTTATAATGTAAAATATGTTTTAGCTTCTTTTTTGCAAGCTAAATTAAATTGTGATTATGCTCTGTAAGTTACTATTAGCCTTCTTAGTGCTAACACTATTGTTAAAATAGTTACGACATAAAGTCATCGAGGCATATTGTTGTAACTTTTCGTGGGGGAGGGGGATTGAGATGGTCAACGGTTTTTGTTACACTCGTCTCGGCTCAAACTAGACTTTTTTTCTGAAAAGAAGGAAAAGTCAGGTAATGTGCTAGGTCGGAGTCGAACCGAGAAACCTCCTCATGAACCGTAGTGTTCTAACCTGCCCGGCGAACAGAACAAAGGAATGATGAACTTCGTAGTTTAGGATTATAATTGTGCTATAGAAATATTTTATCTGTGCAACGAAAATGGCGACCATGTCGGCATGCAACTTTTATTTGTCAACGAAACAAATATGTATACCTGTTCAGAAACCCTCGGATAATAAGTACACAGCGGTATTCCTGGGACAATTTTGAGACATAAAAGTGGTCTGCATTTAGGTGACAGGTCAGTACTTTTCGTGATATCCGCCAAATACTTCCAACCAATGAGGAAGCTGTCTGCATCTGTTAACACCTTCGCTGGTTAGTTTAAGACGAATTACAGAAAACTTGTTTCTGCATGGGTATGGTGTAAAGCACTAAGCTCTCCAATTGATAATTCAATTTCAAAAGCGAAACGCACGCACAGTTATATTTTCAGCCAATTGAATAGAGTTTACTGGAACTTTACTAGATTTTAACCAGAATTAAATTTTAATTATTGACCCTCCAATACTAAAAGGAAAATACTAAAAGAGGAAAAAGGCTCGCTAGTGCCTTTTTCCCCGGGTTTAACTTCTCACAGTGCCGTAAATGAACGCTTACCAATACACAACTCGTTATAGTCAATATTTGATTCCCCGCGCACTGAGAGGTTTAGATTACTAAAAACAATTTCGAGTCCCAGTGCCACATGACCCATGCTCTCCTTGCATCGTAGAACTAACAAGCAAACTTTAATTATCTTATTGCCATGCCTAAACGAACTGAGGTTATAAGGCACACCCTGGTACTTTGTGCCCTGCGGTGGCGCAGTGTGGTAACGCGTTTGCCTAGTGCGCCGTTAATCCGGATTCGACTCCCAGCTGTGCAAAGAACGCTTACTCAGAGATCTCAGAAAGATCGCACTGCTCACTTTGGTCCGTGGTTTGGTTCCCTATGCCTTAAGAGGTTTGAATTCCTCAGAAAACTGTTGGTCCAAGGGCTTCTTATTCCTCGGAAAATTGTAGGTCCAGAGGTTCGGATTCCTCGGAAAACAGTAGGTCCCGGCGCAGCATGACCACTGTAGTCCTTGAGCCGTAAAACCACAACCACAAAATCTGGTACTTCGTGTAATTTGTAACCATAATATACGATTAATAGTCGTAATATTTAGGTAGTATTCATGACATATAAGGAGTAGTTATAATATATGAAGAGTAGTTATACCGTATGAATAATCATTGTCCCATATGATCTGTATATATGACATATGGTTAGTATTCATGGCATGAGCATTTATGTACAAAAAACATTCGTAAAGTAAGAAATAGATCTCCCAAGCTTTCGGACACATCATCATCTCTTCTTCTTCAAGTGTAATTATTAGGGATTATCCCAGTCCCTTTCATGTCCAAAATTTCTGAGAAAACTATGTATTTTTTCCTCCAATTCATGACGTAATGAATATTTATGACATGCAAGTACTGATCGTAATATATCAACAATATGGAAGAAATATTTATATGATTAATTTCTTTGTCATTTTGTAGTTAGTGATCAGTTATAACTATATTTGCAGTTAATCAATAAATTATGTTTAATATTTGTAACGGCCTGAAGAAGCTTATATCCAGCTGAAGTCTAAACCCGAACCAACTGGGCTGTTTTGGTTCATGGTCATTGCAAGAGGGCGCTGGAGGTTGAAGGACGTCAGTCTCCAGTTAACACTGCAATGTGTTGGAGCAATGAAGGCTCCACTATAAAAAGCTGATTGCATAGACGCCAATCCTCTTTTTGAGCTAAGTCTTTGTTAAGTTAATGCATTGTTCGTTGTTTTTTAGCTCTTTTAAGTTTGATCTTGGAAGCCTTGCTGAGATGTGGTGTATAGCTCAGTTAGCAGGCTTGTTTGGACGCTATGAATGCGTTGTAACTCTTTGCTTGGTTAGCCAAAACTTGTCTTTTTAATTTATTCGTTTTCTTTGCTGAAATCTGAGCCAAGCTGAGATGAAGGGTCAAGAACTTACGGCGCAAGATCTTAATCTCGGTGTGTTGTTGTA
>QLNU02014802.1:59336145-59379290 GCA_006491805.2 Dysdera silvatica
AACGTTTATTGGCGTAGTGATACCAGCGCCGATGGTATGGCGTGATTAGATGGTGAAACGTTCGAAAGAAAATAAATATTTCTGCCTTCGGTGGGACCTGAACCCACGACCTTCCACTTGCCGGGCGGAGGCTCTACCCACTGAGCTACGAAGGACAATATATAATCTCTTTACGAACGTATATATACTGTTGCCAGTTATTTCGCAGAATGGTGTAGTACATGGACTACTATTTAAACCAAATTGCAAAGAGACTGGTATTAAATTGATCGAAAAGCCCGTTGTGGCCTATGTATTTATTTTATATAAATCGAACAATCGCTTCGTAGCTCAGTGGGTAGAGCCTCCGCCCGGCAAGTGGAAGGTCGTGGGTTCAGGTCCCACCGAAGGCAGAAATATTTATTTTCTTTCGAACGTTTCACCATCTAATCACGCCATACCATCGGCGTTGGTATCACTACGCCAATAAACGTTGATTGATTGACATTGTTGTTTGATTTAATCTGCGTAGTGTTCGATTTATATAAAATAAATACATATGCTGCAACGTGCATTTCGATCAATTTAATACCAGTCTCTTTGCAATTTGGTTTAAATAGTAGTCTATGTACTACACCATTCTGCGAAATAACTGGCAACAATATATATACGTTCGTAAAGAGATTATATATTGTCCTTCGTAGCTCAGTGGGTAGAGCCTCCGCCCGGCAAGTGGAAGGTCGTGGGTTCAGGTCCCACCGAAGGCAGAAATATTTATTTTCTTTCGAACGTTTCATTGCAGAACGTTATATTGCAGATAAATAATATTACAGATGACATTTTATATAATATTGCAGATAATATTGTAGATGACATTTTATATAATATTGCAGATGACATTTTAGATAATATTGCATATAAAATTTTAGATAGTATTGAACATAATATTGAAGCTAACACTTTAAATAATATTGTAGATAATATTAAAGCTAACACTTTATATAATATTGCAGATAATATTGAAGCTAACATTTTAAATAATATTGCAGATAATATTGAAGCTAACACTTTATATAATATTGCAGATAATATTGAAGCTAACATTTTAGATAATATTGCAGGTAATATTTATATATTATATATGGCTACAAAATAAGTGCTCATCTACATTTAATTTGCAATTGCTCGCATGATTTAGTTGATAAAATGGGTTTGGAAATAGGAATCTGATACTGATTTTCAGTTCAACGTCGAAAACAATTTTTACGACTCAACGAACGGGATGTTAAAATTTTGGCACTCAACCTCTGGATATCCTTCTATTTCTTCAGCAGCCTGTATGTTATACAAAATTTGCGATATGACATAATCATTTCACCGCCATAGTATCACAGCGGTAACGCATTTACACAGCATGCCGTAATCTGCGTTTGCCACCCGGCGATTTAAAAGACTGCTTGCCGTTTAACTGCTTACCGTAGTCCAGGGTTTGGTTCCCTACGTCTTGAGAGGTTCGCCTTCTTCGGAAAAAAAATGCAGGTCCGCTTCCCTGTGGTAGTGTAGTAGTACCGCGTCCGTCCATCGTGCCATTAACATGAGTTTGATTCCCAATGGCATCATGGATGACATGCCAGTTTTCTGCTCCGTAGTCCGGGGTTTGTTCCCCCATGGAAATTGAGGCTCAGACGAACCGTAGGCCCCGGTGCAGCACGACCTTTGCTGTCCTTGCACCGAAAAACACAAATGTAAACAAGCATCAGAAATTCTATTATTTACCTTTCAAGGCCCGTTTTGGCCATTGACCTAAGTCCAGCCATATCTTTACAAACTTGCCTCTATTTAAATATGCCTCAGTCTTTACATTCCTCTCTTATCGGTTTTCTCTAATTTTCTTACACTTTGTTGTGGATGGTTCTCTTCGCTTCTTAGAGCATACCTCCACCATCAAAGACTTTTAGTCCGCACATGTGGACAAGCAAAATGAATCATATGTATTTGAATAAGTTGTAAATTTCAGATAGTTGATCTAGTCATTTACAATGACCTAATTAATATCAAATCGTATTAAATTAATAATAATTTACGGTGTACTGTGTAGAAATTATTTATAGAGTAATTGTCGCAAACGTTATCTCAATTAAGACGTTAATAGCTATTTCGTGGCTCCATCTTCTACCATCATCAAAATTGTACTAACTCTGCTTACACATTATGTGGGTTAACTCATCCATATCGCCAATCATAAATATGGTGATTGGAAGGTAAAAGAAATTTGTGCGTATGTGGTAGCATCTCTTGTTGCGGAGTGAAGAAAATTTCTCCATACAGGCGAAATAGTATTGATTGGTCATAAACTGTGATTTCTGTCATTATCTACACATTCTTATTGGCATATTAATGTGTCATTTCTCATCAGGTACATTCTACACATGAAAATATGCATTATTGTAATGCTGAGTTTATGCATTTAATTAGCTTTGGCCATAGTGTTGTACTACGGTATAGCTCTATTATGAGTAGTTCAATGAACAATGAGGGAGATCTCATAAGCCCGCCTATTGGCAATATCAAATACATCTTTGTAAACACGACGTGCGCATAGCAGAGAGCTAGTTCTACGTCGGAGGACCGTCAACTGCTTGCATCGAATATAATCACATCCAGCCGTAGGACTTATTCTAATGAGGACATTGACGGACAATGCTACCCCGGTCGACTCTAATATCGGCGATAGTGGGGTTGAATTCCACCCTATTAAATCTGCAAAGCGCACGTCACTTGACTTCTCTGACAACTAGAGGACATCTGTAGATAATGAGCTGACAGGGACGTTTTCCAGGAGTACTGAACTTCAGTAGTATCGCTGAAAACACTGCTTTAACACGACTTCATTGCTGCAAAGCGACATACATCAACATGTGGAATTGATAAACAAAGAGTGTGATAAGCTACAGATAAGTTATAATTTATTAGGGAAATAATATGCAATGAACTGTTTCTATTACAGAAATCAATATTGCTGAGATCGCCATCTAGCACTCCAGCGCTCCAGCGTCATCTATACTCCAGCTTTTTAAATTGATTTGCGCGTGAATAATAAGCAATTGAAACAAGTAAGTGAAAGAAAATCGCCTAAGGTCGATATTCAAATTTAGCTGGTTTCAATTAACATTAATTCGCAACTCTCTAATCCGCAACTCTCTAATTCGCAACTCTCTAATTCTCAAGTAACTCTGTAGGTTTTCAACGTTAACAATAGCCATCGTTATTGCATTTACGGAAGACTTGGACCTCACCCTTTTTATTGCGTATGGATGGATAGACAGAAAATCCAGAAGTAATAGTGGGTTCAATATCTATTAAAACTCGCTAAAATCTAAATCCCTCCACCAACATTTTTTGGCGCAAAATGGAGTACTTTTGACACAAACAGCTTCATTTTCAGCCAAATATTAACCCTGGGGAGGTCAGTAAGATCTAAATTTATAGTAATACGTCAAGGACTTTAACTCGTATAATATAAAGTTGGATATTATTGTTTTTCTCAAGGTCAACACAATTACTACAGAAGTGTTTGGCAGTTTACAATCGCAATACTTATACAATATACAAATTCACGGACAACGTAATAGATTTAGCATCCACTTAAGTTGAGATACAAACAATACAAAATATGTCTCTTATATTAAAATAATTTTTCTATATACATCTCTATGTTACTTTTCTATTATTTTCGATTTTCTGCAAATACAACAAATTTTAAACCCAAACTTCGTTTAAAAATAAAAAAATATATAAAATAATTGAGATGTATAAAGAGTATGTATTTCAATAACCAACGAAGTGCAAGACCGAATATAATACGATCAATAGTAACGCGATCTGTGGAATATTGGTCTTTATATAAATATGTCTTAACATACGTCAAAGAATTCGTTGGTGGGGACAGTACCTTATCTCTGACGGCAGTAGAAATGGTTTCCGACCCCTTTTACTAAGGTTAATGTATTTGCTACCAATTTTTGTCGGATTTATGAATAACGAAGCCATAATGTGACAGTATAACGCGAAAAAGTAGGTGTATGACACGTCATACCATTACCGTGAATACCAAATTAGTTGCATGGGTACATGCGTTAATGATTCCTAATGAAATTCTGGCGATAAAGCTTTCTACACGGGTCACGCACTCGGAGCAGCGACTCTTCATTGTAAGTAATTTGACTGTGGTGTGTGGTAGCAGCTTTCCAAAGTAAGTTTTTTTCTGGGAGTCATTCACTTTTGTTGTGTACATTGTGAGAGGAAATGCACCGGGAGAAATAATTTGTCCATGACAGGCTGCAACAATGGCCATTGCTATTCAAATTTCAGTTGTCTCTGCATGCATTATTTCCATTATAATATAAATAGGCACACACACACACGTGCTTATGGATTGATGGATGGGTAGAAATAGAAATATAGATAGAGAAGGAGAGATGGATATGGATATAGATATAGAGAATGAATGGATGGATGTAAATAGATATATAGATAAAGATAGGGAGAGATGGATGCATAAGCGTACGCGGAAAGTTCGCAATGGGTGTTACAACCCCCATCAACATGGCGTACGCCAATGGATGGGTGGTAATATGCAATCCAATATCCAATCCATATCCAATGGATGGATGGAGATAGATATATGAATAGAAAGAGGGAGGGAGAGATGGATAGAGATATGGATGGATGGATGGATGGATGGATGCATGCATGCAGGACAAATTTTTCAACGACCCAACCACTGAACAAGCTCCTCTCGTTTGTGCAATGTGGCCGAGACCATTCATTCATTTATTTAGCGAATG
This sequence comes from Dysdera silvatica, assembly GCA_006491805.2. Taxonomy (NCBI): domain Eukaryota; kingdom Metazoa; phylum Arthropoda; class Arachnida; order Araneae; family Dysderidae; genus Dysdera; species Dysdera silvatica. The sequence goes on from QLNU02014802.1 coordinate 59,340,972, forward strand.
ATTTGGCCGCACTTTTAGTATATAACACACATTAATCTTAACATAGATGTGTAATAATTGTTTTTTTACGTGACATAGTTATATAATGACACAGCAATGGGAAAACGTGATACATATAGTTTTACGAAGAAAATCTAGACTCTGCTCGAATATCCGTTTCTGACAATGATACATATGTTTTAAACTTCATTGAATATATAATGTGAAAGTTATCCAAGACATATAATATTTACCAGATGTGGTCTAGAGACTAGTTTCATAAACAACTGACAAGGAACCCCTTTCGCTGTTCACTGCACTTTGATATCAGACCTATGGAAGATGATAGTGCTTGACTTTCTGATCACGAATGTGAATTATTTGTCTGCTAAAATAATATCACAATTTTTGATGAATATTTGAAGTCCAAAAATGACACTTTTACTCCAGGTTTGATATTTTTTAATCGCACTGTATGTGAGCAAAAACAGGTTTGAAGTCGGTAAGATTATGAAGGATCATCGTATTTAACGGATAAAAATAAAAAATTATGTCTCAGCTAATTTAAACAGTATAAAAAAATTAATATGAAAAATGAACTTTTAGCATAGATATTTGGCGAATTTGGCGACAATTTTGAAGAGTTGGCGGGACATTTAAGTTTCGCATTCCACTAGCTATATAAACTCGTCCGCAAGTGTAACGTCAATATAGTTGTACGAGTTTCCGATTGTGAGAAAATGAAAAATATAGTGAACATAATTCAATCCGTTTTGAATTTGGTCGTTAATAAATACGACACGCTTCCGTCGTTAATAACTGATCAAGAACTTGAGGAAAGTCGGGAAGTATTGTCGAAAATCGAAAACATAATTTTTAATAACAATGTCAGTGAAAATATCAGTTTAGATTTTGAAGACAATTGTGATTTCCGTATCGACGAAGAAAGTGATATTAGTATAGTCGGTGACGAATATTATAACTGTACTGTAAAGGGCGATCAATTGGCAAATAACCGCTTCAGCAAATATACCGCCATGTGAAAAATTAACTATCGCGGAAAAATCACATCTGTTACTGCTAAAGAGCCAACTTAGAAAATAAACAAAAATAATTTACATATACCAACACACAATATATAATACAGTGAGAGAGAGAGGAGAGAGGTGTGATCGCTTCTTCTTCTTTCTTTTTATATATATATATAATTTATTTTATTTTTGGACGAATAGCCTCAATTGATGCGTATCAATTGCGAGTGTTTAATTTTGATTAGGCTTTTTTTATTAAAAAGAGAATTTTGAATTTTCACCTTGAATAACATGTCAATTCTATATTTAAGCATTCAGTATTTTAAGAGATGTCAAAAAAACGAATTCCAGAAAACAAACAGAAGGTATCCAACAGTAAAATAAATACCCTACTTATATTTCGAGGTTTAGAAAATATGTATCAAATATGGGCACAAATATAGAAAAGTATAAAATAATAAAACATGAAATGTTAGCCAGAATTACAAAAGCTAGGGAAAATTATTTACCTGTTCATGATACAAATTTGAAAAGATGGGCGATCCTGAAATCCCAAGAGTTAGGATTTGAGGGTTTTAAATGTTCCAATAATTTTATAGAAAACTTTAAGAGCCAGAGCAAAATAGTTGCGCGGAAAGTAATAAAATATATCACTCAAATATACACCCAGAATATGGGGAACATACAAGATAGTGCCATAGAATTTATTTTGCATACGGGAAATGTTACTGTTAATATTATCCCCCAACAAATTTTTAACTCTGATCGAAGTGGTTTTAATTATTTTCTTCTAAACCAAAGGCAGCTATCACATAAAGGTGAAAAAGTGATATTTTCTTTAATGTGGTCTAATTTTGATAGAATACATTCATATTCAATAACATTAATGAATGGGGAACTGACAGGGAAAATGTTACTTCGTTTAAGAGAAGCTGCGGGAAAATTTGGCCCGACTGTCAAAAAGCATTTATTTCAACCTCCAAACTTATACATGCTCAGAGTCGGGAAAAATGGACAAAATCAAAATAAGAGAGTGGGTAGAATGTCGTATGAAACCCATCATGTCTCCTCCTTCCTGCGTTTTACTAAGCTAATGGACAGGTAGTACAAACCCAAACACTTATTAAGGTTTTCAGGAAAATTGTATATCCTTGAAAACACCCCCAAAACAATATTTCTCATATTACCGCTGGATGTTTATTTCTTTCAACAATATAAAAAATTTGTTAAAAAGTAACCAATAGAATAGCAATCGATGAAATGGATATTGACATACGACATCGAAATGCAGTAACAAAAATGCATTCTTTGGTTCACAATCCATTATAGTCTAAAAATTATCGACCTATTTTACAATTTGCTTGGTTTAGGTGCTGTTATAGCGATTATGTTCCCGGAAAATATACAAATATTGAGGAAATTTCTTTTGAAATTGAATACAACAATTGTAGCCGAGATAATTGCAAAAATTTATCATTCTAAAAATATGCCCACTGTGATCAATTGCTTTGCTTCACTCATTTTTTTGTATTGTATCACTTTCATGACTTCACTCAGATGTAAATAGTTTAATTTTTCTCATTTTTAAATAAAGAGCATAATTCAACAATTAATCCACAATTTATGGTTACATAACTTCATGAAATAAAGTACATTTCATGAAACTTCGTTCACACTTTTTCTAATTACAATAAATGCATTTTCAAATAGCCTACTATTAAGTTTTGTTTACAATTTTTTTAAATTCCATAGTTGCAACAGCATATGATATGCAATGACCCTGTCCAGGTTTGGTAAATATAGCAACATTTCATTATTCATACACATCATTTATTCATACTCATATATTCATACATCTCATATATATATAGATACTCATATATTCATACATTTCATTTATTCATACGCATATATTCACGCATCTCATATATGAATATTTATATATTCACGCATCTCATATATGAACACTCACATATTCACGCATCTCATATATTCATTCATTCATTCATACATTTCATTTATTCATACTCATGTATGCATGGTTCTATATAGTTATGTGTTTCTTTTCCTTATGAGATAATATTTTGGAAAAAGAAATGTAGAAGAAACTTGACATGGGCTACGATAATACGAAATAACTACCTCGAACGAAAACCTGGAGTAGCCTTCAAAATTGTCCTCAATTTCGCCAAGTATCTATTCTAAAAGTTCATTTTTCATATTAATTTTTTACATGGTTTGAATTGGCTGAGACATAATTTTTTATTTTTCTCCGTTAAATACGATGATCCTTTATAATATTACCTACTTCAATGCTGTTTTTGCACAAATGCAGTGCGATTAAAAGTATCAAACCTGGCGAAAAAAGTGTCATTTGTGGACTTCAAATATTCATAAAAATTGTCATATCATTTAACAGAAAAATGATTACATATTCGCTATCAGGAAGTCAAGCACTATCATCTCCTATAAGTCTTATCTCTAAGTGCAGTGAACAGCGAAAGGGGTTCCCTTGTGAGCATAAAACCCTGACCTTAATAATTGATATGTTCTTCATTAGATTAGAGTACAAACAATACTGGTTGATGAAGGCTTTTAAGCAATTGACAGGGTGACATAAAATGAAATTCTTTTCCATGCTTTCATCGAAGGCCTACTGAACAACAAAATTTGGATGTGCTAATCTAGGTTCCAAACATCGTTCCTGTTTTATTTCATAGATGTTGAATGGAATTGAGATCAGGATTTTGGCCAGCCCAGACAACAGTTCTACACCCATCTCTTCACACCAGCCCATAGCAGCTGCAGCTTCATATCAGTGTGTGTATCGTAATCCTGGTAACAATATCCTCTTCTATACAATTATTGTTGTGTAGGATATACTTAATTATGAAGGAAGTCAATGCAGTTAGCTACTTTCTTCGTAACATGGACAATAAGCAATGATCCAGGTCCATGCCTGACAGAAGTCACCCGATACAATATTTTAAATTACTCGGTTCTGAATAATGTCTGCACTACTATTAGTAAATAGCGTATATATTGCATTATCTTGGTATAAGAACTTGACGATTATTGAATACACACGTGGTTTAACTTACATTATACCGAATATCTTCAAACAATTAAAAATTGAACTTAAAATCGATATACAAATGGATATCTCTAAACCTTATTACATGCATGCCTAGAAAATTTGTAATTGATAACTCTATACGCAACAATTAAGACGTATAGCCTTAAAGCAACAAGTCAACAACTTTCATTAAGAAAGTGATACAAACTTATATAGATGCAACAAATCACACATTCTGAAAATATAAATCCGTTAGTTTTATAGTCCCCTATATTTGAAGTCTATACGTCTACAAATCTAACACGTGAGCCTTGAATATTATCTACGTGCAAATCTTACATAGAATCTCAATATTATCTTATGCAAATCTGAATATTCTCTGTATATTCACGATGCTTGGCATGGATATTTCAGAATACATTAAAAATTCACAGCTTAATGCATTCACAAACAGTTTTTTTAATATGTATATATAATTTTATACACAACAAGAAATGCTTTCAACATAAATATATAAAACTACATTTACAGTATATTGTGTGTCATGGTGGAAAATAATATAATAATATATAAAAATAATATAGTGAATAATAATATACTCTATCATTAACAAGGTAAAACTGGCTGAGAGGTCCTTTTACTAACATAAAAGATTAATTGAACTGTCTGTAAAATGTAAATCTTTTTATTTAATTATTTTAAATTATAATGTAATATAAGGACCAATCGAAAAATAACTATTTCTTTCATAATGTAACATATTTGGAAAATTGACGCTGTTATATTTAAGCTTGAAAGTATTAATGTGTTTTCGTATTTTTAATAAATCAAATTTATCCCTTGTATAGCAGCTCATATTGGCCTTAATATATATATATATTCTAAAGCATAAAAGGAAATCCGAAATTTAATCTCTCCCTATCCTTCAAAAAATCGAATTACCAGTACGGAGGCTTTAACCTGCGACAAAGGATGTTATTAGTTTTTGGTACATGTAGCGGTCCGAATATGGGACTACGAGGAGATGGGTTCTTCCATGTAATCGAAAGATATGGTCAAAGAGGGACAGTGATCAACAAAAGGAATCCATGTACAAACAAAAAAGGGAAAGAACATACTTCGCTTCACAAAAATGATCCCACGTAGCTCCCATGCTTAAAGGATTACTTATTTTGCTATCCCCATATCCATAGTAACCGCTAACAAGAGAAGGTTTCACTGAGTTTTTTTTTTCCATTTTGCTGGCTTGGCCTCCGCTACGACTTCCATTTATTTATATAAATAGGCTCTCTGAAAAATAACCTCCCCAATAAGATGGGAAATCAAGGAAGGAGGTATTTCAGCCAGCGTTCGGATATTTCTAGGATAGTGGTCTGATATATATATATATACAACATTTACTTAGTATCTCTGCTTCCTTTTATAGATAATAGCTAATTGCCTATAAAGTATGATGCTTTATATGTTATATACATTCACATGTTATTATATCTATTCCTATATTTACTTTTTATTGTATTAACTGTCTTTTTATAACCAGTTTTTATTGTATTTATTATCTTTATATATCCACTTCGTTATTTTCTTCTTATGTTAAGGGTATTACATGCTTTTAGATACTATTTTACCTATTACAACTGCAGTTTAAAGCGCACAAACAACTGCTAATTTTTTTTTTTAATTTTGCTATTATTTTACTGTTTATTTAAATTGATTTTTAACTTTTTCATTTTGATTATAAAATTTTTTCATTGTTTTATGGTATACAGAATATTAATTAGTATTACTTTTTACAATTTATTAATCGGTTTATCATTTTTGCAACGTGCATGTTCATATGTATTTTAATAAATTTTGACCCGTACACACATATATATTATTAGTAAAGATGAATGTATGTAGCTGAAACGTATGTAGTAGAAGCAATCTACCACTACCAAGAGTGTAGGTAATATATAAAATTTAATTTATGTGTGTAAGAAGAAATAGGGGAGTACCAAAGACTTTATAGGGAACTAAATAAAAATAGATTTAAGTAAATTTTTGTATTTACAGAAAAGTATTCCTCTGGAAGCATTATAATTTATTCATAGTTAAAAACGCATAAAAGCGCTATCATATATCCAGCGCTTTTATTATAAATAGGACTTGTATAAACTTGGACTTAATATATTTATACGGCTAGATTATTTTTTACTTGATTACATTCATTGCGACAAATCTATTTTTATTTAAAACATAATCTACTTAAATGCTCTACTAAATAAAGCATAATTCATTTACATGCATTACTAAATAAAGCATAATTCATTTACGTGCATTACTAAATAAAGCATAATTCATTTACATGCTTTACTAAATAAAGCATAATTCATTTACATGCTTTACTAAATAAAGCACGCTTTATTAGCATGATACGTGGTACATTTTCAAAACACACAAATGCTCAATTAACGTCCAAAAAAATAAGAATGCAAGGAAAATAAACAAATATTTGCAAACACGATTTTAAAATTATTGTAGTTTCTTATTTCTCAACTACTCACTCAAAACATTTAGCTGCAAATTCAGTTTTGTTTTGGTAGAATTTTAAAAATAAATTACGCAGTTTTTGAAATTACATCTCAAAAGAAATACGGTGTGCAGGAACCAAACAATTTTCTTCAAGCAACGATTGCCCCGAAGAAAAAAAACTAAAGGGAAATTATTTCCCTTTCCCCTCCTGTTTTCCCCCATCCTTGTAAATGGCAAATAGCATGTTGAACTTGCATTCTTCAATTCGTTTCTTCCCCCTTCGTGCCAACTGAAGGGAATTTTAATTAAAAATATCCCCCTGAGTTCTTTAATAACATTAATTGTGCTCCTCTTTTTATTGAAATTTAGTTTTCGGTGTCCAAACTAAGAATCACTTGAGATTTTAAATTAAATCGCTACAATAAACGTATCTCTTGTTCTCCTATAAGCTCCAAACAAGACAAAGCTAAGACTTTTGTTCGCAATACTAAGTTCGTTTAAAAAATTTACCTTAACTAATTATACTATTGTTATAACCAATCACAACTTATAGCTTGCAATCTTTTCTAAGCAGCATATCAATGTAAAAAAAAAATATACGGAACATATTTAAGTTTTAAAAGTCATATTGTTAAAAGAATATGAGAGAATCAAGCTGCTTTCAGCTCTTCGTGAAAAAGATAGCTAACTTGCAATTCACGGCTTGAAGGCTGTTGAGGGGAGACTGTGTTCGCCAATCTCACACCGGCCCTTTGGAAGTTTACCTTCGTTTTTATCCCTTCTCCACCTTCATTGATAGGGTGGTTGATAGGGTGCATTCCTGCTCATGAACATTGCGCATGGATCTCGAAGTTAAAGTATTTCTTGTAAATGAGTGAATTCTCTGCGTCATCCGAATGTATCGTAAGCGATTGGATTAAAAGAAAAGGGTTTGGAAATGCGTCATTCTTTTAGTCCTTCACGTTGCAAATATTTTATTCATAACTTTTAAGAAATTGCTCACTTATTTAACTTTTGCCTGTTGCTTAGGCTTCATTTACATCTTTTCTTTTATTACTTGCGCTCATAGCTGTGCGACAGTGAAATTGTAATTTACTTAATCAGTAGTATGCGACAGCTTTCTGGCGAAATAAATCATTTAGAATTTATATTGAGAGACGAAATTGACGCTTCATTAGCTGAGAAGACAGATTAGTGGAACAGTCGGGCCAATGATTTCCTTGCCACGAGGATTTGGATCCTAAAGAAGCTTCTGCTCGAAAAATATATTTTATTGTAAAAGACAGCATAATAAAAGGAAATTTTTTTCTGCATAGCGCAGGGACAGTTTGAACCATGCTAATCAAAGTCATGGAGACTTCTGACAGAAATATATTCTTGCCTAGTGCTACAATTCCTGATCTGGAAACCCATAGCAAAAACAAGAGGAAACACTAGTCCTTGCTGGAATCAAACCCATATATCACCCGGATTATTTGCAGGGCAGTTAAATGAGCTGTTATGATGTCACTATATGGCTATGAAAAGTATTAAAACTTATTTTTCTAATACGACATTCCAAGAAAAAATATTTAAAAATGTTTCCTGTAAGAAATAATTAAGCAAATGCTCGAATAAAAGAAATTCCACGGCTTGTATATATTCAAAAATAAAATAAAAATACCCCTAAACTAAACGAGGTATAATACGTCTCACTTACCTGTGTCTGCAAATAAATAAATAATTCAGTGTGCAGACATATATCAGTGATTACGGCTATCGTTATACAGCTATCTGCACCAATGCAGCTTTCGATAAAATTTATGAATGGAATAATTGATAAATGAAATAATTATGTAGGTAATAAGAATACTATCTAAAAATAGGTTACTATTGAAAATGCTAACTGTAGCCCAATCATGATGCATTTGCCTAACATATCGTTAAGTTAGGTTCGACTCACAACAGTGCCAACAATCCAATGCTTACTGATTAGCCGTCCTTTGAAATATAAAGCTTGGTTACCTATGTGTTTTAGGAGGTTTAAAATTCTCTTTAAAATATAGGTACACTGTAAATGTAGTCAATGTATAATAGCCATGCTATCATGTCATTAACTCGTCTATAATAATTGGTCTATCATGCCATTAACCCGTCTATAATAATTTATCATACCGTATAATTCATCTATCATACCATTAACCTGTCTATAATAATTCGTCCATCATGCCATTAACCTGTCTATAATAATTCCTCTATTATGCCATCAACCTGTCTATAATAGTCTATCATGTCATTAACCTTCCTATAATAATTCGCCTATCTTGTCATTAACCTGCCTATAATAATCCGTCCATCGTACCATTAACTTGTAAATCTGTTCTGTAGCAAAGTGACTTTTACTAACCTTGCATTCCAAAGCACAAAAAAAGAAATTGTATTGAAAATACCGGAACCCTACTACCATCAGCATAATGACAGCAATGATAATAATGATGATGACTTATCATTTTCAACAACAGAATGTTCGCTTGGCTCTTCACTAATAATCTTGCGACTCCGGCTTTGTCTGCTGAAAAGGTTGAGTTATCTACAGTGGCTAAAATATTTTAAAGAAAACGTGAAGCAACTAAAAGGAAAGCTTTTACTCCGAAGCGTGGAAAAAAATCAACATCAAATCCTTTCCGCCAAGGTTTTTGAAACCATCCATCTTACAGCACAAGTGTTGCTATTGTTATGTAGGGAAAATCTTCTTTATTGAATGGACTTCAGCACCAAGCGTTCACAATAAAGTCGTCTTGTCCAGATCTCCTATATTATACATTTTCAGAAACTTTCTATCCAAACTTTTTCTTATTTTTGTCGCAGGGAAGTTATAAATCTTTAAACACTTAAAAATAAATATAAATTAAACGTAAAGACAATGCTTAGACAAACTTTATAATCATTTTGGCTATATATTAGCATACGGATTATTTCTTAATTGAAGGAGCGGACAAAATTTTGGATAAGAAAGATTTTACAAATTATATCTCTATCTGTTCGATAATGGGGTACGATAAGAGGCGATCGGTTTTGATTATACTAAGAATTCTTAAATAATGTAATTAATGTATGAAGGACGATAGCTTTGTCAGCTTCATTAGCATTCACTAAATGTTTGCTGCTATTTACTATTTATTAAAATTATGGAAGGTTGCAAATTCCATCACCCCAACTCGGTAATATATCGCCAAGCTGCAGTACCAAAAATCTTCGGAGTTCTTTTTCTGTTGCCATTTTGAAGTCAAGAAGTATCGAATAAATATATAAATTAAAAATTATTTGTTTCGAAAAGTTTAAAGTATTTCTTACTGTTAAGTGCTGGAATACGGTTAAGTTTTGGCGCCCTGCTTTCTATACTGTAGGGTGTAAAAAAATGGTGTTAAAGCTAAATGGAATTGAATAATCCTTCTACATACACACACATACACACTTACATAATTCTTAAGAAGCTCAACTTCATCAAGTGCTAGAGGCTAATCTTAACAATAATCTGCCCATATAAATATGATGACAGGAACAGGCACTGAAATGTAATTTTTATAACATCTTTAACGACGAGATACATGATAGATATGTCCTCTCTCAGATTTAATAATGATTATTATTTAAGTCGAAGTACAATTACCTTTCTTTGATATTTGCGTTGTGCTTACATCAATTTGCTTAAGCAGCTTTGTTTGTCAGACTTTTATATCTAACAAATATATGATGCCCAAGTTTTGAAGTAATATAGTTTATAAGTAAGTAAGTAATACTTTATTCCTTATTATTATGTACATCAGGAGACCATACAAACGATTTGCTTGGGAAATGGAAAGAGAGCAGTAGCGATGCTAGTAACGGGGCTCTCTTTCCGGAAGACAAAGCAAGGGATTTCTCGTATTCAACAAGAAACAATAACGATATCGATTCGCGCGTACAAATCCGCATTGTTATTAAGAGATTTACATTCGCAGGTGTATCACATTTACAGAGTTTATGAGCAGAGTCTTGACTCGAAGATGTTACAAGTGAAGGTTGAAGTCCAAAGGTGGAATCTTTGTGGGCTGCAGAGTAAGAATGTTTTTCCTTGTAGCCAAGGCCGAGAGAAGAAGTAGGAGAAACAAAAATAGTAGAAAAATGTAAATGAATTTTGAGTTGACCGTTGCGGGTGCAGTTTTAAAGGACATTTATAAGGAAAGGCAGACAAAAGAAAAATGGAAAAGGGAGAGCAGAGGAGGAAGAACTGAAAACTAAAAGGAAAGAGAGGTTCTTGTACAGAATTGCATTTAACAACATTGCAACGTATTATTTTATTCGATGATTACAAACGTGGTAGCTTTTGCAGCGTGAAACGAAATAGAAATATATGTTTCTTTGAAAGCTTTTATTTCCTTATGGATAAAAATTTAATGATTTCATCTTAAAAGTACTCACTCGCAGCCGTATGTCGTTACTGAAGCTGGTGAAGAAAAAAAAGACGGTACTCTCGGTCCTTAAAACTGTCTCAATGCCTCTAATATTTAGTAAATTACTAAATCTATTTCAAAAGAAACTACAATCTGAAGAATATCTTCCATTGAAGCTTCGGAATATTTGTTTTTGTTGGAGCATTCATGCGTGCTGGGATCCGAAGCATGAAAGCCCCTGCCTCAGCAGTTTCATTCAGCTCAGATATCCTCTCTGGGACCTCTTTGGGACCTCTTTTATCTTGTTACACTGACCAAAAGGGAGAAAGAAATCTGAAAAAAAAAGCAAAAGAGAAAATACTATTGAAACACTGATGATTTCAAAGCTTTTATTCGGTTTCGTCCCCCCTTTTTTCTACGTCTATCAAACGTGAATTCAATTCACTACAGAACTTATACTTTTCTTCGTCGAAGTGCCCAAATCCTCGTTCAAGTTTCGCAAAGTCCCGAAGCTTAAAAGTTTCGATTAAAGATGAGTTGTATAATCACTCCTATCTTCGAATCGTTCTGTAATCTCTTACAATAACAAAAGCAACAACAAAAAAGTTTCCGGGATATTCAAAGAAAAAATAGCCGGATGTAAAGCGTTTATCTACAGAAAAGGTTTTTCAGTTTCTAGAGAAAAACTTGTCTAGTAAATAATTAATTCCTTTTAAAATCCATGTTAACGTTTCGCGACATGGCTAAATACAAGACTAGTTTATAAATAATAAACATATATAATAAACATATATAAACAATAATAAATAAAATAAATATCTCTAATATTTTATTCCAAATCGATATTTTTAAAAACGCATTGCAAAACTACTTTTAAGATCACCTAACAAAAAATGATTCCAAATTTCCTGCACGTTGAGTGTTTTTAAATTTGAATTTAAAGAAAAAACAGAATGAGGCAATTCTTTATTTTAGACGAATACCTGAAAACGATATTTAAAATAAATATTTAATTTTAATATTTTTTATTAAATTAAAATAGTGGACTGGCTCGGTACACAAGATATTTTGAATGGTAAATAGACTTGCAGAAATAAACAAGAATATATTTAAAATATTTTTGCAAGAAAGAATTGTAACTATTTCCTTTATATAGATTAGGAATCTGTAATGCTTTAAAAAGATCCCTTACTTTCGGAAAGAATTTACTGCAAGTTGCTAAAATGATACATCATACAGTGATACCATAAGAAAATAAAGAAGAGAAATCTACACATTCAACTACCTTAACGTAATTATTAATAAGAAAATATGTAAAATATTCAGAGGATATATATATATATATAGTGACAAAATATAAAATGCACTTAGTGGAAAAATTGTAAAATATACTTAGTGGAAAAAGATGTAAAAACATACCTTGTGGAAGAAATATAAAATATACTTAGTGGAAAAAGATATAAAATATGTCTAGTAGAAAAAAGATGAAACATACTTTGTGGAAGAAAGCATGAAACATACTTTGTGGAAGAAAGCATAAAATATACTTAGTGAAAGAAATGTAAATGACTTACAAGAAATGAGTAAATGGCTTACAAGAAATGAGTAAATGACTTACAAGTAATGAGCAAATTACTTGCAAAAAATTAGTAAATGACTTACAAAAAATGAGTAAATTACTTAGAAGAAATGATTAAGTGAACATCTAAGGGAAAGACAAACGACGAACATAGCTAACCTAACGCTGAGTTGATTATTATGTGCATGGAATTAGCAAATCCCACCAGTTCTTAATTGTAGATGTATTAATATTTCGTATTGCTTTAAAATCTGTATAGATTGGCTTTCTTTTTGAAAACCTCATATTATTCGATTTGTTACTCTCGTGGTTATCATCGTGTCAACTTCTTTTGATTAACATTGGGTATTCATTCCGAATTGCAAGAAGAGAAACACCACGGACTAAATTTATTTAATGGAAAATTATAAAATTTTATCCTATCGGTCATCAATAAACTTTAATTCTGAGTTTAATCAAATGTTATTAATTTATAAATAATTATTAATATTATTAAGTTATAAGATATTATTATTCTGCTTACTGTTTTCACAATAGCCAAATGGCAACAATGAAACCACTAGAGCATATTTTCGTAATTTTTTTCACATAATTTGGCAATTGTGTTAACACTGAGAGAAGGTTAATACTTCCTTATAGACCTCAAACACAAAGACAAAAAGAGCAACGCTTTGTGTCCCGGTGATCTAGATGGTTATAGAACTCCGGTTCTTCGTGGGGTCCCCGATTCGATGCTGGGCCAGGATGGTATCTCACTTTCCTCCACTTAAAAACAAATAAACCTAGTTTGAACATAGCAGTAAATGTCAAAACTTATTAGCCAATATTTTTAATGTGATATATTGAATGTGTAAACTACAGTATGTTTCTGAAATTGAAAATATACTAAAAATACTTACTGAAATGGGATTTCGAGCCTGAAAACCAGTTTGCATGTATCACTAAATATTCGGTAAATGTATAATACTTATTAATAGAAATATTTTCCAAAATTCGAAAATACATAATTTCAATTTCAAGATTTCTAATTATGGAGAAAATGATTCAAACAGATTTTGAAACATTTGATATAACGTAGCGGTTTGAAAGATCTTCAACAAAATACAAACACGACCACACAAGTCAAAGAGATAAGACAACACCACTTAGTGAAAGAGATACGATTTGTCATTCAGATATACACTGTAAAATTATTTTTAAATAGTTTTCATAAATATAAAATAAATAGTAGAATTTACTTAGTATCCTAGCTTTTTTTTCATTCTAATGTGAACAGGAACATCCATTTTAAATATTGCGCCTGCTGGAGAGAAGAATTTCCCAACTATAACCAACTTAAAATATGGGCTTGGGAGAACTTCAAAGAGATTTGCTATAAATTTTACCGCACGTTTCTTCGGCAAGTAAGATATTTTTCTGAAAGTGGTCCAGTTTTGAAAAAAAACGAGAAGTTGATTTAAAATAGGACAAATATATCTAAGCAATACAATATATAACAATAATTGAAAGTAAAACATACGTTGTTAAATGACACGGAAATGTAAAGACATTGTTCATTATATTCCCAATGTATTTCTTGCGCCATAAATATACAACCAACCAACCAACCCAATTTGGTTACGTTTATTCCATTTTATGTTACATAAGCAGATTTTTAGCTTTCTTTGTAAAATGCTATTACCAATTTTATTATGTATTTTTTAATAATATTAGTAATGTACATAAATTCTAAAACGCATTTTGAGCAACCATCAAAAATATGAAAAATATTATGAATTGATATGTTTGAATGTTGAATTAGTGATTTTGTAAATGACATTGAAAAGCCTTATTCACGATTACATGCATATTTACATTTGAATTTAGAATTATGCTCACCCAAAACTCCATCCATACCTGTTAAAACAAGCAAAAGAAAAAGAGGTTGAAATCACGTTTAATTTATTCATTGTTAACTATTAATTAATCATTGTTGTATTGGAGATGCATACAACGTGATTAAAAGAAGCCATTCTAAATAAGAAGTTGTTTATTTGTATTTTTATGGTGCAAGAATAAAAAAAATTATCGGCTCAATGGCGACACACTGCACTAATCGATAGAAGCAAAAATCACAAAATAAATTTTGGTGCAGTTAATTTATAAAACGTTATTATAATTTAAATAACAACGGTGCTAATAGCTACTTCGATAACGCAACGGCTATCCTAGTCAGAGCATGGTGGCTTCTGTTTATGTTCGTGATATTAGTCGGTGTTGCCATTAGGTTGGTTGAAAACTTGATTGGGTGGACCCAATCAAGTTCCCAACCGACGGGATGGCAACACCGACCAACAGTACGGACATAAACAGAAGCCGCCATGCCCTGACGAGGATAACCCAATCAAGTTTCCAACCGACGTGATGGCAACACCGACCAACAGCACGGACATAAACAGAAGCCGCCATGCTCTGACTGGGATAACTCCATCTAGTTTCCAACCAACGTAATGGCAACACCGACTAACATCCCGAACGCAAACAGAAGTCGCCATGACCTGGCAAGGAAAACCCAATCAAGTTTTCGACCAACGTAATGGCAACACCAACTAACGTCACGAACGTAAACGCCATTCTCTGACGAGTATAGCCGTTGCGCTATCGGAATAGGTATTAGCAACGTTGTTTTTGTAAATTATTATAACGTTTTATAAATTAACAGCACCAAAAAATTGTGTGGTTTTTTCTTCTAACAAAAAATATACTGCGTCGAGCCCTACAGTTTCTTGAGAAATTTGAACCACAGATCCCAGGGTATCGAAATCCTGGGCTACCGCAGGTAGAAAAATGGCGCCCGTTCAACGACGCCATTAGGATTAAGCCCAAGTTAATGGCACGGTGGACATAATCATTACGTCACTGCAGGGCAATGCACTTAATCCCTCAGAGAAATCCGAAACCCTTAATGCCTACGGAACCAAACCCCAAACTACATTGAGCAGTTACCTGGTAAAGCTTTTTTCATTCCGTTTGGAGTCGTATCCATATTATCGGCACGCTGGTTGAAGGCGCCTCCATTATACCAATGAAAGGCAATGTTATTTCAATGGGAGAAGTACATATTTAGTTTTGTAATTCTCGATGTACTTTTTTCATGAAAAAATCTTCTTACGGAAAATTTAAGAGCTATAAACACTTAACAGAATTACAACAAATTGAATTTTTTCAGGCATGCTATGGAGGGGATCCATGATTAAAGTTGATACAACCATTGAAAGTCGAGGAGGAAAATTGGGGAAAAACTGATTCGGGATAACCCATTTTTTCACATAATCATGCAGAATTATTAAAAAATGATCGTTGATGTCGAAAACGGTTGAAGAAGAAACATTGTGCTAAGTACATTAGTAAGTAAATCACGATTAATCACACTTAGACATTCAAAATTCGTTTTCAAGTGTTTCGAGGTATACATCCCTCTCCTTCAGAATAAATACGTTCAAAGAGTTGGAACAAAAAGCTAGAACTGAAGAATTGATAAAAAAACAACATTATTTTAATGAACGAGTATCGCCATCTATTGTCAGAGACAGAAAGAGAATATGATTTAGGTGCATTTTATAATAACACAAGTCAACAACCATTTCGCTACTGGTATGCCATGCATCATTTCTGACTCAAGTTGGCTTCCTGAATCCGAATATGTGCTTATTTTTTGCGTATCACGTCTAGTTTTTGAGATATCAGCCAACAAAAATTGAAAAAACATCAAAACAGTGATTTTATAACATTTTTAAAATCCATGCAGTTTATCATAGACATCAGCTGAAAGCGTTAAATTTTGCTGCAAATGCTTGCCTTTCAAAAAAATATGCATGTGTAATGCCAAATACCAATAATTTCAGAAAATAGTGGCAAATGGAGTAATGTAGTGTAAAAATGGCCGCTGGCAAAACTTCGCCTCAACCTTCACAGGAATTTTCGCCTTTCGCGGTTGGTTTTTAGCGGTAAAGGATCTAAAAATCGTAGAGCTACTCTGCTTATATTGTTATAAAGCTTGTAAATATTTTGTTTTAAAAACGTGATTTACATTTTGGATTGGTAGAAAATACACAATAATTTTTGCCACCCACGTTTTAATTACAGCTCAAACTAGAGCTTGTGTAATTTTGGAGAAAAAGAGACGCTTTCCCCATCCTGGATTCGAACCAGGGTCCCTCCGTTTAGCCCGGAGTGTCTTGGACCGCTAGACGAATGAGGACAGGAAACAACGCTCTCTTTCTCCGTATGTAAAGGTGTTAAGGTATTGCACCTTAAGGGTAAAGGATAAGGACACCTTTTACGGTAAGTGATAACACACCAAATATGGTCAACATAGAAAAGCCCCCGGGGCGAGATTTTTGTGAGTTTTCGTGGGGGAATTTATTATACAATAATTTTTGCCACCCACGTATATGTAGCTCAAACTAGAACTTTATTATTTTTGGAGAAAAAGAGACGTTTCCCCGTCCTGGATTCGAACCATGGTCCCTCCGTTTAGCCCGGAGTGTAGAAAATAATTTATAAAAATGCTTGTGAAATTGAACACCTTCTTAAGAAGAAATAAAAAAACTGACAACGTTGAGAATAATTTAGTTTTGTAACAAAACAATGTAATTGTAAAAAAAATCATACAAAAGCAAAAAAATAGATTGATTTTTTCTTTGACTTAGATTATTATTGTTACAATGAAAATATTATTTCTTTTTTAAATTTGAGTATTCTAAAAAGTTCATTTTTAGATTGAATAGCCTAAATTAAACTCCAATTTAAAATCTTATACCGTGCTTACAAACATTGTTTTTATATATCTTCGTTCACAGTTTAAAATATCGTCAGGGGGGTCGTTCCAGTTTTATGTAAGCAAATCTTTGATCATTTTATATTTCCTTCCCACCTCTCGTACACAAAAGAAAGGACATGCCGGATACATGACTGTATAAGATGTAGTATAAGCTATAAGGTTGTAGAAGCACGAAAACTTCACCCCCCACCAGTAGATTAAGTGGAAAATTCATAAGGGGAGAGGGTTTCGGCTCCAATGGTGAGGGGGGGGGTGTCTCTACATCAGAGCTTGAGTCCCATAAACCTAACGTAAATTTTGTTCCCAATGGAGGGGGGTTATGACCCTTATCAATCCCCCACCATACGTAACCGCCCCTCCCCTCTTCCCTAAATGCTTACGTAATACTTGGACGGTCTCCAGACATTATAGACAAATAAATACGTCCTCTGCTGACATGAAAATTTAACACCTTGCTCATGACGTCAACAGAGCTTGATAGCAGCGAATGTTATACCGAAATCAAAACCAAACAAAACTTGCATCCATTTACTTATTTTTGGACAGTGTAAGCCACTGTTCTGACTAGAACTATGACTCCTGCGTATTCAATTTATGATGTAACTAACACTATACAGATATAATTAATACATTTCTTTATCGCATTTCGTTTTTAATGTAAATCATCAGTTTTTCGTGCCTAAAATGCGCAACTAAAGCTATCCATGGCAACTTTCTCTAGATTTCGAGGATGTATAAACAAATCGGATAATGTTTGCTATGTGTGTGGTGAATTTGCACCCAAACCTCAAAAAAAGAAAATAACGGACCTTTTAGAGAAATGTTACTTTAAATGTCATCTTGGTGATCAAGGTAAAGACTGGGCTCCGCGTATTTCGTGTGTTTCATGCACTTCAACCTTAACCAAATGAAATAAAGGGGATAGAAAATCGCTTCCCTTTTCTGTTCCCATGATCTGGCGTGAGCCTACAAATCAGTACAGTGACTGCTATTTTTGCCAGACAAACATAATAAGATTTTCAACTAAAAACAAACACAGAATTAAGTTTGCTGATGTTGATTCAGCAATCAAACCTGTTCCTCACTCTGAAGATTTGCCCATCCCATTGCCCACTAAAGATGATGGTGGCTCTCAAAACGCAGATGCATCTCCGCCTAAAATTGTTCGTGAAAATGAAATTTCCACACCACAAAAATATAGTGGATGACTGCAAACAGCCACACATTATCGAACAAGGTGTATTAAATGATCTCGTGCGTGACTTAAGTCTGTCAAAACAATAAGCAGAAACGTTAGGTTCCAGGCTGCAACAATGGAATCTTTTAGCTGAAGGAACCAAAATTCCTTACTATAGATCAAGAAACAAGGTACTTTAAACGTTTTATGAAGTGCAAGGTTTCTTATGTGTATGCACAGACATCAATGGCCTTATGTGAGAACTAGGTGTACAGCATGAAAATGAAAAATGGCGCATTTTTAAGCTCGTCAAAAGTCAGCCTAAAGGCAGTACTTTGACACAATGGAAATAAATTGCTATCTGTGAAATTAACATGCTGTAGAGGTATAAGAAACCTGCGAAACCATGGCTATACTGATAAATGCCATACACTATGGCATTTATGATTTAATATATTATGATTATTATGAGTATAAATGGCAAATTCGTTGCGACCTGAAAGTTATAGCTACACTCATGGGGTTACAAGGAGATTTCACTAAATACTGCTGTTTTCTGTGTTATGGGAGAGCAGAGATTAAAAAAGAACCATTACATAAAAAAAGCTGGCCAACGAGAAAGAATTTCAGTACTGGTGTAAACAATGTCAAGAACGTACCACTAGTTGAAGCGAGCAAAATCATTGTACCTCCTCTTCATATTAAGTTAGGATTGATGAAAAATTTTGTGAAAGCTATTAATGTAAAAGATCAAGGTTTTCAGCATTTGAAAGAAAAGATTCCCAAATTAAGTGACTCAAAACTAAAGGAAGGCATATTTGTTGGCCCACAAATAAGGAAATTGATCAACGATGCAGATTTTCACAAAAACGGAATAAAAATGAACTGGCTGCATGGAAGTCGTTTAAAAAGGTGAACTCCAGTTTCTTGGGAAATAATGAAGACCCCCAACTATGTTAAAGCAATTGAGAAGCTTTTGGAAAACTACAAGATATTAGGTTGCAATATGTCACTCAAAATTAATTTCCTTCATTAGCCTCTCGACTTCTTCCTACAAAATTTAGCTGCCGTAAGTGACGAACAAGGCTAACGCTTTCACCTGGATATTGTCGTTATTGAACATCGATATCACGGAAGATGGGACTGCGCAATGATGCGAGACTGTTGTTGGTTCTTGCAGAGAGATACAAGTGATACAACGTATAAAAAAGAGAATTTCAAACAACTTTTTTTTCCATAGAGAAACTTTTTAAGGAAAAGACTCCATATTTGATTATGTTTATGGTTATTTGGAAAAACTCAACAAAATTTAGGGGGCCATTAAGTCCTATCAGTTTTGTAATATAGTTTAATATTTGACATCTTTTATCGTCGTTTACTAAAACAGGAGTTTTTTAGGAACTGTAGATGTTTTTTTCCCTACAGCTTTTAATACATATATGTGAACACGTCCATGCACAAGGTGAAGGTTTTGGAGGTTAAACCCAACAAGTGGGAGACAAATTTAACATTAGCCATATGGGAGCCCAAAAAATGGCCCTCATTTTGTGGGTCATAACCCCTCCATGGGGGCTCACATCCCAATGGGAAAAATTAACATTAGGTCTATGGGACCTAAGCTAATTACATAGAGCCCCTTTATGAATTTTCTGCGTACGCTTATGGGTATAGCTATTTTAATGTAATTATTTGCATTGCACCATCAAGTGTCATCGCCAATGTGTCACTAAATCACCACAAAAACTCGTCAAATTTAAAAATCGTATATCTCGGAAATTATTAATGACAGACATAAACAAAAACAATACTTGGTATTCCGGAGTGACTATATTCTATCAGTGTCATCTATTTTTGTTGAGGGTACGAAAATTTTATTCGAAATACAAAGCATTATATTTAACATTGAGTTAATGTAAACCCTATAATTTCAACTGCATATTTCTCAAAAACCTAATGTGATAGAGCATTTCTAATGCCAGTTTCAAAATCAGAGGACTGAATTCTTTAAGAAATACTAGGTTGCATACCAGAAGCAGACAAAAAGTTAAAATTTGTTAACTAGTGTAATTAATAAAGTAAGAGGAATTCTATTTCTCTAATTTATCCCCGATTCTCAAATCTTTTTCAATTTCTCTTCATATTTAAGTTCAAATTGATTCTAAAGCATTTTCTCTTTCTCTGCTTATAGATTGGGACAGTCGTCCATTTAAATTGTTATTTTCCCGTTATCAACTTTCGAGTTCTAGATTAACCCTCCAACTGTTTGCGTGTATTTTCTCTGAAAAAAAGCGGATATATCCCTCGAAGCAATTGTAAATGAATTTTGAATACATAAATGTGATTGTTTGTGTTTTACTTGCTAATATGATTGCTGATGTTTATGTAAGCAAATTTGTTAACCTAAATCTGTTTTCTACCAATTTTTGTTTTCTACCTTCAATATTTGCATCAATTTTGACCGTGGATTCTCCTTCATAGGTGTCAGAAGAATTTGATATGCTGTAACTCTGTTAAGTGTTTCTAACTATTCAATTTTCTGTTAAAAGACTTTTTTATAAATAAAGTATATTGATACTTAAAGAGCTAAATATATTTCTCCCATTAAAATAACATCGAGTGTAACCTTAACTTTGGATATGAATATTTGAAGAGTTAACCGTATTCTTTCGAAGAGAACGATGAGCTATGTATTCGTTGAGGTTTTTACGCAGAACTAATGTTTTTTTTAAATGAATGCAGGTTTCCGTCGATTATTTGTTAACTAACGTTTTCCTAATTTGAATCCGGAAATAATTCATTGAGGCAGTTGTCTGCAAACTGTTTGAGTCGCGGCGCAAAATTTTTCTTATAATAAGGGTGCTATGAACTGAAAACGTTCAAGAACCACTTCACTAAGATGTAAAAAATCTTGACCATGGAAACTTCAAGGTGGAAAATTTGCAATTACATGTAAATAGTATCTTTTCTATACAGTGTTCCAGGGAGGAAATTTACATGCAAAAGGTTAAATACTGGTAAAGTAGCAAACGAAAGGGATCACTCAAGCCTTCGGACGAGTCAGCAGCACTATTTGCTATTTCACCAGTGTTTAACCTTTTATATGTAAAGCATATTTTCTAATAAATTGCCTACAGTGTCGTGATACTCATCTTGCCAGGAATGCACTTATTTAATACTAATAACACATATACAGTTTTATTAGTATTACTTTATATACAGTGGATTCGATTCTCGCTAATGAGGTCATTTCTTGAGTGGAAGAGTGATGGATTATTGAGTGCGCCAGATTACTGGGAGTATATATAAAAAAACAAATTCAATTCTTTATTAACCCTGTCATTTGGATTATTATGTAAATAACCGTCACTTGTGACGTTATAAAAGCGTAATCTTACCCATTTTACGTCCTAGCGGGAGGTTGAAGTATCGAGAAACGGATTGGTGAGATGCAACTGTATAACTTAATTTTTAAAGAATTTTAATGGGAATCAATGAAAATAAGAACTTTTACAATTATAATCCCATAACAATCCCATTGAACAAAAATCCTTTCCATTATGGCTAACACTACATTAATAGCTGGTATATTCACGAGCTTGATATAATTTTTATATTAAAGTTGATAATTAAGTAATGTAATTACTGACCACTGTATGGGCGAATAATAATACTTGCGACAGTGTAATTACATTGTCCATTATTTGTTACTCTAACATCTTCTATTCGATAAAATAAGGTTCATTAAATCCTTGTTCAATTATCCGTTTGCCGAAATTCTTTAGTTTGATGGAGTGAAACATCGAATGATTATTTTTACTTTGTCGCGTATCCAGTTAGATGGTAACTATTTGTAATTGATTTTCTGGAACCGTTTCCATGAATCGTTAATATTAATTATATTTCCGTTCTTCATGATGAATTTCCTTGGTAAGATACAAAAGAAGTCCCAATTAGCAAAACAGTAAACATCTCAGAAAATTCATAAAACTGTGAATATAATTTAGTTATTTAAAGCTTCATACGTAATGCTAATTGACTGCCTTAAAAATGACTTGACTTATTTTAAGAGAATTGACGAGAAAGGAAACTTCTCGTGCCAAGGCATTTTGGGTCAAATCTAGATAATATTTTTGCTCGATTATAGTTGCTAAACAGTTCAAACTTTTCTAGGTTTTTTGCCTTAATAATTTTAGATTCTTCTTATGAATCTAAATGTGCCTATGGTATGAATGGATCGTATGTATGGTCTAAATAGGATTCCCTAAAAGCACATAACGTTTATATATACATACACTGAAGTGCCAGAAAAATTGGTACACCTACCTAATATCGTGTAGCCCCCATCCGTGCGCATGCACACAGAAGTGCCACAACACGACGTGGCATGGACTCGAATAATGTCTGAAGGTATCCTGGAGACAATTCACACCAGGAATCCTGCAGGGCAGTCCACAAATCCATAGGAGTGCGAGGTGGTGGAGATCTCTTCTGAACAGCACGTTGCAAGGCATCCCAGATATGCTCGATAATGTTCATGTCTGGCGATTTAGGTGGCCAATGGAAGTGTCTAAAGTCAGAAGAGTGTTCCTGGAGCCACTCGGTAGCAACTCTCGATGTGTGGGGTGTCGCATTATCATGCTGAAATTGTCCAAGTCCGTCGGAATGCACAATGGACATGAATGGGTGTAGGTGATCAGACATGATGCTTACGTATGTGTCACCTGTCAGAGTTGTCTCTAGACGTATCAGGGGTCCCATATCACGCCAACTGCACACGCCCCATACCATCACAGAAGCTCCACCAGCTTGAACAGTCCCCTGTTGACATGTAGGGTCCATGGATTCATGAGGTTGTCTCCATACCCGTACACGTCCATCCGCCTGATGCAATTGGAAACGAGACTCGTCAGACCAGGCAACGTGTTTCCAGTCATCAACAGTCCAATGGCGGTGTTGGCGGACCCAGACGAGGCGTAAAGCTTTGTGCCGTGCAGTCAACAATGGTACACGAGTGGGCCTTCGGCTCCGAAAGCCCATATCAATGATGGTTCGTTGAACAGTTCGCACGCTGACACTTGTTGATGCCCCAGCATTGAAATCCGCGGCAATTTGAGGAAGTGTTGCACGTCTATCTCGTTTAACGATTCTCGTCAGTCGTCGAATGTCCCGTTCTTTCAAGGTCTTTTTCCGGCAACACCGCTGTCAGAAATTTGATGTTTTACCGGATTCCTGATATTCACGGTATACCCGTGAAATGGTCGTACGCGAAAATCCAAATTTTGTCGCTATCTCGGAGATGCTATGTCCCATCTCTCTTGTGCCGACTATAACGCCACGTTCAAAATCACTTAAATCTTGATAACCTGCCATTGTAGCGGCAAGAACCGATCTAACAGCTTTGCCAGACATCTCTTGTCTTATATAGGCGCTGCCGACCGCATCGCGTTACGCTGATTGGTTGCAAAGCTCCGTTATTTGCATACGCACGCCTGTACCAGTTTTTCTGGCACTTCAGTGTGTACATATATATATATAAATAACATTTCCACTAAATGTACCAAGGTATTCACACAAACTTTATCTCAAAGTCAGCATTTTCTTAAAAAATAAAAATTAAATTTAAGGGTTTGTTATTATTTTTACAGGGGAACATGCTTAGAAATTATTAAATTTATGAAAAATGCGAAGCACGATAAATATATTATGCACTAATTAGATGTCTGACTGAGATATTTCGAAAAAAGCAACTCAGAAAAGTATATTGACAATATAGAGAAGGTATTAAAATTAAGGTGTTGTGGCTAAGCAATGGGAGTGTGCGCTCCCACAATAGAAACACCATGTTCACTTTACAGGCTTTCTTAACTGTTGCCACTTAGAAACGCAAGAAAACAAACTTAAAATTTCCATTTCTAAAATTGCCAAATTATTTCCTTTTATGCGGTGTCATCCAAATATACATAACTTAGTGAATTATTATTATTTTTTTTTAATTTACGCAGCACCTCAATTAGTACTAGAAGAAAACCTTATGTGGACGTGACCTGGAGGAAGAAAAAGAAGAGGGTGAATGAAATATGGATTTGAAATATGGAAAAATATTTTGAGAATAATCTCAAACGTTTTTACTAAGTCGTATATTAAGTTACCATTTATTATTTTAAGTAAATTGCTGGTATCTATATGAATTAATGAGCATGTAATTTTTAGATGACAATTAGTTCTGAAATGTCCAAAGCTGTCACAACGGTGTACCTAACTTTGAAAAGGTCAACCATAGGATGGTCTGCGTCTTTTATATAAGCTCCGTGATATGGGGTATGTTCCAAAATACATTATAATAATTATTGATAAACTATACCCCCGTTTTCAAGACCAAACTAACAAGGGAAGCCCCTTCGCTGTTCACTGCACTTAGAGATAAGACCTATAGGAGATTATAGTGCTTGAGTTCCTGATAACGAATATGTAATCATTTGTCTGCAAAAATGACATGGCAATTTTTTATGAATATTTGAAGTCCAAAAATTACTTTTTTCGCCAGGTTTGATATTTTTTAATCGCACTGTATGTGAGCAAAAACAGGTTTGAAGTCTCTAAAATTATGAAGAATCATCGTATTTAACGGATAAACAAAAATTATGTCTCAACTAATTCCATGTAACTCATACTACGTAAACAAATTAATGTGAAAAATAAATTTTAGTATAGATATTTGGCGAATTTGGCGACAATTTTGAAGTATACGCCAGCTTTTCATTTGAAGTAGTTATTTCGTATTACCGCAGCCCATATCAAGTTTCTTTTACATTTCTTTTTCCAAAATATTATCTCATGAGGAAAAGAAGCACATGAATACATATAAGCATGCATACATGAGTATGGATAAACCAAATGTATGAATGGATTAATATATGATTATTCATATATGAGATGCGTGAATATATGAGTGTTCATATATGAGATGCGTGAATATATGAGTGTTCATATATGATATGCGTGAATATATGAATATTCATATATGAGATGCGTTAATATATGTGTATGAATAAATGAAATGTATGAATATATGAGTTTCCATATATGAGATGTGTGAATATATGAGTATCCATATATGAGATGTGCAAATGATGTGAAAAGAATGTGAATGAAAAAGATGTGCATATGAGTATGAATAAATGATGTGTACGAATAATGAAAAGTTGCTATATTTAGGCAACCTGGATGTGGTCATTGCATATCACATGCTGTTGCAACCATGGAATTTAAAAACAATTGTGAACAAAACTTAATAGTAGGCTATTTGAAAATGCATTTATTGTAATTAGAAAAAATGTGAACAAAATTTCATCATATGAAGTACATTTCATGAAGTTATTTAACCATAAATTGTGGATTAATCGTTATGTTATGCTCTTCATTTAAAAATGAGAAAAATTAAACTGTGTACATCTCAGGAAAGTCCTGAAAGTGATACAGTACAAAAAAAGAAAAGAGTGAAGTAAAGCAATTGATCACAGTGGGCACATTTTAAGAATGACAGATTTTTGCAATTATCTCGGCTACAATTGTTGTATTCAATTTCAAAAGAAATTTCCTCAACATTTTTGCATTTTCCGGGATCATAATCGCTATAACAGCACCTAAACCAAGCATATTGTAACGTAGGGCGATATTTTTTAGACTGTAATTGATTGTGGACCAAAAAATGCATTTTTATTATCTCATTTCGATGTTGTATGTCAATATCCATTTCATCGATTGCTATTCTGTTGATTATTTTTTTGTACAAATTTTTTATATTGTCGAAAGAAATAAACATCCAGCGGTTGTATGAGGGATGTTGTTTTGGGGGTATTTGCAAGGATATACAATTTTCCGGAAAATCTTTATAAGTGTTTGGGTCTGTACTACCTGTTCATGAGTTTAGTAAAACACAGGAAGGAGGAGACATGATGGGTTTCATACAACATTCTACCCACTTTCTCATTTTGATTTTGTCAATTTTCCCGACTTGGAGCATGTAATATATAAGTTTGGAGGTTGAAATAAATTCTTTTTGACGGTCGGGCAAAATTTTCCAGCAGCTTCTCTTAAAGTAACATTTTCCCTGTCAGTTTCCCACTCGTTGATATTACTATATATGAATGTGTTCTACCAAAATTAGACCCTATTAAAGAAAATGTCTGTTTTTCACCTTTATGCGATAGCTGCCTTTGGTTTGGAAGAAAATAATTAAAACCACTTTGATCAGAGTTAAAAATTTGTTGGCGGATAATATTAGCAGTAATATTTCTCGTTATCAAAATAAATTCTATGGCACTATCTTCTATATTACCCATATTCTGGGTGTATATTTGAGTGATATATTTTGTTACTTTCCACTGAACTATTTTGTTTTGGCTCTTAAAATTATCTATAAAATTATCGGAACATTTAAAATCCCCAAATCCCAACTCTTGGCATTTCAGGATCGCCCATCTTTTCAAATCTATATCATGAACAGGTAAATAATTTTCCATAACTTTTGTAAATCTGGCTAACATTTCATTTTTTATTATTTTATACTTTTCTATATTTGTGCCCATATTTGATATATATTTTCTAAACCTCGAAATATAAGTAGGGTATTTTACTGTTGGATATCTCCTGTTTGTTTTCTGGAATTTATTTTTTTGACAACTGTCAAAATACTGAACAATTGTTTGCATATTTTCTAAACTGAATTCATTTGCCAATTGATCGCCCTTTACAGTACAGTTATAATATTCGTCACCGACTATACTAATATCACTCTCTTCTTCGATAAGGAAATCAAAATTGTCTTCAAAATATAAACTGTTATTTTCACACTGACATTGTTATTAAAAATTATGTTTTCGATTTTCGACAATACTTCCCGACTTTCCTCAAGTTCTTGGTACAACTATACTGACTTTACACTTGCGGACGAGTTTATATGGCTAGTGGAATGCGAAAGTTAAATGTCCCGTCAACTCTTCGAAATTGTCGGCAAATTTGCCAAATATCTATGCTAAAAGTTTATTTTTCATATTTATTTTTTTATACGGTTTAAATTAGCTGAGACATAATTCTTTACTTTTATCCAATAAATACGATGATCCTTCATAATCTTACCGACTTCAAAGCTGTTTTTGCTCACATACAGTGTGATCAAAAAATATCAAACCTGACGTAAAAGTTTAGTTTTTGGACTTCAAATATTCATAAAAAATTGTCATATCATTTTAGCAGACAAATGATTACATACTTGTGATTAGGAAGTCTAATACTATCATCTCCTATAGGTCCTATCCCGAAGCGCAGTGAATAGCGAAAGGAGTTCCCTTATATGTTTATGTACTGCCGTGCTTATAAAACGTGGCTATATTATTTTTTCTGATTATATTCTAAAATTGAATTTAGTAGATCGAATGAGAAATATTGAATTAAAATCTGTGCTAGGTACACTGCATCTGAAAAGAAGAAGAAGAACTGACATAATAGCTTCTACTGGGTCTCCACTGGCCCCTTTATTTTAGGACGTGGAAATCCGCTTATTTCTTTCTGCTTTCATTACGCTGGTCTTCAGCAAGCGGAAAGCAATCTGACACGCCTGAAGCAAGATGAAATTGGTACACGAAACAACCAGAATGGTTCTAAATTGAATTTTTAGCAACGTCTCCTTCTGCTGCATCGCCTCGCCTCATAAGCGCAGACACAAATACACAACTTTCTCCCCCGAAGACTCTTTTATTCATATTTAAATGCTCCTAACTTAATATCAGTGGCTCAGAACAAGAGACAGAACGCATTTAAAAAGCAATAAGGGGTGAGGCCATGCGCTAACATGGTAGGCAACGCTCAAGGCGTTTGGTTTTAAATTATATATTATTCAGCGATACGATCACGCATATTACTCTTCGAAACTTTGAATTAGGTCGTCTTCCAGGCTTCCCAATATTTTATACTAATTTGCCTCTCTGGTTTCTTTTATGAAAATCTGATATGAACTAATGACGGTTTGCTCTTTAGAAAACGCGTACAAATTGATGTCCTCGGGAGGTTTTGAAAATATGGCTCGCTTCTGTTTAGGATTTCGTGAATAGTTTCTTCGGAAAAATATAGTCCTTCAAGTTTCTAACTTTCCTTTGATGTGGAAAGCTTCTCTATTTTAAGAAATTTCTAACTATTAGGGTACGAATGTGAATGTTTAGGAGTAGAAATAACGTTTTCTTCCTTCTAATGCAATCTGTCTGCTGATCGAAATTCTTACATATTCATTCGTAAAACTAAAATCCACTCTTTTGATCCCAGAGTTTCATCAATAAAATGCTCAAACTTATCTAATATTCTAACTTGGTATAAGTTGGATTGAATAGCAATTTTGAAAGCAAAGTTTTTGAACGATATTTTAATTCTTAATAACTTTAATGTATTGACTCCGACCAGAACGAATATACTGGTAAATGTAACTTCATTTTTTATTAATTTTATAGTTCAATTAAATGGTAGAAACAGATTGAAAGACTTTTATTTGTTCAAACGTTGAACCTTAAATTAAGACATCCATCTATGTAATGTGATCCATGTCAACAAACGAGTAACCAATTTTACCAGCCCGACCTAATGATGTATCCTACATTGTAAAGATTGTCGAATTTAAGCGGAGTAGAGAGAGGGATAGAAAATAATGGACGATTGTTATAAATAAATAGAAGTCTCACAGATTAGATGCCAGCTAAAAATACATAGCATTCGCTTTGTTTTGCCAATAAAATATTGGCGAAGCCCCCAGGGGTTAGTGTTTTGTCAGCAGCGGCTAGACGCAATGTCCGAAAAGATATTGATAGTCTTGCAAACTAATGAAAGTACACAGCGATATCCCTTTCTAGAAAGATTATAAAAGAAGAAGAAGAAACCATAGAGCATATTCTATAATTGCAGTATGTTGTAAGCTATTTCTCATATTGAATTACATTAGGGAGATTTAAATGCCCTCAGTGTTTCCATATACTTCATTTAGCGATGTTTTATTAAATATATCGTCCTATTAAAATTATTTATTTTGCATTAGGCCCACCATGATTGTTATTGTATGTGTATTGCATATAATACTTTATTCTTGACGGTAATATTAATGTTATCATAATTAAAATAGTTCTGGCTTCGCAAAGATTCTGATTTAAAGACGGCGGTAAATATTCTTACCCCTTAAATATTGGCCATCTTGCTCTATTGTTTAGTAAATAAAAGAATGAAAATTATACACACTGTTTCATTTTAATTTTGCGATTCTTAATTAACACTAGGCAGTTAAACACAAATCTACAGAGAGCAAAGTAAGTATAGTAAAATATTATTATTTTGTAGGAAAGATGTGGACAAAATGGATATTTTGATTATTGTTTAGTTATGATTGTTCTCATAATGAAAATAAATTACTTTTAAAAACATTTGAGCCTTCATTATACTAACTATAAGTTTCCTTTCGCCCTCTTCCAATCGCTATCTGGAAGATGTTGTTGAAAAGTATACGTAATTCGTACGGCCGTCTACCTGTATAATGCCTTAATGAAAATTGAGTTTTAGTTACTCTTAAAATAAAATTTAAAAAAAAATACGGAAACTAGATAACAAGAAGGTTTCCAACAGTAGCAAGTGGTGCCAATGACTGTTTAAGAAAATACGTATTTTTTATGAAATTTATGAAATTTAACGAAGTTAATAAAATTAACATTGATAAGATATAACTGGTTAGCGCCTATATCGTGATGCTTGTTCCGTACTTCCTCCTCCTCAGCTGAATTGATATGAAGCATGTGAGCGTACAATATTTAAAATAGTTCATAGCCTAATAGCGGATAAATTCACAGGAAATTCGCATTTCGTCCTAGTTCATGAAATCGGGCAAGAATGACATTGATTGCATTAAAGCTTTCAAAATTAAATAAAATCACATTAATCATAAAAATGCATTTAAATTATAGACTATAAATACACAAAATTTGTGTTACTGTAATAAAATATTAGCAGTCAATTTCGCTGCGCCAATTACGCATAATATTCATAAATTAAAAAAAAAAGTTATATATATATGCATATAGTGATTCACAGATAAATGTAAATGTAAAAGTACAAAATACTTTAGCACCACTTAAAATTCATAATAATAATTGCACATCAAGTATTGCTTTTGATCCATACAAAACTCAACAACAACCGTCCATCAAAAATAAAATAACAACTCTTCCTATTTATATGCAATATTCTAGTTTAGAAACATTTTATTTAATTGCAATATGTATATGTACTTTAAAAACAATGTATTCAAACCTGCCAAGTGTTACAACAACGAAGAAAATCGGTCGAAATTCAAAAAGCAGTAATTGGAAAGGAAGGTAGTTTACACAAGTACGCTCCTGAAATTTATCAGTAAATTATAAATTTATTTTAATTTATTAATAATTATAACTCTTTTAATTTATTAATTATAAATTTCTTTTAATTTATTAATAATTATAAATTTCTTTTTAATTTATTAATAATTATAAATTTATTTTAATTTATTAATAATTATAAATTTATTTTAATTTATTAATAATTATAAATTTTATTTTAATTTATTAATAATTATAAATTTATTTTACCCATTAATAATTATAAATTTATTTAAATTCATTAATAATTATAAATTTATTTTAATTCATTAATAATTATAACTTTAATTTTATAATCATACTACTGTAGTTTATCTACATAAGGTGGGTTGATTTGTTTCTACGCCACCTATTTTGAAATCAGTATAAGTAGGTCAATACTATGCTGATTTTAATTATGTTAGTATTTTCCTATTTGGATTTTTGTATTTGATTAGCGTTTTACTATTTTACCGTCATATTTGTTTTTAATACAGTAATATATGCAGGAAACTATGGCTACGGTTTTTTTTTTATTTGGCAACTGCTAAACTAATACAGAAATCTACTACCCTGTTGAAAACCTTACGAAGGGTCTCTCTAGATAAGGTCCCTCCGGGGTATATTTCGTTCGTTATTTTATCGCCATTGCTTTCATTATTTTATCTTCATTTATTTCTCGTTATTTTATCTCCATGCTTTTATCATTATTTTGACTCCATTCCTTTCTCATTATCGTATCTCCATTCTCGTTTCATTACTTTATCTACATTCCTTTTCAATTATTTTATCACTATTCCTTTCTCATTATTTTATCACTATTCCTTTCTCATTATTTTATCACTATTACTTTCCAATTAATCTGTCTCCATTCCTTTCTCATTATTTTATCTCCATTCCTCTCTCATTGTTTTATCTCCACTCTTTTCTCAGTATTTTATCTCCATTACTTTCTCATTATTTTATCCCTATTCCCCCCTCATTATTTTATTTCCATTCTTTTCCCATTGTTTTTTCTCCATTCCTTTCTCATTATTTTATCTACATTCTTTTCTCATTATTTTATCTATATTCCTTTCTCATTATTTTATCTCCGTTCTTTTTCAATTATTTTCTCTCGACGTTCGTTTCTCACATTTTATTTCAATTCCTATCTCATTACTTTATCTCCATTCCTCTCATTATTTTATCCCTATTCCTTTCACAGTATTGTATTTCATTCCTTTCTCATTATTGTATTTCATTCCTTTCTCATTATTGTATTTCATTCCTTTCTCATTATTTGATCTCCATTCCTTTCTCTCTATTATTATCTCTACTATTATCTGTTA
Organism: Dysdera silvatica; assembly: GCA_006491805.2. Lineage (NCBI taxonomy): Eukaryota > Metazoa > Arthropoda > Arachnida > Araneae > Dysderidae > Dysdera > Dysdera silvatica. The sequence continues at coordinate 59,373,312 of QLNU02014802.1, forward strand.
TTTTATCTCTATTCATTTTTTATGCATTTTACCTCTTCTTTTTATTCCGATTTTACTCTCACGCATGTCATGGATTTTGGACTTGATTTGACCGATTTGTTTTGTTCTAGTAATGCTTGGTGGGTTCAGATATAATGCTTTTGAAAGAACGTTTCACTTTAAGGAGGTCAGTTGTTATGTTACTTTTGACTGATTTTTTCTTTATGCTTCGAATTGTTCAAATCAATACTCATTCTTAAGTTATTATGCATTATATATATTGGTTGCTTTTAAGTAGTATTTTGTTGGATTTTTACTTTATATTTTAACCCTTTTGTTGAATTATTATTTATATTTCTATTCTGTCCACTTTGTACGGCTTGTACGTGATGACACAAAATAATTATTGTTTACAATTTTTAACGTCATCATTATATTTATTTATATTTCTCAATTAAATTTAAAAAATAATTCTCATTCTGCTTAAAGCTCCTTAGAAATATTGAAGAAAGAGAACATTAAACATTAACTCTTTTGCACCTTTTTGTATTTTAAGTAATATTTTAGTATCTTTTGCAGTAATTTTAAGGGATTTTATATTTTGAAATAGCGATAATAATACAGAATGCAAAGCCATATCACTCAGATATACTTGTATACTAACATAAGTTTTTTTTAATTCTCAACGCGAATCGTATCATTAGTAATACATATAATTTTAACTATTCACTATATCTGATTATATCTGCATCACAGATTGTAATTTTCCAGTTTCGAATAATTTCATTTTAAACCTTCTTTAGAATGTTGTGGGAAAACATAAAAGATAAGTTTAAAGGACGCATACAAAACATTTGCTTTTATTATTTAAACGTTTTCTAAATTGTTATCTGGATTTTTCCCTTTTCCTCAGTTCTTCCGAAAACAAATCGAAGAATCCACAAGAAAGATAAAAATTTGGAGAAAGAGATGGGGGTTCAAACCTTTCCTGCTTATAACCAATACATTTGCAAAACAAAACCCACATAATATAAATTGAATATCTATTGCATATTTATAGATGACTAAATTAAATTTAATAAAATTATTTGCCACTTAAATTAATTTATGCGGTAAAACATCGTTAACTTGAGTTAGTTTTAACATGAGCTGGTTTCTGAATCCCTGTCAAAATGTACGGTAATGTTAATGTTATCATTATTTCCGGATAAGACGAACACCTGTTAAAATGAACATAAATTTTTAAAGTTCAGGATTAGTAGCTTCAACTGTATTTTAATTTATTCGTAATAAATTTAATAAGTAAATTAAATAAGCAAAACCACATATTAAAATCATCTAGAGGTAGATGAAAATACATACCTAAATATCAACATCGAGTTGAAATAATAATCTATTTTTTTTAATTCAGCCATGCTGATTAAAAATTTTTTTCACATTGCTGCTTAATATATAGGCTACTTCACTTTTTAAAACACTTCTCGTTTTCGGAATATTTCCGAACACATTTTGCAGTTTTATTATTTAGAACGTTTTTCCTTTTTCCAAACTTTCAAAAGTGTAATTTGGGTGAGAATTTTTACTTTATTCTTGGAGTTTTCAATTTTTATTTAAAAATGGATTCGAGAGATAACACGCAGTTTGGGCCATTATCGCAGCACCGTGGATGATAATTTGACGCGCTTGGTTGAATTTCTTAAACTTTTGTGAAACTCCTAAATATCTTATTCGTTAAAGTATTTTCAAGATTTCGGAAGAACTTCGATAATTTCACTTTCCGATTTTTTTTACATTTTCTTTATCTCCGCACGTGACGAATGTAAAAGTTTTTAATAAGATTTTTGAATAGAAATCGTAATAAGGAAAAATGTAGTCACAAAGAAATGGACAATAAGACACGTTTATTTAAGCAGCTGGTTTTATTATCGAAATAAATATTTTGTCATTCAAATATGGCAATTTTATTTCGGTATAAAATTGTTATTAACTAAATATGAAGATTTTACCATGAAATATATCATAATGTAATAAGATGTAATATTAACCCTCTGATGCACGAGTGGAGTCAAATTGGCCCAAACACTCCATCAAAGCTTAAAATTTCAGAATATTTTCAGAATACGTTGACATAAGTCCGTGACATCAAAGATTGATCCTTTGTGCCTATATTCCATCGATCTGTAATTTTTTTAAATAATATCAAAAATATCAAAATTTTTTATGTGCTATTTACAACTTCTACCCCACTAATGCATGACTGAAGTCAATTTGACCCCAATTTAAAATACATGAAAAAATCAATATTTGCCTTTTTGTGTTCCCTTTAATGATTGTTTTTGTGCGTTTGTCCTTTTGGTTTTTTTTGTTTTGTTTTTTGAAGGAAACAACTTTACACCACTCACCTGTATTCATATTGATCGTACACAGAAACAAAACATCTGAGTGTCTAATTTTTTGTTGTAAAAATACTCTCCTATAATTATTTCTATCGTTAATAAACCTAAATAATACCATTAGAACTTTTCTTTCCAAAAATCTCTCTTTCTGCTTGTTTACCTCAATTTATGTTCATATCGTATATTTTTTTCTTTCTAAACTCTTCACACAAAATCATATATGTTTGTTTACAAATTACAAATACATGTAATTTGAGATAATCTCAATAAGTTATTTTATACTTTTTACAACAACCATACTTTTATAAATTATTTTTCAATACTAGTCGTACATACAAATTAAAGCGAGCAGATAAGAATAATTTATTTTAGCTATAAAACTAAGTGAGAACTCAGTGGAAATATGCCAAAATAAAGTACATACAGGTAATTACAAATATACGCACTATCCTACGTATCTTACACTATTTAAAAAAAATAGCCAAAATAAGGTACATACAGGTAATTACAAATATACATACTATTTTATGTATCTTACACTATTTTTCCACATAATCCCCACACTGGTTCAGACATTTGTCCCATCGCAGCACTAAATTTGAGATGCCCCTGTGGTAGAATTCGGGAACTATGTGGGAGTGTATGTATTGGACTATGTGGAAAAATAGTGTAAGGTACGTAGAATAGTACGTATATTTGTAATTACCTGTATGTACCTTATTTTGGCTAATAAAAAATAGGGGCAAAGACTTTCTGATTCGCATTCGTATGTACATACAAAATTCTTTACACTTTATGCCAAATGGCTAAATTAGCAGTCTAGATAATTGAGGTAAGCACCTTGAAGAAACTAAAAAAACATGAAATGATATTGAAAAATTATACTAAAATTTTACCATGCTGTACTATGCTAAATGCATTCTCCTACTCATTTCAAAGCATTATTTTTAAAATTTGCATATACCTTCAACATCCTTACATGCAATATTCGCAAAAAGGCACGAGTGCCATTATATTCAGTATGTGAATAACCAATTTACAATAATAATAATAATAATTCAGTATGTAAACATGTTTCATGTATTTTGTGTTTAATAATATATTTTTACTTAGCAGGGGGAAAAAGTGAGGTAAGTTCCCTAGATTGCACTACTTGGCATATTTCTGTGTGTATTATTATGCCAATATTTTTTATATATATGTTAAAATCATTGCAAGATTATGTAACGATAAGTAATTAACCTGTTATTGCCTTTACTAATTCTGATGTGTTTTTACATATTTTTGTGTTGTTGGGGAAAGCAGACGATTAATTCCTCTGGCCTTATTATTACTTTCTTGGTGTATTTTCGTGTATATAAGCACATTGTTGTTTTTGTGTTATAGTGTTTGTCCTTGCAAAACTTAGAGACGACATTAGTTAAGACAATCGTGCCTTTGTATCACATTCATCCCTCTTCTTATTAAAATTAATTTACTATATTATATAAACCATACCATTCATATAAATATGTTTTAAATTTATTTAAACATTCACGGGAAAGATCTTTCTGGCCAGGGAATTGATTCCATGCGGATAAGGTGATTAATGCGGGTTACTATCCATAATCCATGTCGATTACCATACCAAATCTAATTAAAATTCTCTTACTATTTATCTTTATAATTTAAATGAAATGTTTGCATACTCCATCCAGGTTGCTCACACTCATATATCTTCAAACACGCGGAATTTAACATTTTTAATACATTCTTACTGATCACAAGTATTTCACATCTTACATTTACTTATCATACGAGTAAATATATACAGTGTAGACTACATTTTTTTTATTACTTTTTAAATCTTCACAGTATAGAAATATTTCCACATTGCTGCTTGCCCATATTACCCTAACTTTCTTTGCAAACTCATTGTAATAGTGGATAACTTGTTCTTGCCAGTGTTAATACAATTAACAGAATTAGTAAATTCCTGAAATATTGCTATGCCACTCCATCCTAACTAAAGGAATTTATATATATATTTATTTCTTATGACATTCATTTTCAAAACATGGGAAATGTCTTAATATACAGTTGTACAATTCCAAATGAATACGGAAAACATAAATATAAATAAAAACAGTAGAATTGTTTATATTGGTTAAAAATATTATGGTTTAATTATTTATGTAACTGCATGATTTCACGATGTGCTTTCATTTACTTTTTCTTCATTTGCAATTATTTACTTTGGTCTTGACTGAGATTTCTGTTTCCATGCATGTTTAACTAGTTATTAATACGTACTTACTATCATCCCAACTAGGGATGACAACATTGTTCTTTGTCTTGCAATTTTATAAACAATCGCATTACATTTACACATAAAAATGGCTTCAACAGTCAAAATTTGCATCATAATCAAGGTACAATGAGGTATTTGAAATATTTCTTAGTTCTCCTATCCGTTAGATCGCTTAGTTTCCCCACTTCTTTGCTCTCCGAAAAAAATGTTTGTTCACATAACAAACACTTTTTTCGGAGAGCAAAGGTGTATATTTCCCCGAAACCATACGGTATTGTTGAGTAGACAATTTATGAAACAAAATTATCTTTTTCAACAAATTAAATTAAATATTTAAATCCATTGAAATAACCCCCACAATCTGGCCGTGCACCTTTCACTTAACACATAATAAAATAAGAAAAAAAAATCAAAAAAAAATTGCAAGACAAAGCATGTCTATTTTGTTTTTATTACTCTGTCTCGGTCTTTGTTTCTTATTCAGGTACTACCAAAGGTGTATTATAAATTAAAGAAAACAAGAAAAAATTACCATGCAGAGAAGACACAAACAGGACTGCAATAGTAATAATGGATGTGCCAAGAAAAACCATGCGAAACATTTCAGTTTGAAATGAACTAAAATCCACGAACTGTTTTCCAAGCCAGAAAAGAAGAATTCAAATATTAACTTTGTTTTTTTCATCAAGATAAAAGAAACTATAGCGAGGAAGATATGATCAGTGAACTTCATTATTTATGACGAGCTATTAACTATAATTGACCGTGTTTTTCATGGTTTCATGATTATCAATCAAGGAAAAATCTATTAATTTGCCGAAGCTTATGAAAATTTTAATTAGATAATTATTACGATATTTTTTTTTTATTAGAAAGATGTTTAATCCATTTGAATCAATTTAAATATGTTACAGTGCCAAATAACTTTAATTTCATTTAACGTATTTTCACCCATTTTCTTTCTGTAAACGCTTCTCGCCATAAATGCCCCTTAAAATCACTTATATACACCCTCGTCGTCCTTCTTGGAATTTCTGTTCTTCTACTTGCTTCCCTTTCTAAAAATCTCTCATAATTTCATACCTTTAACCCTTAAATTCCCAACTCTCCGAGACTTTTAGTTCCAACGGCCACCTGCAACCCATTAAACTTTCAGCAATGGCCAGAAATGCACAAACAACGCTAAGTTTCAGAGTTGTACGTTAACTAATAAATTTTCAACCAAGACAGTAAAAGGCCACCAGTTAATTAGACACCAATTTTCTCATGGCGAAAGGGGAAATGTTGTCAAAGAAGAGTATTCGCCAGTGGTTT
>QLNU02014802.1:59392535-59411711 GCA_006491805.2 Dysdera silvatica
GCGCTCTCCGAAAATCCAAGGTATGCGCCCTTTGAGAGGACCCAGTCCACTCCTGCCTACAATATACATCGTGAATTAAGCCAAAATCTTTTTTCGTGGTAGAGGAGTTTTTTTATTTCAGCGATACCGCAGAGCAGACTTTTACGAATAGCACACAGAATTGGCAACAGTTTCTTAACACACGTTGGCGGTCGAATGAAACTCGTTTAACTGTGATACGAAAAACAAATAAGTAGAAATTTTTTTTAACGTTTTTATTTGGACAATGCTCAGCACTTTTGTCTGTGCGCTGTAGCAATTGAGCTATAAAGGACCAGTGGTGTAGAAAAAAAAAGAGGGACTGAAGTCCTTCCCGTTGTATAACAAAACATAATTTTCCTTTAATATTAACACACGCGATTTTTTGAAGGTTAATTGAGTCCCCACAGTTTTTGAATTGCTACACCACGGCAAAAGACAACTGTGTACGGCTTCTTTACTTACTAAAGTGATCATGTTTGGAAAGTGGGAATTTCGGAGAGATTAAATCAGAATGATTTTTTAAAAATACAGTGCTATTTCATCCATCCTAATCAAGGAATCGTTGCCAAGCTTCGGATTCTTAAATTTTACGCTCTCTCTAATACAGAATTTTTTTTTTTATGAATTTTTCACTCTCCGATGTAAAGTTAGTACTTTCTGAAAGACTTTTCAAAGGCGTTTTTTGTTTTACGTGCAACCACTCTCTTCTGATGTACTTTATGGCTCTTTCTTCCCACTGACATCGGAATGGCGTCTTGCCAACAAATACTCGAATAGGATTCCAAAAGCATGATCTATCTTTAAATATAAAAGTATCCTCAGAAGCGGTTGAACTCTGCTTTTACGAACATGAAAGGATGGTGGATGTCCTTTGTTCATTCGAAGAACCTTCAACACACACACACACACAGAGAGAGAGAGAGAGAGAGAGAGAGAATGAGGCATATATACTTAGCTTCCATGGTCCATGCTAAAAATTACAGAGGGCATTCAATCACAGCAAAATGTGACGAATACACCATAATCTCTAGTCCATAATGCTTAACTTCGTTTACAACCATGGTGTAACTTGGGAAAGAGTTAGGGGCGGCTCAAAGCTACCCGCCACTAGGAAAGCAAAAATTACATATGAATGCTGTGTACGGAGCATTGGGGTAAAGCGATGGTTCTCTCCCTAGATCTCGAAGTTGATTACGTCAGTGTTTATGCCGTTAACTTAGCGTAATGGTAAAGCTCTTAGCCACTAAGCAAATAATCCAGGTTTATTGTCAACAGCTGTCCAGAGCTTACCGTTTTTTCCCCTACAGGTTGCAGGCCGAGGTTTGATGCTGTAGGCGAAAGCCGTCCTGATTGTTCGAAGAAACGTCGTCATGACCTTAGTTGTTTGAAAATTTTGTTTGGAAATATCTGTTTTTAACCCTCTGACTGCTCAATTTTTTTTATCAAAATCTCTTCAAAAACTGCATATTTCTTTTTATTATATATTTCAAATCTACATGTAATTGAGAGTTAAAATATGTAGCACATTTTTGTAACCAAAGATGATGAGAGATGAAAGATGGAAAAATTTCATACCCGCGAAAATCGCTTGAAAAGAAAATCTTGTTACTTTCATGTTGCCCGTGGAAATCGCGGGATAAGCAGTCAGAGGGTTAAACACCAAAATTGGCATGATATTTAACAAAAGCTGAGGTTTTAAAATTGGGTTTATAAACATAGGGTACGACATGGGAAGGTAACATTCTGTATCTGTTTCCATTGGGTCTTATCAACCTGCTTCAGGAAAGAACTAGAAATTGAACATTCTGGTATTGCCATTTCTTGACAGGATCAATTCCGTGCAGGTTGCGCCATCTATTGACGAAGAAGTTAGAAGCAGTAAATTACAGGAGAGGTTGCAAATATTTTAAGAACAAAAATTTTTTAGTGACCAGTAGGAGAAAGGGTTCCACCTATGACAAAAAATAATTGCATACTTTAGTTTTTAGAGATTTTTAAAATATGGCATCATTGTTTGACCAAAAGTGTGATATACATATTTATCTTCCTTAAGGACACTTTCTGATTGAAGTTTAATATAAAACTAAAATTTTGTTTAGGTCATTTACCATGGTAAGTGATGTAATCCTATAGACTATTATAAGAAGACAGCAGAAGTTACAATAAGAGAAAAATTTAGATAATTATCAATTTTCTCCATAAGTTGGGTTTCGACACTGCATGTGCTCCTAAGTGATGTCCTAGGAATGCGAACGTGTTCCTTTATTAAGGCCGGTTTACACATAACGTCTTATTCTATGTTTTATGGGTCATGCAAAACGTACGTTTTGTGAAGTGTTTACACTGCAATGTCTTTTCGCGCTTTTTCCACGTCATTTTCGACTTCTATTATCTAAAAGTAGCCAAAAGTGGTTCTAAATAGCTAAAAGTAGTCAAAGAGTGGTTCCAATAGCTAAAAGTAGGCAAAAAGTGATTCTAAGTAGCTAAAAGTAGCCAAAAAGTGCCAGAAATCCCATCGGTTATAAAATGATGCTTTTCCCATCAGATCTATTTGACCTTGGACCATTTCTATCCGATAAAACGTCGTTTTATTGTTTACACATAACGTTTTATATGATAATATTTGTCCTCTCAGACAAAACCTACAATATAACGTTATGTGTAAACGGCCCTTTATTATTATTTTCGTTGATCAATTTTGCCCTCATAAACGTAATCAGTCCCCTTGAAAAGGAAGTAAAACGTGTCATAACTGAAGAACTGGGAAGGAACTAGCCATTATCTCTAAATGTCGAGTTTTATCCCTATATATGGTCCTAAGTTTGGTCCCGGGAATGGGAACGAGTTCCTTTTCCCTCTCACCCATTAAAATTTTTAAATATTGCCATGGCAAATAAAACCATCTACTGGAAAAAGAAAGTAAAATGTACAAAAACTAAACATTCTTTTGAGGAATTGGCGATTATTCATGTAAGTTGAGTTCCGTCACTATACAGTACATGCTCTTAAGTTTGATCATGCGAACGCTTTTCTTTCTTTCTTTCTTTTTGGTTTTACGGCTCAAAGACTACAGTGGTCATGCTGCGCCGGGACCTACTGTTTTCCGAGGAATCCGAACCTCTTAAGGCCTAGGGAACCAAACCCCGGACTACAGTGAGCAGTGCGATCTTTATGAGATCTCTGAGTAAGCGTTCTTTGCACTGCTGGGAGTCGAACCCGGATTAGCGGCGCACTAGGAGAACGCGTTACCACACTGCGCCACCGCAGGGCAAAACGCTTTTCTTTTATTGAAAAAAATATTTTTGCCTCGGCAAATCAAACCAGATACTATAAAAGAAACCAGGACTCATGATTACTGGGGATGAATTTTTTAACAATCGCTGAAATAACGCGCTTTGTCACTATGTAGGGTCATAAGTTCGATTCCTCTAATGCGAACCTATACCATATTTTTTTCCTCTTCACAAAAAGGTTAGATTCGTTTTAGAAAATGAGAAATATTTTTGACAAACCACATATCAAGAAAAACAGCAGAACGTGAATTGACTGAAAAACATCTGAGAAAATATCGACAATCCAGAAAGTTGAGTTTCGTTAATATATATGGTCGTAAGTTCTGTTCCGGGAATACGAATGCATTTTTTTTTCCAGTTAATAAAATCAATTTTGCCTTTGTAAATGAAACTAGCTGATCAGGCCTGGGGGATAAGATTTATGGATTTCTACACAGTTTGATTGAACGACCCCCTACCCCACAATCAATCCATACCCCTTTTCCACTGCCAATAATTTTTCAAGGGTTGAAATCTAGTGTATTGTCAAGCTCGTAGATTTTTAAATAATTCTTGTATAAATACAGTAGAACCCCCTCTTGGCGAACACCTCTCAGATACCGCACCCCATTTTTATGATGAGATAAAAATTTTCCTGCAAGAAATTCTTTCACAACAATGACGTGCGAAATTTTCTATAAAATAAGTGTCAGCTAATGAAGAGTTTTACTGTAATTTAAAAAAAAAGAAAAACCTTAAACGCTTCAAGAATCTACGTTAGGTGTTTGCACTTTGCCCCTCTCTGTTACCGGCCCTGTGCGGGATTACATTTAGCTGACGTCAATTTGGCTGCTGATACGATGACTCAACGCTACTTGCTATCTTAGACCATTGGATGATTATGCACACCCGCTACAGTGAGCACTTTTATCCATAAGCTGTGCTGTCTTCTAGGGTGACAATATTTCATGTCCAAGACCAGTGGCGTAGCTATGGAATTTGGGCCCCAATGTAATCGCTGGTAGAGGGACCTTGACCCCATACCAGGATCCCACAATTATGCTATCTAAGGAGCCTCGACTTCCAAAGCCCCTCCACAAGGGCAAGGGCCCCGAGGCAATTGCATTGGTTGGATTGGCATCGCTACACCACTGTCCAAGGCTTATTTTGTGCAGGAACGGTTCAAAGCAACATCTTAAAAGTCCCTAAACTCGTCCGATCTCAACTCAATTGAACATTTAAGGGATGCTGTAGACGCTTATATGAGGCAGAATAACCTTCTAATCCTGTTTTTAAATTATAGAACCTAAGCAAAGCAGTTTGGTTTCTGATTCCAACAACAATGTACAGGCATCTAGTGGATTCGATGTCGCTTCAAATGGAAACCACGATCCCAGCAAAAGAAAGTACAAAAAAGATACAGGGTAAATGGTCACAGTTTCATGAACACTCAGAGTACATTATAAAGTAGTTTCAGGAAGTATCTTCTGTGATAGGTAATTCAATTATCGCCGAGTAAAAGTCGGAATTTTAAAGAATGGAGACCAAGAAATGCGATCAAAAAAGTCGTCTGTACCCATCTTATTTATACAAAATTTAGGGCGTTTTAAGTTACACAAGTATAGGTACAAGCGTCAGATGGAAACCAGGTTAGCTGTAGATAAATATGCCCTACATTTATGCTTTTCCTTTGAAGAAGTTCTGTTGCGTCTTGATTTAGCTACTGAGGAAAGGAGGAATAGGAGTAATAAACATATTTCTCCACCGACCGGCATGGGTACAAAAATATTCTCTCACTCGACACCCCCACGTGGCTGAGGCGCATTGATTTTTGGGTAGAGCTGTTTTTAGTCTCTGACCTTTTTGATACATTTTTGAAACGGCTCTGGGCAAAATTTCAGAGAAATACTTTCAACTTCTCGTACTTTGGAGACGTCGGAAGAACACGGCATTCTTCGTCTCGAGCCATAATACATATCTAAAATGTTAGAAGGCACTCTATCTGTTTACTTTTGTTTGATCTTGTTTCCCTTTGCTGTGATTGCAGGCTTATTGTTTCTCGTGAGGAATTATATCCGATCCACAGAGTTTTGCGATTGTGATACCAGATTCGATGGAAAGACCATCGTCATCACAGGTAACGTTCACCGGTGGTACATATTTCATACTTTAATAATAATAATAATAATTAACTCAATCGGAGATATGGAACAGATATCTCCGATTGGTTGATTGCGTCGAAGACTCTCTGTTTCAATACTTAGGTCAGAAATGGAAACGAATATAAAGTTGTACCTTGTGAAATGCGAAATACATTTTGTATATATGTAGTCATGCCCTCAATTTAGTCAATCATTGTCTATCCACTGCTCAATCAAAGTTAAGCTTAAAAGTGTTGGTTGAAATCTTGAAAATGTTAGTCATGCATTTACTACACTTGTTGGGGCCAGGGACAGAACTTACGGACCCTTTGGTAGTTTGACAGATCGAGTTCTCCAGCTAATGATGTTTAATCGAAAATTATATGTGTTAAATCATTCAAGTTTCACGTCGGGCCCCTAGGCATCCCTTTGGGGGCCCTATTGTCCCTGGTCCTGACGCAGGTCAGTCATTGTAAGGTATTTAGTCCTTCGTTTGAGACAAAACTGTTTATGATTTAAATATAAAATTGCAGAAAGAAAAATTTTCAGTTTGCACTAACTTGGAGATGCGGTTAGTAAACCCTAAATAAGTTTTATATGCCTTACCATTAGGTGTATACATAAGCATATATACGTATGCATTCATATATCAGTGCTTTATATGGGTATGTGAATGGACTAAATGTGTGTACAGGTAAGCGTGTATGCATAATGTGTAGATAAGCATAAATGCAGATAAGCGTATATGAGCATATTTTTTCTATAAACACTACCTGTACGTATTTATAATTTATTATGGTTTATGATTTATTTGTGTATTTATTATATGAAAGTAAATATACGAGTGTATATGCACAAATGAGAGTAATATGAGCACACACACACGCGCACGCGGATTCTCTTCTTTCTACTCAATAATATAATGAAGTATAATATTCGCTCGCAGAGAAGGAGTTTGATTGATGCGGTGGGTTCGGTTTCCACTAGGTGCCGAGAATTTTTTTTTTAAGAGTAATTTATAATCTAATATAATAAAGGGTACCGTTATTCGTTTTGTCACACGCATTTAAGAATCGCAAGTTTTCGATTCCCTGTGGTATAAATGTACCTTTAGAAATCCTGTTGCTATAAAAGAGGGCAGAGGGCTTGATTGTCACCGTAAAATTCAATAACTGTGGATAGTCGTGTGACGCAAACAGCGATCGTTTTTGGGCGTATTTTCTACCTAACATGACGTTTCGTCTTATTTCATTGCAAAACTTTCTCAGAAAATTGCGAAAACGATTAAAATCAACAATAAGCTTGAAGAAAGAAGACAAGATGTCTTTCCAAAAGCTAGTTGTCACGTAATCCAGCATTTGTTTTCTCACGATTTGCGTATCAGAAGTTATAGTCGCCGTTATGAAGTTTACAAGATTCAGATTTTCAAGGTTAACAAGGTCCATTTTTTCAAGTTTTACAAAGTTTACAAGGTTCAATTTTTCGAGTTTTACAAGGTTTACAAGGTTCAATTTTTCAAGTTTTACAAGGTTTACAAGGTTCAACTTTTCAAGTTTTACAGGGTTTACAATGTTTAACTTTTCAAGTTTCACAATGTTTAACTTTTCAAGTTTCACAATGTTTAACTTTTCAAGTTTTACAATGTTTAACTTTTCAAGTTTTACAATGTTTAACTTTTCAAGTTTTACAATGTTTAACTTTTCAAGTTTTACAATGTTTAACTTTTCAAGTGTTTAACTTTTCAAGTTTTACAATGTTTAACTTTTCAAGTTTTACAATGTTTAACTTTTCAAGTTTTACAATGTTTAACTTTTCAAGTTTTACAATGTTTAACTTTTCAAGTTTTACAATGTTTAACTTTTCAAGTTTTACAATGTTTAACTTTTCAAGTTTTACCAGGCTTACAAGGTTCAACTCCAAATAAGTATGGTTATATTAAATGTACCTTGGTTCGTAGGTCACATTTAGCCTTCGGTCCCATTCGAATGACCTAAAATATATAACTACGTTTCTAACGATCTTCTGAAGAAGGCTTGGGGTGGAGGGAAAGGTTGCTATTCATATAATTTCCTCCATGAAAGTTTTTGCAAATCCAAATTATGTATTATTGCTGAATTTATAAATAATTAACTTCTTCTCCTTCTTTTGTGTTGTGTTTGGTCACATAGAAGAAGCTAAGGCAATGTTGTGTCGTACGTGACCTTTGCTCATTTCTAGGTGATTCTAGAAAGGGTTTAGTAATTTCACTTATTTTTCGAGTAATACCATCCATCCATCCATTAATCATATAAGAATATATATAATTGATTGATATTGCATTATTATTAATTGTGCAATAGGAAAAATTTAGGAAAGGTGGTTGCTGAAAGTGGCGCTGTAATCTCTGGAAAAGGCTATACTGAATTATTAGCGTACGCAGAAAATTTATAATGGATGGGGCTTACATGACTTAAACTCCTATATACACACATGTATATGTATGTACAAATTTATAGTATATAAATAATATATTTATGCTTAATGAGGGGGTTATGACCCCCATAATGTCCCCTCTGTGCACGCCCTTGCACAAAGTACAAGGAATGAAGGTATATGAATGGACGATGAAGAGAGAGAGAGGAGAACTGGAGGTTGAGGTCGGAGATTGCTCAATGGTTATTCAGATAGTATGTTTCTAAAAAAATGTGGGTTTTTTTTTTGGTCGCAGTTCAATAATTATTCGCTATAAAGTTGTACACGAACATGTAATTTATTTAAAACTCTGGTAAAATAGAAAAAGAAGAAAAACAATCGTAAGAGTGAACATTTAGAATTGATGAGAATTCCAATTTAAATTAAATAAGATTCAGCTGGCATTGTTTGAAAAATTGTACCAAAATTATGTAGGACCCGATTGAGATAATCCTAGGTTACCTTCAGAAATTTTATTTTGGGGCTCCTTGTTTACACTTTCCTGACGTCCCTTTATAAATATCTCCCCGTCCATAAACTACCCCGTTGCCCCATGTCTTTAACCTGCACTGACAGTATGCTGTAATGGCTGCAAACTGTATTGCCAAGAAGAACGACATTAATAGAAAGTACCATATCAATTACCGAAGAATTGACGTCAAAAAGGTTTTGTTCTTGACGTCAATCTGTCGTAGGTGGGATTTTTTGACACTGAGCAATGCTAATTCAGGGCAGGGGAAGCCTAAAATAACTTAAATATGAGACGTTTCGTAAAATAATTTGGCAACAGCGGCTTATACTCTCGTTGAACCAGAAACATACAAGCTTTTTTGTAATGACAGACGTGAAGCATGATGATTAATAATTAGGAAAAAAAATGTTCCAAATACATCGTGTATCATCCATTACTCGTCTGTTAGTTTAGGACTTCTCTGAGTCCTAAAACTTCTTCGGAGTCTAGTGAAAAGGTTGACGACCGGTTCCTTCATTAAAAATATATATCATCATCATATTCAACCATTATCTATCCACTGCTGGATGAAGGTCTCTCCAAATGCTTTCCACACAAGTCTATCCTGGGCCATTCGTTTCCACGTCACCCCAACCTCTTTTCTTATTTCATCCACCCATCTAGTTTGAGGACGTTTTCTAGGTCTTCGGTGGTCATATATATATATATATTAAACGCTTAGTACTAACTGGATCCAGCTGATGATCATTATTCAGAAAAATAAATAATATTTTTATTCAAAGCCGGGGACATCCAGGTGGGGGGGCGCAAATGCCCAGAGACCCGGGTTCTGAGTCGGCAAGGCTGTAACTAAACTCTTTCTATGGGGAAGGGGGTTCTTAAAGCTATAGGAGGGGTTTAAAATTCCTTAATGTGCCATTGTATTTTATTAATATATTTAATAATACTAAATTTCCAAACAGACTGGTATATTTAGCATAGATAAATAATTTTCTTAATATAAATCTTGGATTGAAAACTTATAGAGGTATATTAAAATTTGTAATTTCCCTTATTCTTACTTACAGGGCATATTCTTATTTATAGAGCAGACGAATTTCCAGACCTCTGTAAAAAGCATGGTGTACACAAAATCTACCTTAGAAAGCTATTTTGAATACATACCTCAAGTCAAAAAACAATTTTCCATTGTTGTATACAAGTTTATAAAAAAAAACTCTATACAATAATTTATTTGGGGGAAAAAATATTTTCCAGGGGAGGGAGGATCATTACATTTCTTGGGGAGGCTCACCCCCTCTCTAGCCCCAGCCTGGCTACGGCCCTGTAAGTACTTCAATAATTCAAGAAAAATAATTTATTATTATACATACTTGGTTGTGGGGGGATCCCGAACTACTAAATTTCCCAGGGGCAGTAAATCCTCTCCACAGCCCTGCTTTTTTGCACATTTTGATAATTTCAGGTTGTTTTATTGTCAGGTGGCAGTTCTGGATTGGGCTATACACTGTCCAAGGAACTCTGCAAGAGAGGAGCAAGGGTCATCGTTGCATGTAGAACAAAGGCCAGGAGGGACTCTACTGGTTTCTTCCTACGCAGCAAGACTGGATCTCTGAATCTCAGAACCATGTTCATGGACCTGTCAAGCCTCGATTCGATTTGCGACTTTTGCCGAGATCTTATCGATACCGAAGAAAAAATAGACGCCGTTGTGTGCAATGCAGGTATGTGTTTAAAAAAAATGTCCCTTTACATTATTTCTATTTCCTGCGTGTTCAAGGGTGCGCAATTCTTCCACAAAAATTTGCTTTTAGGTCAGTAATCACGAGCTGAGTTTACACGTTCTTTCACGGGCACAACTAGAGCTTCTAGGCCAACGCATCAGCCGCCATTTTATTATACACTTCCGGTTTCATAAGACAACGATTACAATTCGAAAATTAATAATTCGTTTAATTCGTCTCACAGGATCTATTGCAAATCTAAACATTTTATGTATATTCTTTGAGTGTTTTGGACAGTTTACAGTGGTACACCCACCCATTTCACCAAATTTTATTAAAAATAACACACTTTCAAATCAACTTTAATGCAATAGTGAATGAGATCACGTGATACGATGGCATCAAAATGGCGGATGTACCAGCTCCCTTTTTAGGAGCCTTGAGCACAATCCTTTAAATGACGTCACATTAGGCACAACATTCTTAATGACGTCATTATGGTGACGTAGACAAAAATGCAAAAACGGTTGATTCTGGGACATTAGTGAAGTGCTTTAAAAGTATACAATGTTAGAATGATGAATTTTATATTATTATCGAATCACTGATAAACTGTATTTAATTTTAAAGCCATTATATTATTTTATCATTAAAAATGATATTGAAGATTTATATCATGCATAGCTTTAAAAAAAAATATCACCATGCTCACAACTTCATGTGTTGCCAGTTGTTTCCGAGGTTATTTACAGTGTACATATTCATATTCCTTCGTTCAGTCCAATCATCATATCAGCAACTTCGTTATTTTTAAACACTTAAAAAAAAGTCTTCTAATGAGAAAAAGCATCGTGAACCATTATGCAACAAAATTAAATTTAGCGACTACGATGTACTGAACACTAAAGTAAACTTTCGGATAAATTTACTTGGATATAGCAGAATATTTTATAGAAGAAGTGTTGCTGTGCTTCTCAGTGTTTTAGTGGTTGTGTCCGTCACTTCTGAATCCCCTGGCTTTGGGTTCATTTCCCAGGTAAGCTTGGCTGGTTGTGAACGTATCGTAGGGTGGTGTTAGACGGCTATCATGGTGCCCCTGTATCAAAACGACTGACAGTTATCTGCCTTTAACTGGCAACATGAAAACAGTCAGACACCAAATTGGTAACAAAAACCAAAGTTGATGGGCGTTTAGAAAGAAAAAACAATTAGAAAAACTATCGCTTCTGCTGTTTAAAAACAAAGACGATGTTAAAAGTGTTGCTATATTTAATACAACAGTTTTGACTTTATTGTGTAGATATATATTTAAGGGAATATTGATTTCTGATTAGCTCCTTGATATTCTCAGCTCAGGGCAGGACAAGGACTGTGTAAGTGAAAGCGAGGCAGAACGCTGTCTTCTTCTTTTCTTTTCTTTGTATATTCTCCAAACGAACTAATTTTCTTTCCTAAACCTTACGAACCATATCTGGGATTTATTGAAGGAAGGGACTTACATTTTTACGAGGAATCTTAATCTTTATTGGCCCATTTCACCCCCGGAATTCGAACTCAGCGCTATGGGGCAGTGGGCAAAAGTTTTACTTCTCTCTCCCATCGTAGAGACAAGGGACTGTTCATACAACAATTTTCAAAAAATATTGCAAAACATGTTGCCAAATGTGCAAAAGCAAACTTATTCAGTATTTCAAATACCACTACATTTAATCCATTACATCTTTCCATAGTAAAATATGGTCTGTAATGTGATGAGTTATGTAGAGAGGATGCCTGTACTGCAGCTATTTATTGTCTTCTTCAACCTTACTTCCTTTAAAAAATGAAATTCGAGGAAACAAAATTTGAGGTAGGTTAAGTCTAGATTAGCTGAAGTTGGCGTTATTTTTAATTTTCGAAGACTCAGTGAAGTTTCTCCCATGGCATGTCGTACTCTTCTTGTTGAAACCAGCAACAAGCTATATTTAGGAACGCCCTGGATGTAAGCAGCTTACATATTTTCAACAAGCTTTGCGAGTTAAGTGCCTCTCTTTCAGCTCCAACCTTCGAGCAGACATCATCTCCTTTAAAACTGCAATGTCAGGTTTTTTGAATTGCCCTCTATTTACGTATATGTAAAAGTCACGTTTCCTTTCCAGAGTATTTAAAGCACGTCACCCCGTCTCGTAATTTTTGCCGCCATTTCTCCTTCATAAATTGCTGTGGAGTGGCATTTACTATAAACGGTTTAAAGGTCAACAGATTTAATTTTATGATAGGTACATATTATCTAAATATTACGAACTTCTGTATTAAAACGATCACAAACAAAACTACAGTAAAACCTCTGAAGAGCTGACACCTCGGGCATTTTTCTACTATTTAGCGGTGTCTTCTATTTGGGAGGGTTAGCAAGCTTTAGGACTGGGAATTGGAAAAGTGCCCTTTAAATTAGAAATGTCTCCTATTTGGAAATGTGCCTTAAACAAGTTTTATTTTATGTGCACATGTGTGTGCTGGTAAGTGATGATAACAACGATGATGGTAATGAAGCTTCATTATGTTATGAAGAGCATATAAAATAAGTGTAAAAACGATGTAGCTTTACATAAATGAAATGAAATATTTGTATCAACGTTAGGGAACATGGTTTTTGGCGTTGGTAGAACGCATTGACGCGTTTCAAATAGTGACAGCTGTTCTCTACCAGAAATGGACTGAAATCAACTCCACGATGGTTTCGATATCATTGGAATTCTTCCCAGCCGATTCTTTACAAAAGGCAACTATCTTTCTGGCCAAAACACGATGGCATGTTTTACCCAAGGTCAAAATGTACGCTCTTCAACGTTATAGTAATGCTTGAAGTATACAGTGTACACGATATTCAGCTTCAGTTATTATTTTATCGTAACTGTTTTTGAGTCCTCCTTCACTTGCACTTTTCAACTAGTTAGATGACAAAAGTTAAAAAAGAAACACGACAGGGGTTTAAAAAGAAACACTGCAAAGGTTCAAGAAGAAACACATCAAATGTTTATTAAACCTTTTCAAACTATTTTCGTAGTTAAATGAAAAGTTTAAATATGAAATTATTCATTTATTATTTACTATTTCATTTTAGAAAGCACTTTTACAAATAATTTCCATCTTTCCATGGAATTAGTAAAATAGTACCAAAAAAAAAAAACCTTCTTCATTTATAATAATAATAATAATAATAATAATAACTATCTGTAAGTAAATAAAATTTCACGTAACTGGCATAGTTCGAGAAATTATAGTAAATTATCGAAAGTATTGTTTTGATGGTCCAAGTTATATATATAGTCTCCAGAACGGAATCTATAAAAAATATATAGTAAAATCTTTTTAACGGACACCCTCGAATAGAGAACCCTTCTATTTAAAGGACACTTCTTCGATTCACGGTTCCAGTGCTCGTTATCTCCTAACCTTCCTGAATGGCGAACAAACATTCAAATCCCGAGGTATACGCTAATCAGAGGCTTTACTGTAATTTTTTTCTTCAATACAACAATTTGCATTTAGTATTTTATTAGATGAATTTTTGGAACCGTATATAGTATTTTGAATACAGCTAATTCTTTTATAAAGTAATAACTCTATTACAATAACATTTGATTTCCACTACTTTCAGGAAATTAATTATCCGAACGATACAAAAATTGACATTACAATAAAATTAACTTTATAAAATTACATAGCTAAGATAAAATTAGTTTATAAAAGTACGTGCGATAAAATTAATTAAAATTAAAGATAGAATCGAACTCGATTATAAAGATATTCGAAGGGCTATTGAAATTTTTTACCTTATAATTATTTTAACCTTTATATTCCCGCTAAAACAAAATCGTATACAAATAATCGGCGAAGGAATTTCAAAATTTTGACTTAACAAGGGAATTGTTGTTACAACCGAGGCCATTATAGCAGAGTTCGGCTTGCCCATAAAATTAAATCAATTTAAATAATCGTAAATTATTTAACCTAATTAAACTAAGTAATAATATTAACTTACAAAATTATGCATAATAAAAGTAATTAATTCTAATAAGATTAAGAAAAAACGGTTTCGATTTAAAACGAAATTGTGACTAAAAAAAAACGATAAATGGAATATAAGACCTTGAATTCTCTAGAAGTGCTTATATAACTTATTACATAATTTCGATTGATTTCTTAATTAAATTTTTTCATTGATTTACATTTATTGTTGCATATTTACCATAAATGGTAAGCTTTGTTATATTAGACGATATGTGGAAGTCGAAGAGTGAAAAAACAATAAAAGTAGAAAATAAAGTTTGATTTTATTCAGTATGGGAGGGTCCAAGTATTACGTAAGCAATATTTTGGCCATTTCAACCCCCACCCTTATTAAGCAAAAATTAACATTGGCTAACACAGAAAAATAAGCGCAACGGCAGCCCTTTTCTTTTGAAAAACTATCAGATGTGAGGCTTAATTATTATATAAAATATACCACAATAAATATAAATACATATGGAAGTCCAACTGGGAATAAAAACTCATGTATCGAAAAAATCTTCCCAAAATTTCTAAATTTTAAGTCGAAAGTTTTATTGTCATTTGAAAATTAAATTTTAAATTTTATTTAATGTGCCATAAAAATTTAAGGCGTATGATCTCATATTCAATAATAATAATAACAATAATAGCAATAATGATAATAATATTTATTTACTAATTCTTTCCATTATTCAATCAGCATCATGTAAATCGACATTTTGACTATATAAATCAATCCATAGCAATTTATGTCAATACACGGATAAATCCCTAACGACCAACATAATATAGAAAGTCGAATGAAAATGCACAAGCATGACCTTCTCCAGACCTGAAATAAATAAACAAAAAAAAATAAATAAATAAACGAACGAACATACACAAAATTCCCCTGTCTCAATCGTTTTCCATTTCTTCGTTTCTGACTAATAAATATTTTTTCAGATTTGATAATAATTTTAGGTTATTTAATTATTTTGTATTCACCTGGTGGTGAATTCTAGAGTTTCACTCCATTATAACTTATGTTGTCTCAGTTGAATTGAAATAAAATCTTTGGTAAATTTAATTATCTGCCTTCTCTTAATTCCATGTACACCTGTCTGTTTTTGTATATCAACATTTTCAACATGATTTCGTTCTACTGTTCTTTGGTACATTTTGATTAACACACAATATTCATGCATGCATGTCCATAGGAAGTATGCCATTATATTTTTTCAGTGTCTTCCAATTCATAATCCCATTCCTATATACCGTTATTGTCTCTCATTTCGTTTTTGTTGTGATTGTATCATTTTTAAGTTAATTCTTCCCAAACATTATTGCAACATATTAGATGGCTGTTAATGAACGAGTAATATAATTCGACAATATTTTTTTTCGGTGAGTATTTTGAGACTCTTTTTATTAAACCTTAGGCCTTACTTATTTTACTGCATTTGACTTACATACATATACGAATCTGAAAAAAAGAAATTATGCCTCAGGCTATATCGATCTAGGAGCATCATACTGACGGATAAATGTTATATTCTCTATATATCGCGCCACTTTTTTTTTTCTTATCATACTCCTTCGTTTCCATCATTCTTCTTCGATATTATTGATTCATATTTTTCCTCCTTCTTACAGGAATTCTGAAATCCAATGAACACACAGCTGACGGACTGGATTTGATGTACGGTGCAAATTACGTTGGGCATTTCTTGATGGTCAACTTATTGATGGAAAAACTAATTAAATATGGTACAGTCATGTCCCCAGTTAGGATCGTGAATGTCGTCTGCTCCAGTTTCCGTTATGGCCATATTCCAAACATGGACGAGCTGGAAGGCAAGGTTTCAGGCGGTTACAACTTGAAGGATATCTACAGAAGCAGTAAACTATGTCTTCATCTTCTTACCAAGCAATTGTCTCAAAAATATGTCGAAGATGGTATTGTATCATACTCCGTTGACCCTGGTAAGATATTTCTATCTATACATGCATAAGTGCAGGGGCTATTAAAAAAATATTGGGGGGTGGGGGCTGAATGCAGCCGAGTGAGTCAAACATAGGAAAAGCTTAATAAATAACAATTATTTTACATATTATGCCTTCCTTCCTTCCTTCATTTATTCATTTATTTATTGCCGGTCAATTTTGGGAAGGAGGGACTTAGTGCGAAATAAAAAAATGCACTTTGTCATTTATTTGATGTAATTATACCTTTCGTTGGATTGTATTATATATATATATATATATAGCTCTCTTTTCTGCATGGCAGCGTTTTCATTGACATGTTATTATTTCAACTTTCAAACGGAATGTTTTTAATAACGTTACAACTATACTTTCTCTATTTTAATTTCGCAAGCTCAAGGAAATTTTTGGCCCAGTAAGCTCATTATCAACGACATAAATTAAATAGGCTGTCTGCATCATCATCATCAGAGTAATAAATACGAAATTTAGTAAGGAGCATTGCATGTGAAAATGAAACTAGTAATGCAACTACAATATTAATTTTATGGTAAAGTGAACGTCATCAAGCAGAAGCACATTTAAATTAAACACTGCTTTGTTGATGTCTGTTATCCCTGTAAAGAGTTGTTAACAACAAGGCCTTAACCATACATTTTTTCGTGGGAAGTAAACAATATTCACAACCTCGCTAATAAACAAGTATTGGTAGCAAAATCATTTCGGTTGGGGGTGACAGGCCCTTGGGACTACCCGCTGGCTACGGCCCTCATTAACAACAAGCTGCCTTCTACTGGTATACTGTCCCCCCATATTTTTCTGCCGTCGGGGCCCATGCTTCAGTGCCTGATTAAGGCATCGGTTAAGAGGGCATCCACCCGAACACCATTCTTTCAGGAGCTTTAGAATGTCGAGCAAGCCAAGTTTTTTATCTTTTATATATTTTTTTGAAAATCTAAGATGAAATATGCAAAGCGGGTGCCAAAATAAATTCTCTATCCTGAGCGTGGGCATATGTTAGATCGATCTTATTGCTTTTGAAACTTTATTTTAAAAGTTAGAATTTGACTCTCCCTTCAAGTGTTAATTGGTTAAACAGACTTAAATATTTACTTAATTAAACGGACTTAAATATTTACTTAGTTAAACAGACTTAAATATTTACTTAGTTAAACAGACTTAAATATTTACTTAGTTAAACAGACTTAAATAGGTACTTAGCTAAATAGATTTAAGTAGTTAATTAATTAAACAGCCTTGATTATTTAATTAAATAAAATTAGCTATTTAATTATATAGAATTGGCTGTTTAATTAAATATACTTGGCTATTTGATTAAATATATTTGGCTATTTAATTAAACATATTTAGCTATTTAATTGCTTATACTTGGCTATTTAATTAAATGGGCTCGGTTATTTAATTACATAGGCGATTATTAATCAAACAAGCTTAAAAAGTTGCTTAGTTAAATAGACTTAATAGTTAATTAGAAATATTTTTTGAAGAATAAAACTGCATAAAATTAAAATAATAAAGGTGTAATAGTTAACAAAACAAGTAACATGATGAGGCATATTGCGTTTTCGTTCTAAGTAAGCAAAGGCCCAACCCGTGTCAGTCCTAATTTTTAGGAATTTTATTTTATTTTTATTTTTTTTGCATATTCTTTGAACCAAAAGCGTCTGTATATACATGTTTTATAAATAAAAATCATTTATTTTAGGATACTCTAGTACCGGTCTGTATCGCCATCTGGAAGGATTTTTTGGAAAATTTAACCAAACAATGGCTCTCATCTTGTACAGGACACCCATCGAAGGTATGCAGACCATCATGCACTGCCTCGCATCGAATGAGATCCTCAGAGATTCGGGAAGACTGTATAAAGATTGCAATTTCCAAGATGTCAGAAATTCCGAATGGACGGAAAATAACATGCAGCAGCTTTGGGATCGCACAAAAGAGCTGATTGAATCTAAGGATATTTCCTTAGTTTTGAAAAATGAGGACGAGGAAGAAGCAGATGTTGAAGAAGAAGTCGAAGAAAGTCAGACCGAAGCTTAAAAAACAAGAAAAAAAAGTGTCACTGCATAACTGTTCCGCAGAAATACGAATTTTGTTTGTTAAAATTTCATGTTATGATGAAGAATTGTCTCGCGTTGCGTTAACAGATGCTGAATTAATTATATTAAAACCGTAAAACTGTACTTTATTGTTCTCCGTGAATATTGTACTCCACCTTTTTTGTACAAACATTTTTGTAAATTTTATACATCGCATCGAAAAAGAGTGTTGTTATCAATAAATTAATAAATGGAGTGGTTTGGAAGCTTTTATATTCTAATTAGGTAATTGCACGGATCAGAGACTCCAACACGAAGAAAACATTGTGGGGGCAGGTAACCCCCAATCTTATCCAGTTTTTTAAACTTGGTTTTTAGTTTTAAGCGGTAGCTCCCAGGCCGTAGCTGGAAACTTTTTACAGGGAGAGTGGGCTCGGAAAGCTACAAGGGTGCTTAGAACTCGTTAATATTTTGTGTGTTTTATTAATATATTTAGTAACATTAAATACCTAAGTAATGTAACATATTTAACATTAAAGAATAAATTTCTTAAAAAAAATTTACATGGAAAACTTATAGAAGTGTGCAAAATTTACAATTTTCTCTATAGAGTAGATGAAGACTTAAAACCTCTGTAAAAAACATTATGTACACAAGATCTACACTGAAAAGCTGTTTTTAAGACGTTTTTAACATCAAAGAATAATTTCCACGGTCGTTTACAATTTATAAAAACAAAATTCTGTGATACCTTATTTTGAGAAAGCATATTTTCCAGAAGAGGAGGGCGCTGATTAGATTTCCAAGAGGGGTTCACCCCTTGGACCCAGTATGGCTACAACACTACTCACCCCATAATTTTATTAAAAGGAAATGTCCCAAAATATTTTTTTTTATTTATTTCAATTGTTTGATAATTATTATAATAGGTTAGACCTACGTTGGTATAGTAAAACATAGGTCTGTTTTCTCCTAAATAAAATCCAGTTGTATCTTAAACAGCATATACACATATGATGCATACATACA
>QLNU02014802.1:59436077-59459237 GCA_006491805.2 Dysdera silvatica
ACTGATTTCAGGAAAAGCAAATGAGATAAAGTTGTTGGATCCTTCAGGTGAGATCTAATACTTAGATAAAGTTTAGACTTGCCCTAATTCTTGCTGTTTTTGAGGATGTACTCAAGGAAATACTCCCCTAAGGCAAACCATTGCTTTGTTATTACTGAAATAACAGGGACCATAGAAAACCAGCTATTGTTAACAAAACTCAACATGTGTTTCTACTCCATTTCAAGGTTATTCTGAATATTGTGAAAATCCTCACTTCTGGCTGGATACTTATGTACGGCATCCAAAAAGTCTTCGATCTCCCAATGACTTAAGCACTGAGTTATGCCATTCCTAAAAGAATTATGCAAGATTTGCAAATTGCATATACCAATATTAATTAAACCTGGCAAACCCTCGCTTTTGAAAATAGAATGAATATCCTTCAGACGTTTCACATTCACTGGAGGCCCATCTGAACCAATCGCAAGTAATCATCTATTAAGAGGCAAGTGATCTTTTGATAGGGATAACAGTATCTTTTCCTTAAGTATATCAGCAGTTGCATGACCAAGCTCAAAGCAACACAAGAAGTGACATACAACCTTCTCTTGATCACTGTCCCAGTATCGAATGTGAATGTCTGTTTCTTTCCAGCTTCAGTTGTTGCCTCATCAATGGTATGGTAAAATAAGAGTCACTTTTCTTAACAGAGCTAATTAACTGATTATGAAAATATGGTCCAAGTCCGTGTGCAATTTCATATGAAACCTCAGTTTGTCCTAGCGTAAATGGCTTAGAAATTTTGCTGTCTAGAAACATTTTACAAAACACATTTTTCTAATTTTTACAAGAACTGAATGGGTAACCAGCTTCAACAATTTTCATTGTCCATAAACATTCTGCATTAGATACTCTATCAGCATCATTCACATTCCAGTGTTTCAAAGTTTCAGCACTAGATACAAAATTTGAAGACTTCTGTCCAGATGATGAAACCGACACTGTGAATTTTGTTTGATCTTTGGACAAAGCAGTTGTCACCAAAATCTTGTGTTTTGACGTATTTGCATGTTGTAGTACTTGTTATATTCCTGAATTTCTACCCATGAAAGTATTTTTACATATGAAACAACATGCCATAAAGTCAGTATGCTTTTCACACCACAATTAAATTAAATGTTTATTTCCATTCTTTTCACTCAGCCAGTTCTCTGGAAACCGTGTATAACGAGGCATGTTTATACTTATACATCAATTTTACTTCATACATCAAATTCACAACTTAATCTGAAAATAGTAACAAAGTACTACAGTTAATATCTAAAATAATCTTAAAAGTCAACAGTCCAATCTGAAAGAAAATTGGTCATTGATAGAAGAGAAATCAGCCATTGCACTAACGAGCAATGTTACGTTCCTCGCAACAATGACAGAGGAGAAGTGAATGTATTAATTTATTTAATATCCTAGGAAGTTGAAAAAGTTTTATAATTACATCTTCAAGTAGGCAATAAAATGACCACTTAAATAAATGTTTGCGAGCAAAGCGAGCTAAAAACGGAAACTGTATACTCCATATTGAGGATCAAAACTTGGAATAAAGTGATCTATGATACGGTTAACTTTTATACTGATAACCAAAAAAAATTTTTTTTTTAAATTAAAATATAGGAGAGTACCTAAAATGTGTGTAGGACAAGTGGGACCCCTGCCTGAACTATATTTTGCATTTCGTTGTCGTTCATCAATTTTGGGAGGGCTTGTACCCCCCCCACTTCTCCAAATATTTTTTGGGTGGTCCGAGAGGACATGCCCCCCCTCAACCCTTATTGTTGCTCATGGCATATGGTAACAGGTTTCTACATCTTAATATAGAGATTTCTTAAACTTCATAATCATACACGAAGCTGTGGCCTAAGAAATTTTAGTACAATTTGTTTTAAAAATGCTCCCCTGAAAGAAAAACTCACACTGAGGATATAATGGAGGTAATGATCATATTTAAAAACACTACCAATGCATTTTTTCCGAATCTTCCAAGTTTAAAACCCTACAATTTGTTTACCCTACAATAAGAGAACGGTTAAATTTGTAAGAGGGAGATTTACAGCTAAAACTTTCTAATTTTATTTACAGTTAAATTTCATTTAAAATTAAATTTTTTACGACCTTCTCTCATATATTTATTCACTAATCATATGACTCGTCAGGCCATGAACAGTGCATTGGGCAGTGGTAACAATAACGAAGAAAATTTATTTAACGAAATTGTAATAAATAAAAATAAAACATTTAAATTTTTAATTTACAAACGAAGTATATCGCTTCTTTTTGGCAATAACCATCGTCGTTAACATACTTCCGAAGCTAAATGTGATTAGAACAAAGTTCCAGTAAGTATGCTATTACAACTAGCATACTTTGGCGCAGTATAGCCCAGATGCTCTTGCGCCATAAAAAAGCCAAACAAACAATCAACAACTAGCATACTGCAGCCATTAGTGGTCAGGATAAAAAAGAACGATACAAAATAAACAGCAAATTAAAGCGTTATTAAAAAAACAAAAGTACGCTTACTGGCCAGCAGAGAGAGAGTACTACTCATTAATTTTTGTTTACACACACAGTGCACACTGTAAAACCAAATTTTGTGAGTAAACATGAATCCTCGACTTGACTTTTGATCGTTCACAACCGCATACAACTTTTGGCCGCAGGTAAGTAATGCAGTATTCCCAGTACGTTTGGTTTCTAGATTTTGTTGGGATGGTTCCTCAAGTCAGGCCTCAGCTGTCCAAAAAGAGATTTTATCTCGGAACAGCGTTGAGCAGCTACAGATAAAAAGGCTTGAGCCGAAGAACTAAACGAAGCGATTCAGGCAGGAGAAAAACTGGTACAATAGAGCAAGGAGTTGCTGATGAACGTGGGTGTTCTTATGTAAAGGGAGGATTAGAGCGTTCAGACATCCCTAGATGAAAGGGGTCGTTGATGATAGTTAAAATTAGTTCGGAGAAAGTTGTCCACTGCTGTGGCAATATTTTCTCAGAAGAGGGCTGTTGCAATAACAGTACAAGCAAGTGAAAGAAAATCGCTTAAAGTCAGTGGCGGATTTATAAAATTGCCGCCCTTAGGCACAGCCTGTACTGCCTCCCCCTTCTCACCTTTACAAAAAAAAGAATACCGGTAAAAAAAAAATAAAAGCACATCATACTCTTAACATTTGGTATGTAAAGCAGATTTTTCATATAATTATTCAAACTAATAAGATACAACTCAAAATTATTGCTACCATATTCTCCGACTTCCTGGATTTGAGACACTTTTTGAATCCACAATAATTTTAGTATGGAATCCTGGAGCCTCTGATAATTTTGCGTATATTTCGCGTAGTTGGGAAAAAATAAAAAATACACGTACTACATGCATAAATTTGGTATTTCGTTATCAGTTCAAGTTTTTTATTATTCATTCGTTTACTATTAGTATATATAAAAAGTATGTCAGGCCCGGATTTATAAATGGACACGCTGGGCAAGTGCCTATGGTGCAAAATTTAAAAGGCTACGAACTCTTTTTTTTTTTTTTTCTTTCTAATTCTACCTACATACCACCGACTGATGGTAGAATTTTGTCTATGAGTAAGGTGACCAGACTTTCCGATTCGGATAAGACAGTCCCGCTTTGGGCGACAGTGTCCCACTGTCCCCTAGAGACTCATAATTGTCCCATTTTGAAGGGCAGTCTGGCTAGTCATGGTTCGCTGAATCTAGATTCACATCAGTTTTATGTGCATCTTCATTTTCTATCTTTTGGTTAGTTTAAAAAACTACCTGCTTTTATCACAGTTTTGAGGATTTTTGCCTCCTTTTCCCGCTTCTCGTTGGCAAGTTTTCTATATTTAAAACCACTTAATCTAGATTTTTTGTTGCCCGGCATGGTAAAAGGAAAAAAAAAGTAGCAAACAAAATCACAAATATAAAATTGTAATGAAAGAGTGGTGTCGTTTTATTCACCTTTAATGATGCCTGCAAAATGTTTCCGTACTGGCTTTTCTCGAACTCAGAAAGTTAACATCAACAACTAATGGCAATTTCCAAGTGCTGATACAAGATACATCCGTTTCTCGTGGGAAGTATCGGATATTGTAATGTAAACAATATGATCATATGGTCATATCTCTTTGTCTTTCGATTCTGTAGTTTGCATTTGCCGGCAAGTTAAAGTAGGCTCCTATATAATCGCTGTTGGGGGAAACAGGGCAATAATTTTAAAGAAAGTTTAAATTACTTTTGAAGAAAATAAGTTAAAAAATTATTTTTAACGTTGCCCAGTTTGGAAAATTTTATTTTTAAGCTCTTTGATGCCGCCCCTCGGCCTGTGATTGTGTGCTTACTTAGAAATCCGCCGCTGCCTGAAGTCAACATTTAAATTTAGCGAGTTTCAATTAACATTAATTATTCTTATCATACATTAAAATTAACATTCGCCATTCACTAACTCCGCCATTTTTGTGGTCTTCTTTAGCTCGCGCCTTTTAGTCAATGGGAATATCATTGGAGTTCTCTAGAATAGTGGTTCTTGAACATTTTGGCTCGCGGACCTCGACTCTTTTTCACTTTTAATACGCGTTCTTTGGGTAGGACCCATATGCCAGTTAGTTTCTACACCACGTGCATGATATTAAGGTAATTATGTAATAATCGTAATGTGACGGAAAATTCTTTTTCAAAAATTACGATCATCCATTTATTTTTTACTGAACGAGTGAATTAATTTTCCTGAAAGCGTTCTTTCAATTTCCATTTAATTTTTTTGCAGCGGAGCCCCTAGACAAATACGGTGGAGCTCTTGCAGCGTTGCGGAGCACAGTTTGAGAATCTCTGCTCTAGAACATGACATGCCTTGCAAAATGTGACGCCCCCTTACTTTTCACTGTTGCTCCCATGTTTCTCTCGGAAGTCGAGTTACACAAAAAACACTTAAGACGAAAGAAGCAGAAATTTTAGCAAAAAATGGGTAATTAAAACAGATTAGAAATATGTTATAATTCCATAACCAACGTTCAATTTTCGTGACCTATTTTCAATTTCGGTACTTTTTTGGATCTTTCGTGACCTGTAGACACCATTATTATATTCAAGCAGTGATAAGAAACAGCCCTTTAGGTTTTTTTAAACAATATTTGTAGAAGGGTCCAATAGCTAGGCACGTATGTGACAAGAAAAGGGGTCTATGGGGTAAGTTCGAGAACCACTGCGTTAACATAAAGGTAATTTAAACAAAGATGATATTAAAATACAACAATAAGTTAATGAAAATTAAATTAAAAAACGGTTATTTTGACACTGGCGTAAGGTTTAAAAACACGACGTGCCGAAATAACCGTTTGTTATGGAATTTCCTGGTGAAACTCTGTAATGTTTCGTTAAAAATTAGATTCTAAAAGGAAATCAGATATTTGACTAACTGTAAGACTGCTTTTGTAGCATGAAACTTGAAGTATCTTATTTGAAGTCTTGCAATAAGAATTGACCACAATATAATCACGTAGTATGTTACTTGAAGTCATGGATCAAATTGGGCTGGAGCCCAAATGAGTCCTGCTCCGGTACTTTTTCATTTTTGGCGATTATTTAAATATTAGCCAGAACCCCTAAATAGACACTTTCATGAAAAAGTAATAAATTTGTGATTAAAGTCATAAACTTTGTTGTCCAGAAAAATGGATATAAACAATTGATATGATTTATCGATTCTTTTGCAGCCATTCAATTTTTTAATCGATTTATCATAATATTAGGGCTCCTTCACTTTTTTTTTGTTAGAAATTAAGCCCTGCCAGAAGTATCTTATTTGAAGTCTTGCATTCAGAATTGACCACAATATAATCATGTAGTATGATACTTGAAGTACCTTGTTTGAAATCTTGCGTTCAGAATTGACCACAATATAATCTGAGCATCATAATCAGCTTACAAAGCGCAAACCCAGTGTTAGAAGAATGAGTTTCATATTTTTTTAATTATTGTTTCATGTTCTAAAAATGGGAGTTATACAAGATGGGACGGATAATGTGACCGTCGAACTAAGATACTCAACCAAGGCTGACGGGAATTAAACTCAGCCCTGCATGCTTAAAAACGATGGTTATACAATCAATTGGAATACTCTGCATTACAACGTTAGTAGAAATAGTGTAATTGTGGTTAAAAACAGAAGTAAATACGAGGACATGTGTGACCATTGCCATGGTATTTATTGGATATTTATGTATGGTTGTGCGAGATCATTACTCAAGGGTCATCAGTATGATTGTGGAAGTTGTTCTGTAATTTGATATACAGGTATAGTTTGTTCATGAAACGTTGTACGATGGAACAGTTAGAAAATAATAGGAGCTAATGTTACAAACAGCCTAGCCGATTACAGTAGAGGGGAAGACTTCATTTCAGAATTGGTTTTTGGTGCAGTAAGTTTGGTGCTAATAACCAGTTCTGAAATGACGTCCTCCCCTCTGCTGTAATCGGCTAGGCCGTTTGTGACGTCAGCTCCCGTTATTTCTAGCTGTTTCATCGGACTACTTTTCGTGAAAGAACTGTAACTTTCAATTTACACTGAGGTTGCATTCCTGGTTGAATTGGCAGAAATGGAACCAATTTTATAACATAAATCAATGGGAAGTCAACGACAAGCATCCTTAACCTATAAATATTAATGAGTAATATAACAATATTAATTGGTGCATCTATCCTTAAGGTTTAGGGAGGGTTAGGGTTTCTTTATGAGGATAAACTTTCTTGAGGGAGGGATAAGTTATCCATCAGCATTCATTTGTAAAGTTTTATGGTGCAAGGGTCACAATAGACAGGGACATAGTTTTCTGAGGAAATCCAAACCTCTTAAGGCCTATGGTCTACTGTGAATAGCTAGTCTGCAAGCATTTTTTGGGGGGCACAGGATAAATGCACACTGGGTGAATGCGTTATCACTGCAGGGCTCACTGTTTTTCTAAGAAAGGCTAAATTTTTTTTCCAGGAAGAACTAAGCCCCTTAGTTGTGTAAATGATGGTACTCCATTTAAAGCTCCGAGAAAAAATGTAAACATAAAAAAAGAATTAAAAAAATATATGCACACTCATAACCAGCATAATAATAATTATTTCTAATTGATTAGTTGTTGTTTTTTTTTTGTGTAACTGAGATATACAGCCATCTCTGCTATCATAAGACAGCTGCATTCATTAAGATTCAGATATCTAAAAAATTATGAAATAAAAACAATCATGGGATTTCGGAATTTGAGATAAATTTGCTTTTTGAAAGGCTAATGCCGAGAATTAAATAACAGTAAACTTACATATGTAAAAGTTGACATTATACAGGCATTTTTTACTGATTAATTAACCTCATTAGAGCAAGTTCATATTCGCAAAACATACGTAATTACAGAGATGATTACTTAAATTTCAAAATTAGTGGAGTAATAATTACAATTCTGAATAAGTGTGAGAAAAATTGCAATACATTATACAAAAATATATTTTCTTCTTTTTTTTTACCTCTTGGTTCCAAAATTGCACAAATCACGAAAGCCACCTATAGCTAAGCATTTACAAACAAGATTTTATTGATATAAATTAACTCGCATATCATTCAGAAATCAATACTTGTTTATTGTAAGAAAAAAATTTAAGGTATTTAAATACAGCTGAAGATTCATATATCGAAGTCGATGGTTCTATGACCATTATAGATTTTTTCTTTTATATAATGATCATTTGAATTTCAGATCACAGATTTATCAAAATTTTTGATATATGGTGGTCTGACTATATTATTTAATATATGAATCACATTCCATATAAAATAATAAATACATTTTCAATGCAACTTGTATCCAAAAACTTTATATTGTCGTTTTATGATGTATTGTATTACAACCGGCCTTTATGTTATGCACATTGGTGTGTCTTGATAAATCTCTACGCCTGGAAAACCGTTTGCTACAGATACTGCACTCATAAGGTTTCTCCCCGGTGTGTATTCTCATATGTTCGACTAAATGTGTTTTCAGATAAAATCCCTTTTTGCACCTTTCACACTCAAAAGGTTTTTCTCCAGTATGAATTCTCAAATGTCGGTTAAGATAATGCTTCAAGTTAAATGTCTTATGACACAGCTCACATTCAAAAGGTTTTTCGCCTGTGTGGATGGTTTGGTGCCTTGACATGTTCCAATACTGACTGAATGCTTTGTGACAAATGTTACACACGAAAGGTTTCTCACCAGAATGAACCCTTTGATGATCTGTCAATGCAGCTTTGTCAATGAAAGTCTTGATGCATAACTCACACTTAAAATTTTTTTCACCGGTATGTATTCGTGCATGCCTCACTAAATGATTGTGTCTTGAAAATGTTTTGCTACAGATATGGCATGAGAAAGGTTTCTCACCCGTGTGAGTCCTGGAGTGCTGAACCAGATTCTGACTATGAGCGAAAGTTCGTTTGCATAGCTTGCATTGAAATGGTTTTTCACCTGTGTGAACCTTCAAATGGCTCATGAGATTGCTGTTGTAGTGAAATGTTTTATGACACAAATTGCACTCATAAGCCTTCTCGTTAGTATGAATTTTCACATGTGCAATAAGAACGGTGTTCGTCTTAAAAGTTTTGTGACATATTTCACATTTGATTACTTTTTTTTTCTGACCTGTTGGACATTCTATTCCTTGAAGATTGTTTCCTTTATGTCGCAAAGACTTTGCACCAAAATCCATATTGGGAATTTGACTCAACATGATGTCGCCAAATACTTTGAATGCGATGTTTTAAATACTTAATTGCTCACACTTGAAATTATGATGGTCTGTTTATTGCGATAACCACGAACGTTCAGATTGTGTATATTGCATATTAAAGGCAGATTTTGGAAGTTGATAAGATTTTCATCAAGATATTAAAGACACTTTGCTAGATGACATAGATTTAGAAAATGTGCCCTCCCACTTCGGTATAATGATTGTGAGAGCAAGTGAAAGTGATGAATGTGTTACTTGCAAGCCCATGTGAATACTTTTTGAAATACAGTTTCAAGAGTCCCCTTTCTTGATTTTTTATACTTAATTTGTTGATTATAATTCTATTCCTGTTCCTTGGTTTCATGTTTTAGAATTATTCCAGGAGGAATTTGAAATAGGAAAACAGGGTTTTCGAAGTTCACTACACTTACGAATGC
Organism: Dysdera silvatica; assembly: GCA_006491805.2. NCBI lineage: Eukaryota > Metazoa > Arthropoda > Arachnida > Araneae > Dysderidae > Dysdera > Dysdera silvatica. Next base: position 59,445,297 of record QLNU02014802.1, read on the forward strand.
CCAAGTATACCTGGACTTGAATCTCCATCTTACAAATACACTCTCAGTAAGTTGAAAGACAAGTTCACAAGTGAATAGCTGACCATTTTCTGAGTTGTCTGTTTTAATTTGACTGACCTAAAAAATGAAAGGCATAAAATAAATAAAAAAAAAAAGACACATTCCATTATATAAATCAAATTTTTATTTCACAGAGGGCAGTGTGAAATTACATGTTGATTGTAAATTATGGTATAAGATGAGAGTGGTCGTATTGTATGGTTTGGTATACTTGGTTAATTAAATTTTTATGGGATACAGACAGAGCAAGGGTTATCCTGTGTCACAACCAGTTTGGTATACAGAAAATCCTGAAATAATGTTTATTAATTAAACCATTGGTGTACACAGGGGGATGTTGATGGGGGTTGTAACCCCCTTGTTGCAATGAAATTTTTATAAATACATATGAATATGCGAAGTTGTAGCTCTGTAACCCTCCCATTGAGCCTGTAACCCTCCCACTGATCCTGTAACTTCTCCCTTACGAACTTTCTGTGTACACCTATGAGAATGAAATACGATTCACAGAAATATCTTACTATAATGATACTCTTACAAATACAGTATTCTCAATCACACTCTAATTAATGATGGTATTTTGTGGCACCTGCAAGTGTGCTTTACAGAATTACAAACATAACGATTAGTTTTTTCCCTTTAACGCCACTGCCTCTTTGGCCAAGGAATGGAAAAAAGCACATTAATCAGAATAGGAAAGATTACTGCACTAGTTAATATGATGGAGAATGACTCGTGTTTAGCGACATATGTAATGTGATGTATGGCACACACATATACTTTGGAGGTCTGGCCTGTGGCCCCAGAGGGTTTTGTATCAACTTCAAATGGTTTCCATTGGTCATTTACCGCAGACACACCTTTGAGTTGTGTATGTATAATCATTTGAAGCGAGGATTGATAAATGCATCAAAGTTAAAAGTTAACATTTCCAGCATTTACTAGAATGATGAGAGCACCTCGATGGTGAGGGGCAAGGGGACTCGCCGAAATACAGTATCCGGATGGTGAGGGAACATACCGGAAACAAGTTCTGCCTTGTCAACATTTGATCAGCATTGAAGCATTTCAATGACACGTGGGGGTTTCCATTAAAAAAAAGAAAGCAAAGTTCAACAAATTTATGCCGATTACAGCGCCGCTGATCGTGAATAAAAAAAAAAAATGTTTTGGACAAAAACTATATTTTTTCTCTCCATAGAATCTGAATCTGCAATAAAACAAAGGGTTTCCATTTGAAATTTTAAAGTTGCCGCCATCTCCTAAGGAGGAAGGAATGGGTTAAATTTTATGGGGTTGGATTACCCCCACGAAAATATGATGAGTTTGTTATAACATTTTTTTTCGTATGATATGTATTTCTCGAGATATTTCGATGTCTCAAGTTAAAAAAAACTCAAATGGTATATATATATTTTTTTGTTTTGTACTCAACTTTCTTTTATGGCCCATTCTCACGTTATGCACAGGGTATTTTCATAACTTCCAACCTCAATATTGTAGGTAAATATTTTATGCACTGATCTTTTTAGTAGAAATATTAGTAGGTACTATGGACATTGAGTATGAAACAATAAAAAAATAAAGATTCAATTACTTTCAAATGGGAAAAAATGGCATAATGTTTGTGTTACGTACGGGACTCGGATGAGTCCTGTGCGTAACACAACATTATGCCATTTTTTCCCTTCTGAGAGTAATTGAATCTTTACTTTTTTAACTTACGTTTATCAATCAGATTCGTACACAACTACCATGGATTAAAGAAAAATGAAAATTAGTGACTTTTTGCCGAAAATAGTAACTTTAAGTGACTTTTTTATAAAAATAGTGACAGTGGCTTTGCTGAAAAAAAGTAACTTTTAGTGATGCGCTCTGACCCCTGAAATTGAAGTAGTTTGACTAATGACATTATACGTAGGCATCTCTTGTAATAAATACCATTTGTACCCGTTTCACATTTCTGTAAACTTTATTTTGATCATTGTAGCGAATTGAATTATGTTGAAACAGTTGACTTTCGTGCTTTTTTTTTGCCTGGGAATTTGTCTCCAGCAATCCTTAACGCCATGAAAACAACTTTTCCACCCCACACATCGACCATGATAACTAAGTGGGTACTTGTTTTTTTTTTAACTGCCGCACCCTTTACTGGTTCAACCGTTTCAAATTTCAGGCTTTATCTGATTTTTTTTTGGTAGAGAGTGTGCTGGTTGGGGGAAGGGGAGAAACTCCCAACAAGGCATTCACTGATTCAGAAAAATTTCTGTGCCCAAAAAACTTCGTCAACAACATTTCTAACATGGCTTAAGGTAATTTCGCCAGTTGCCAGTCACTTTTGGCAACATTGTAAAAAAATTCAGTAATGTGAAGGACTATACAGTTTTACCATATAGAATTTTATTTTATGGCTTATATATATACATATATATATATATGGGTCATTCTCCAGAAAGTGTAACATTTCCATCAAATGAATTTTATAGTAAAATCTTCAAAGAATAATTCATTAAACTATACTTTTTAATGGCAATAAAAATATGTCCATTTAAACCAGTCAACAATTTTTTTATGACGATCTTTAATTTATTATTATTATTATTTTTTTGTTTATGGTATGTGAATTCTCACCTTCGTGGCATGTCACACATGGTGTGACTGCTAATGTTGGTTACTAACTTGTTTAATTAAAAAAATACATACTGAAGTCAGTAGCATGGGGAGGAAATATACAGCTTTTTATAGCTGTTAGAAATGCCGGGAACATGTTTTCCGGCTTGTCCAAATGTTATCTCCTCCAATGAACTTCGCAAAACACGAATCAAAATGGTGTCACTGCAGCACACGACAGACGCCCAAAATCTATTCCGTCCAACAACAAAATGACACAGGGGACGTTACATCCAGAAGCTTCTAAACGATAAAAGGGGAAGGAACTATGTTCCAAAAAAAAATCCTTCACCACATTTTCAGACATCATTAGTAAAAACCACTGATTCAAGATTTCAACTATTCAGGAGTACTCAAAGACTATCCGAATAGGCAGCAAGGGCGAAAGCCTGAAGCAGGGGGAAAGGTACTAACCCTTCTCTGGTACAGGTAAGAGAAATTTGTTTTCAGGAAGGAATTTTGTATAAAACTCACAACAGCGATCTTTCTAGCAATGAAAAACTTCTAGCTTCCGAAAAACCAGCAATGCTGTACCGAAGCTGTGATAAGATCACATGCATATCCTGTGTGCAGAAATCTCGGACCTATTTAAAAAGTATAATACAAATTCTGGAAACAGGGAAGTAATACACAGTTTTCCCCTTGTATCAATGAATGCTTAGTGGGAGGGAAACCCATACACCTTCTGAATTCTGGTATTCAGCCTGGGCACTGCAACCTCCTGAAACAGTAAAGTATCATCACCTAAAGAGAATGTTCAAGTATTACGTAAGCAATATTTATTTTGGCTATTTCAACCCCCCCCCTTCTCCCCCCAACACCAGTAAGCAAAAATCAACATTGGCTAACATAGGAAAATAAGACCAATGCCCCTTCCCTCATAAGGTGTTTATATGATACTTAAACGCTTCCAAACTTGCCATCTGCCTCTATCGTGTTTGGCGCAGTATAGCCCAGATGTTCTTGCGCCATAAAAAAGCCAAACAATCAATCCAAACTTACCAAATACATCAAAGCTCAAAACATTTGGTGAGTTACCATCTTTGTAGTAGTACCTTGGTCATCTGTCAGGACACTAAATACAATTTGCCCATATTTCTGGAATCCACAGGTTTTTTTTTTAAATCGCATAACTGAACTACAGTTTGAAATGGTGTGAGTTATTGAAATAGAATTAACTTTTTATATACAATATTATTAACTTTAGTTTCAGCTTCATGATTGACACACATGATTGCACAGTCAGAGGTGGACTGAGTCGGTGCGCCCTCATGGGCAATAGGATGCGCCTTCGAATGGACAGGGACTTGCGTCCTCCAAAAATCCAAGGTATACGTCCTTCGCGAGGACCCAGTCCACCTCTGTGCACAGTTATGTTATTTTCAACAATAAATCATGTTTGCTTTATTCAATTTACTATTTTGAACATGAATGATCAGATACTCACTGTATTTAAAATATTTCACAGCTTACAATTGGTTTGAAACACCTTTATTAGAGAGACCCACAAACAGAACAAGAATGGGAGAAGGGGGGTCAATGGGACTTAATCACCCTCGCTAGAAAAATTAAAATTACAAATGGACGGTATATGCCCAACATTGGGGTAGGAGCCATCTTTCCTACACCTGGAACCTAATTACGCCAACAGAGGGGAAGGGGGATTTTTTATTTTTGGAAAACATATAAAATGTTACATATAAAACATCCTAAATTATGCTCGGGGAAGGGGGGGCATTACACAATTCCTATTCATAAATATAATTTTCAAAATGGGGGGGATCGAGCCTATATAATTTTACACCTAAGTTCATTTTTAAAAACTTACTTTGAATATGTTTGGTATTTCTACGATGTGAAAACGTCCAAATTGTTTCCCATAAATTCTTAAAGTTCATCAAGTGATTATGATGAATTGGCAGAAAGCATTGCATTTCGTTACTTCACTCTGAAAACCAACTTAAGTAATTGATTGCATATTTCGTTTCATTTGTTTTCTGAATACACATTTAAGAACATGTTTACAAGAAAGCTGATGTTTACGTTTTCATTCTTCTGGGTATTGCCAAAGGATTTTGACAATAGTTTCCATGGAGTACTTGGATTGTGCAAAAGTTTGTAGGAGTATTGGCTATTAGAGGAAAGCTTGATATTCCCAGGTCTGTTGTTGTTGATGATTGCTCCAATTAGTTTGGGAAAGTTGTCCACTGCTGCAGCACTGTTTTTTCAGAAGAGGGCTGTTTCAATAATAGGAAAAAAAGAACGTCAGATATTATTACCCTTCACAGGGATAACACAATTGCCAAATAATGGTCAACACACACAAAGACACCGGGGTGAATTTTTTGCGAGTTTTCGTGGGAAAATTTACTTTAGAGCAATTTTCAACACCCACGTACAAACAAGCTCAAACTATAGCTATTTTTGTTTAGGGGACAAAAAAAGTTTTGATAATTGTTTGGCAATTGTGTTATCCCTGCGGAGGGTAATAATATCTTACATCCTTACATACGGAGAAAGAGAGCGTTCTTGTCCTCATTCGTCTAGCGGTCCAAGACACTCCGGGCTAAACGGAGGGACCCTGGTTCGAATCCAGGATGGGGAAAGCGTCTCTTTTTCTCCAAAACCAGTAAGCTCTAGTTTGAGCTTATTTATACGTGGGTGTTGAAAATTATTATAAAAGCAAAAAGAACACACATGCACATACACACACATAAAAAAGCGACGGCAGCTCAACCGATTGAGGAACTGGGTTGTTAGTGACGAGACATTACAGAAATGGCCCTGTACATTTCAGAAAAAGAATACAGAGTAGACATAGGGATGGCAAAGATGTATCGATATAAAAAAATATATATCGATAAATTTACATCGATATATTGGTTGAACAATCGATATATTGCAGATTTCCTGTCCATTTTTTCTCCGCTCCTCTTGACTTGTGTTGTGCTGCTATGCACGTGTTCTCCACTGCATTTTGGTCTCAATTTTTTTTAATGAATTTGCGTTATGATTTTCAGAATGTACAATTAGTTGATAAGCATTCCTTGAAATAGCTTATTTCAAATAAGGGTGTTGGTGTAGTAGCCAACGTGTAAGTTCAAAAATGGCACCCGTAGAAGTAAAAATTTCATGGGGAAATATTTTTCTAGACCTGAAAAAGATGATTTCACTGTAAAATGCGAATCATGCGGAAAACTATTAAAAACATCCGGTAATGAGACAAATTTGGTCACCCAGTTGAAGCAAAAACATTAAACAGAAGTAAGTACAAAGATAGATATTTATTATGGCATAAAATTTTTGACATTTTGAAAAAAATAGCTTAGTATCGAGTGTAATAAATAGTTATTCATTGTCCTAGACATGTCAGAAAACTTATGTATTTTTAATTTGTATAAAATATATGTAATTACTTTCTAATATACGTATTAATTTTAAAGTGTGCATGTGATGGGTCTGTAGTTGTTTACATTGATACGAGGCCCCGATTTATCAATTGGTATTATTTTGGCGATTTTAAACTTTTCAGAAAATTTTCCCGTTTTAAGAATCATAATATATATACGTTATAATAGACAAGTTTACTCATTAGCTACAAATTTATTAACGTTTGAATGCATGGTGTCAAATCCCGACCCTTCATTTGTCTTAAAGTTCTCTTCGAAGCTGATTTGAATTTACAATTAGCAAATTGCTATTAAAAAAAAAAAAGAAGCTAAATATAGCTATTTTATTCACGTTAGCCTCATAAATTACTTTTAATAACTGGAAAGGTTTTTTTTTCTAGTAAGAGGTAAAAATACAAAATAAATTTGCTTTCTAATCAATAAATAAACAATGCCTAAGTAATCGTGATTTTGGATGGACGATATAGCAGTGAGGGTACGTTTAGTTATGCTTGATTCCTTAACTGACGTTTTATAATAGTAATTAATAGATATCTAATAATTTAATCATTCTCCAGATACAAAGAGCTTTAGACACAAACATTAATTTGCGTAATTAAAAGAAAAAAAATGGGAAGATAGGTTGTGGAGAGTAGCTTGGGAGTTGTAGCAAATCGTTGTAGCCTCTTTATCATTGTGAAGCATCCGGTTGGTGGCCTCCTAAATACCAACTAGTTCGACTCCGGTAGAGGAGCTGCAGAAAGAGAGATGGAAGCAAATGACCAGGTCCACTTTAAGAACAGCAAAAGAAGTGCCCCTTTTCTGAGGTTCACTTCAAAAGAACCATCTGTGAAAATTTGGAATGTGGGGAGATAGAGATCATTAATTGCAGCACCAGCAAATGTTAAAACAGACTCCCAGGTCTGAAATGGGGGCGACTCCAGAAGAGAAGTTGGACAATTACGAGATTCCCACTGTCCGTATCTACTATATGGCGAAGCCACAGACAAGGATCAGAGGCGAAGAATTTGTTTGAGAGAATCCAGGACGAAGGATAGTCAGAAGTAATGACCAGTATCTTCGAATTGATGTAAAGCAGAGAGATTCTGCGACTTCCGTGGCAACGAAATTTCTGACTCCTGGGTACATGGAGCCATGGAAAATGTGTACACTGTCTACACAAGTATAAAATGTACCGCACACTTGGCTAAAAATAGGAATCGAAAACAAATAGCCCCCTCCCCACCTTGAAAAATTTCTATATCCGCTCTTGGTGCGATTACTCGAGAAGGAAGTTTCGGAAGGGAATGGAGGACCCAAATTAGCAGACTTACACCGTAGTAATCATGGTGTTTTTAATCAAATATTCAAAGTAAGGAAGGAAGAGGCTGTCATTTTCGGATATGATGAAAGAGGTGAAAAAAATGGGTAGGGTTGGGGAGAGAAAAACCTCTATCACATAGTGACGTAAAAACATTTTCATTTCAGTTTCTAATGGCTATGCAACTGTTTGCTATTAAGCGTATCTTTCCTTTATTTCAATATTTTTCAGTTAATGAGACTATTCTAATTTTTTATATATGGTTACGAATGGTTCCATTTGATAGGGATAAATGAGCTGTGTTCAAAAAAAACCAAAAACAAAACCAAAAAAAAACATCGCAAGCCTGGCATCCAACTTAGGATGTTTTACAATGACGGAAAGTCAATCTAACTATTACTGACCTTAAAACTACTTGCTATTAACTCTTACTCCTGTTTATTTACTTTAATGCTCTTTAGATGTTTTCAGTCAATACGCATTCTGCTTTTTTTTGATGGAGAACTGTTTCATTTGTCAGGGCATAACTATCTGTTTAAGGGAAAAAAAAGGATGTTTGCACTTTTGCCACCGAACTGATACCAATATGCAGTGACGGAGGGTCACTTTTGTTGCTAATAAACATAAAATTGTTTGGTATTTAGCGTCTTGTTTTGCCATTCTAATTTTTCCGAGGCAAATTTTATAGGATATCGTTACCCTTCGTAGGAATAACATAATCGTCAACTATTCTATACAAAGCAACAGGGAAGGTTGTGATTTTTGCAAGGAAGTTAGCATTTACATTTGGAGTTAAAATATGTTCTGTTTTCTTTTAAGGGGGAAAGATTGCATTTTATAGAGCAAAAAAGCAGACGTTCGCAATCCGGAAATCGAACTCAGGACCTTTTATTGTAACTAGCGGCCATCGTTTATGATTACCAAACTTCCGGCTAGTGAACATATTTCATATTTTTTCCTTCTCTCAGTGTATTACTTCATTTATGATAATCAAACTTCCAGCTAGTAAACGTTGTTCTTTCTTCTTTTAGTGGATTATTTCATTTATGATTACCAAAATTCCAGCTAGTAAACGTTTTTTCTTTCTTCTTTCAGTGGATTACTTCATTTATGATGACCAAACTCCCAGCTGGTAAACGTTTTTTCTTTCTTCTTTCAGTGTACTACTTTATTTGGCATATCCAAACTAGATCAATAAATAAAAACAGACGGCGCGCTGTCTGTTTTTTATGTTTTGTTTATCAAATTCAGGCCGCCGTGGCGGCCTGAGTTTGATAATGAATTCAGGAACCTCCATAGTGTCGAAATGCCATTACTATTGTTAATGTATTAATATATAGAACCGCTTGCTGTTAACTCTTGTTCATATAACGCTTTTTGATGATATGATATTGCTTTCAATATGTATTACACTTTTACAGCTACATAATTTTATTGTTTTATGTTGCATTCCTAAGATTTTATTTTTGAATTTATTTACTGCAAGAAAATAAATACTGTATTTTGATGTTCAAATCATCTAATGATCAGCAGACAATGCCTTAGACTTTAAATTTAGTTCGGTGATGGTGCTATGGTAACCAGGGCCCAGTTAAGCCGAAGTGGGGCCCCAGGGCTTAACATTCATTCGGGGCCCCTTACAGCATGGTAGCTAGATGATGTTGCGCCTCTGACAAAATCGTCTGGATTAGTGCCCCCTAGCCATGGACATATTCTTCCCTGCAAATTATTCCAGACGATTTTACGCCTTTCCTCGTCTGCGCCCCTCTCGTGGGCCTTCCACGCCAATCCCTAACTACGGCCCTAGCCCCTCCCCACACACTCACCACAAAATTATTCAATAAGTAAGTAACAAATGCAAACCCTTATTATATATATATATTTGTGTAATCAATAGTTTAAAGCCATTTTCAATGACCCCTAAGTTATAATGAAGAAAAAATGTGATGTTAATAAATTACGCGAGTACTAAGTTATATCATCATCATATTCAATCATTATCTACCTATTGCTGGATGAAGGTCTCTCCAAATGCTTTCCACACAAGTCTATCCTGGGCCATTCGTTTCCACGTCACCCCAACCTGTTTTCTTATTTCATCCACCCATCTAGTTTGAGGACGTTTTCTAGGTCTTCGGTGGTCTCTTGGAATCCAGTTCAGAATTTCTGTTGTCCATCGTTGATCAGTTCTTCTTGCAATATGCCCAGCCCATCGCCATTTCAGCCCTTTTACTTTAACAATGATGTCCTCTACTCTAGTTTTGTTTCACCCAAGTGTTTCTTTTCGATTCTCCTAGTTATTCCAAGCATGCATATATGAGTATATATATAAATACGTAATAAAAAAAAACTTAAAAGAATCGTATACAAAATTTGGGGGGTGCAATAATATTGGGGCTCAGTCATAGCCCCGGAGGTTCGCTGTAGTCCGAAGATTGGAATTTGATTCCCTGAACCTTAAAAGGTTTGGATTCCTCGGGAAACTAAATGTCCCGGTAAACCCATAGCAGTTCAAAACTCATTTGGGGGATCCAGTGGCTGTGGGGCTTCAAGTAGCTTTTTCTACGCCATTGCGTCTCGGTGCTGCGTGACCTTTGTTGTCCTTGCGCCGTAGAACACAAAGAAAACTTTAGATTTATAATTATTTTGTCCTGACACTTTTGTGAATTACATCTTGCGAAATACACATACGCAAGGGCATACCGGGCCCTTTTAAAGGACACATAAAAAGGACAAAGGACTTGGATTATCGGAGGGCGCGAGTCCTAAAACCCATGAGGGCGCACTGACCCAGTCCGCCCCTGCACACACGCACGCACCTACATATATTGTTTTATTGTATATGACAAAACTATATATATATAAATAAAAGAGTCAAACCCCTTTTCGTTTGGATTCATACAATGAAATTAAAAATTTTAATAGAAAGATTTAACAACAGCTGATGAAGAGGTAATAATGTTCTATTATCTTTCGTCGTCTTCCATTGCTTCAAACTGCAAACGAAATAAATTCTATTACTATGCATTCATTATTCGTTGTTTCATGGATATTTTTATCCTTCGACTTCACTGTAGATGGCAGCACCATCTACTTTTTCAGTAAGTTTAATTTAGAAATGGCTTATTGTCAGAAAATTATAGCTCTTGGCACTGGCGGATCCAGAGAGGGGGGAAAGGGGGCGATCGCCCATCCCCCGTCAGGGTTAGGAAAAAAAGACGATGAAGAATATTTTATGTGTTGTTTGTTACTACTGTAATAAATAAAAGTCTTACACCAAAGTCTCCAAGCCTTGGAGAAATGCGATCAAGACGTTTTTCCACGAATCTACAAGCTACTCGTCTTTCAAACTACGTTTTCAGTAAGTATTGCTTCAGCAGAACGTAGTTTTTTATCGTTGAAGCGCCGTCAAACTTGGCTTCGAACGCGGATGACAGAAGAGACTTTTAATACACACCCACAGAGACATTCATATTGATGTAAATAAAGTGATTGACAAATTTTCAAAGAAACCAAGATGGCTCGACTTTGCACTATAAACTTCAAGTTTTTTAAAAAGTTGCTTGTTATAAAAAAAGTAAAATAATTACGATGTTTTTGTAGTTTAAATTTAAACTTGTTCTATTAATTACATTGTAAATTATCGTTTTTGGTTATTGTATATGTCTCCTTTACTAGGTTATCCTTCTGTCATACTTGACTATAATATGCCCTAAACCATATAGTTTAATTAAAGAAAAGCCCAGCTTTAATTCATTGTCGTAAATTAAATATTTTGGTGAGTATAAAGCAGGGTTGTCCAACCTTTTTGTGTAGTGGGCCACTTAAAGAATTTTCACGGATCTTGCGAGCCAGCGGTTTCTTAAAAAAAAGGGAAAATAAAAACCTAAATTACATTTAACAGCCTCTCTCTTTAGCGTTTCTTCTAGTTATTTCTTTGTGCACTTCCGATATAGAAAGGGGTCACCTATGCTGTCCATATCGTCAGAACGCCATAAGAAAGTAAATACACTTCTCTGGAATTTCGATTTATTTACATCGATTGTATAAAAATTCTCACACCTCTAAACACAATAGCAAACTCAAAAGAAAAAATGAAAAAAGTGTTCAACAAAATATTCAAACAGAAACAACAACCTGACTTCGTTTCGCGCGATTTGGTTTTCAATTTAAATAGATCCAAATATAGTCAAACAGTGTTTTGAATTAGAAATTATGACAGTCCAAACTATTTTTCCATATTTTTGAAAAAAATCTAAAATTTTTGTTTGTGAATTTTTTTTATTTCAAACAGTTGTAGGCAGGCCGGATTATGGCCCGCTGGCCATATGCTGGACAACCCTGATATAAAGAAGGGCTAGTAATAAAACATTTACTAAAACTAAAAATTTTCCCGGTGAGGGCCCCCGAAACCGCCCCCCCGTAAGAACATCCTGGATCCGCCATTGGCTCTTGGATAGTGCAGTAGCCAATGCCAATGCAACCAATGCAGTTGTATTGGAGTCCTTGCTCTTGGGGAGCCTTTGGAAGCCTAGACTCCTTAGATAGCATAATTGTGGGATCCTGGTATAGGACGGGGTGGGGGTGGCAGCGATTACATTGGGGCCCAAATTCCATAGCTACGCCACTGTTCTTGGCAATGGCGGATGCAGACTTTTTTTGAGGGGGGTGGGGTCACGGACAGAATTTGCCATGGTCTTGGAATAACACCCTTCATTTATCATGAAAGTTGGAATTTTTTACAGTGAAAAAATATATTTTGGGGGTCATGACCCCTGTGACCTCCCCCCTGTGTGGCTCTTGGAATAGCGTTTTGACAAATAATCAGTACCGTAGCTAGATGACATTGTGTCCCTGGCAGTACCGTCCAGATTGAGTCCTAAGGCACGGACCCATTCTTCCCTGTGAATTATTTCGGTTGATTTTACGCGCCTACTCGCTTGCGCCCCTAGCGTGGGACTTCCACGCTAATCCCTAACTACGGCCCTGCAAATAATATATCGCTTTCTTAGGATATACTAATCTTGATGAATTATATTATCGGTGGGTGTGTATAAACTAAGCTCGGAATTTACATTTCAAATTCAAACACAGAAACAAATTGTAACCTAGATTTAACGATTTTCATGGGACCAGTAGAAATAATCGTTAAATCGAGAAATTCGTTAAATCGGGGGAATACATTTATCGGAACCAATGACGCACCCAGGGGCGGGTGAATGGATTCCGGGCTCGTCTTTAGGCTGAAAATTTACATGTAAAATACGTTAAATGTAGAAACTATTACATTAAAATAAAACCATTACATTAAAAAAAAAATAATGGCAATATTTTTTACAATTTCGGACTACTCCCGAGCAAAAACCATAGGTTTTCATTGATCGCAACTGAAATAAGAAATTGTGGAAAAGGAAAATTATAAAAATGCTTACCAACATCCTGAAGAATATGTGTTCATTTCAATAAACATAAGACAGATGTACGTACGTAATTACCATTTCGAAAATAAATCTGATTGGCATTTGTTTTCATTTTTCTTGGGAGTTGGCATTTAACATTTCCTTTTCGATTTTTCAAATGCATCGAAAGCATCATTGTTGACGTCAAAATACAGTAAATACTTTTTTACACACTGTAAACCAGCATTCGCTTCAATTGAGTAAACTCAATTGAAGTTGATTTGCTGACGACAGTTGATTTTCTAACTGAAATTCTACTTGCAGCTACAGGCTAATGATGAAAGGCTACCGTTAAAACGAAGAAAATATAAAACTGAATTAATGTAACTCAATCCGGACCAATAAAAACAATCGCTAAATCGAGGATACCTTTGAATCGGGTGTCGTTAAATCGAAATTAGACAGCATAAGATTTTGACAGACGCAGAAAAATGTAACAAGATGAGAAGAAAAAGCAATGAAAATGTGATATTTTTTAATTTATCATTTTTTTGCCATCCTTCTTTACCTAAGTAGAAATATTCACGTAAGCCAATCAATCAATCATCTATCTGCCTGCCTGCCTGCCTGCCTGCCTGTCTGTCCATCCATCCATCCATCTATCAAAGCCGGGTATTCATTTGCGATTTTTGTTTTTCGGGGAAGGGGGGTGCTAAATTGTTTATATGAAGGGCAAAGTCTTTGTTAGGACAATGGCTCCAAATTCAAATCCAAAGGAGAAAACTAATTTGCAAATAAATGTAACTCCAGCTGTAACCTTTCGATAATACATCAGTGAAAAAAAAAAACTACTTTACCCATGGCAAAATAAGAAAAAGTTCATCAGATCCTGTAATAACTGTTATTTAAATACTGATTTACTGTTTAAAAAGAACAGCCATGGCACCTGAATTTTTGTACTTTATAAACCTTACGCCTAGGGCACGGGAGAGGATTTACTGTCCCTTAGGCAGCCAAGAATATCGGACATCCCTACCAATTATGTTTAATGAAAAATTGTTTGTTACAATATTAGAGCTTTGCGCCTAGCCCCTTAGAATCC
>QLNU02014802.1:59459337-59480690 GCA_006491805.2 Dysdera silvatica
CCAAACTGCTTTATTCATATACAAATGGAAATGAGAAAATTTTTTAATTAAAAGAAATTCTCGTGTGTTAAAGCCTTGCTCTACATTTTATCACTCTCTTTTTTTTACTTGAAAATTTCATAAAGTATTCGAATTTTCATGAAATTTTTTCATTTATGAAAATTTCATCTATTGTTTTTATGGTAGTGTTAAAAATGACCAACATCGAGCTGAGAGGAAACACCTAAACTTCATTTTATATATGTATGTATATATATCTTGGTTATTAATTATTATATATATGTATATATTATTATTTCTTCTTTGTTTCTCCTTTATTCTCTTGATGCTGCTGTCCAGCTATAAATTTTAGTGCTACAGGTTTAAATCAAAGTATTTTTCAAACACGTTTCAAAAGTATTCAAAAGATTTCGTGGCAAGAATTGGAATCTTATGGAATAAGATTCCAGATAAAGGAATTTGTATATCTCTAGGAACTCTGAATAGAAAAAAAAAGAAAGAAAAGAAGAAAAGAAAAAAAGAGGTAGCGTGTCATACTATACCACCCGTTAGGTTTTATAAAAATATTTTTTCCGAAAATAAACATTTGCTGAAACGTCTTACATAGCGTTGGAAAAGGAGCATCGAAAAAGATGCTAGAAGATTCTACTTTCACATTCCAAGCCTATTTTCAAGGAATGTTGAATTGAAACTATGGGCTTCGCATGATTTTTGAGAAAAATTTGAAAGTATTTTTATTTTAAAATATAGTAGAACTCCCATATAATGAAATGGACGGTTCCATACAACAAATTCGTTATATAGAAAATTAAATTGTGTGGAAACCATGAGGCAGAGCAGGGCAGGGCAGGGCAGGGCAGTGCAATATGATACCACAATTAAAATCCCGTTTTTCAGTTAACGACTGTTTCTCATAAATAACATTCAACCATTTAAAAATGGATGTTTTTAAGTGTGAAATAAATGCATATGCGTATAAAAAAATGAGTCAAACAATTCTTACATTAAATTGAAAACGTGTTTCTTTCATGCACATTTATGCTTTTGTAAAAAAAAACCTCTTAATATCCTACTGCACAACAAATGGTGATGTTGATTCATCGTAAATATGTTAACACTCCTGTGGGAAATTTGCAAGGTCTGGATTTCTAGTATTCAAACGAGCAAAAAGGCGCGACAAGTACTATTATTCAAACAATACAATGTATTCAAGGACAATTGGGGCCTGTTCCTAGCCTAGCAGTTTCGCACTGTATGGGGCAATCAGACACAGATATGTGTGCTTAGGAAAACTCTTTATTAGGAAGTTTAAAGTCCCTTAGACATGCCTCATTCTGTTCGTTTGCCACTTACCTTAAAATAAGTATTGTATCTCCACGCTTTTAGGGAATCCGATGTCGTTGGCGTGAGCATTCGATTTTCTGTTTTGGTCGTTAAAAATTTCGTTATATAGAAATTTATTCCGTTATATAGAAACACTTTCATATGTAACGACCATGGGGATTTGCCAAAACTTCACTATATAGAGAATTTCGCTATACGGAAGTACGTTATATGGAGGTTATGCTGTGTCTTGGGAAAATTTTGCGAAAACAACTGTCTATAATATGTTACTTGTGATTTCATGACTTCGGCGGCGCCGATTTAAAGAAACTATTAGTCCCTTGGTGAACCAACATTTTTTTTTGGAGGCTAAAGGGATCTGGACCGTTTAAAATTGGGGCCACTGTATTATTCTAAGTGTAACATCAGTTACAATTTTAAGGTTAACTAAAATGGCTAATATAGTGTTAACTCCTAATAAGGGACATCCACAGGACCGGACACTTTGCCACTTAAAGGGAGGTGTCCCTTCTTCGGAGGTGCATGTGTTGATACATACATATACTGTGCACCAGCGGAATTGCCCCTTAAAGAGAGGTGTCCATTCTTCGGAGGTACATGTGTTGATATATACATATATTGGAGACCAGAAGAATTGTCCCTTAAAGAGAGGTGTCCCTTCTTCGGAGGCACATGTGTTGATGCCTACATATACTGTGCACCAGGGGAATTGCCCCTTAAAGAGAGGTGTCCCTTCTTAGGAGGTATATGTGTTGATGCATACATATACTGGGGAACAGCGGAATTCTCCCTTATAGAGAGTTGTCTCTTATACGGAGGAACACGTGTTGATACATACACATACTTGGGACCAGAGGAATTGTTCCTCATATAGAGGTGTCCCTTATGAGAGTTAATACTGTATTTTGTGATCTTTGTTTAATGAATTTTTCGTTTGCGAAATACAGTGTTACGTCCCGTAAAGGACATCTCTTTTTAAGAGGCGGTCCCTAGCATATCTATATATCAACATATGTATTTCCGAAGAAGGAGCACCTCTATTTAAGGGACAAAATCTCCAGCTCCGTGGGTGTCCGTTATTGGGAGGTAACACTATATTCTCTTTAAACTGTGCGTGAGTAAAAATGACTTACGCTTGTTGTTACGCCTTATTAAATACAGTAAACTTCCTCATTAGCGGAAACTCAGTTGGTAGAAAAATTGTCCGTAAAAGAGAGGTGACCGTAAAGTGGGGTGTATGATATTATTACCCTTCTCAGGGATAACACAATTGCCAAATAATGGTTAACACACAAAGCCACCGAGGCGAGTTTTTTGTGGGGGAATTTTATTGCGATTAATAAATTTGACTCATTTTCTCCTGTATCAAAAGGAGCTCAAGTATAAGCGTCAACGTGGGTGTCAAATTAAATAATCAATAATCTCCCTGAAAGTAAAAATTTATGTTTGGAGAACCCTCTAACTGCTTATCCCGCTATTTCCACGGGCAACATGAAAGTAACAAAATTTGCTCAATCCCGCGATTTTCGCGGGTATGAAATTTTTCCATCTTTCATCTCTCATCATCTTTGGTTACAAAAATGTGCTACATATTTTAACTCTCAATTACATGTAGATTTGAAATATTGAATAAAAAGAAATATGCAGTTTTTAAAGCAATTTTGATAAAAAAAATTGAGCAGTCAGAGGGTTAAGTCCACAGGCGTACGCATAAAGTTCGTAAGGGGGTTATAGACTCAATGGGGGGTTACAGAGATACAACTCGCATATTCCTATGTTAAATATACAAAATTTCATTGCAATGGGGGGTTACAACTCCCATCAACACCCCCTGCGTACGCCAATGGTTAAGTTACCCATATTTTGATTTTAATCATACGCACTAATGAGAATTTTTTAACGTATCATCATTCATTTTTCATCCATGAAAAAGATACACTTACTTTCTCTGAATATATATGCTAAAATTCACCCCTATCCTTTACTTCCCTTGCATACAGCTATGCATAAAAGCGACGTATTATGTACGGGCTATTTCCGAAAAACTCCGGATTTTATAGGTACATAGATTAGACCGAAAGATGCACATACACGATACTTCCATTGCATGCATAGTTGTATACAGGGGCATTAATTTCGGGACAGAAATTTGTTCATATCTCGGAAACGGTTGAGCTGCGATGAGTAGTTGCATGGACTTTTTTACTCCTCTGGCAAAACCTTTCGAATGACACCACCTTTGTCAAAATTTTCGACTCACACTTGGTGCACTTACCTAGTGAGCAATATATGAGATGTATTAACAAAACGAATTGAAATAAAAGTACTAAATATGCAATATTTATAATTTAATATATGCCTTTGGCGCAGTATAGCCCAGATGCTCTTGCGCCATAAAACATCCAAACAAACAAACAAACTATATGCCTATCCTCATCAACTGGGTCCAACGGGAATCATAGCTCTTTTTTGGTGAGTTAGTTGCAATTTTGACTCATTTTGATGAGTTAACTCTTTAGAGTTCACGCATAGTTCTTCACATTCATCCAATATATTCCACGCATTATTTGAATATTATGATGGGTAATATATGGCACCAATGCCGGATAGGCTAAGTAGGCCCGCACTTAGGGACCCTGGGGCCAATGAGATCCTAAATCCGGCACTGTATGCTATTCACCAGTAGGTCACAATATGGCGCTCTAGTTAGTTAATCACGTGAAAACTCCAGTCTCTCATTAAGTGTTTCTCTAACAACTTTATGCAAATATATTCCACAAATTGAAAATTTACTTAAAAAAATAGAATTGTGGAGGGTGGGATATGAAAACGTTTTTTAACATGTTGATGCCATTCTCTTTTACTGAAATTTTAACGTTAAGTAGGATTTCCGCTATATCATTTTGGTGTACATCCAAAGTGAATCAACCGAAGTGAATCACCCTTGTTTACATATTTTCATCCAGTTCTGTGATTTCACTGCTGATCCTGTGTTTCACTGCACTGATTCTGTGTTTCACTGCACTGATTCTGTGTTTCACTGCACTGATTCTGTGTTTCACTGCACTGATTCTGTGTTTCACTGCACTGATTCTGTGTTTCACTGCACTGATCCTGTGTTTTACTGCACTGATCCTGTGTTTCACTGCACTGATCCTGTGTTTCACTGCACTGATTCTGTGTTTCACTGCACTGATCCTGTGTTTCACTGCACGGTTCTACCCCATATTGTGTTCGAACCGTTTTTAGTTTAGCTTTTATATCTGCTATGGTTAACCCAGGAATATTTAAATCAGGAAGCACTGAGGAACACGCTTTCCTCTCGCGTATTTGAATTGCTGTAATCGCTGTATTTGGTATTACACAAGCTCCCGTATTGCTGGTATGTTCCCAGAAACAATACCATATGCTTGTCCTTACACTTAAATGACATTATCACAAAATAACTGCCAAGAAAAGAGTTCCATAACAAACAAAAAACAAGAACGTTAGCACCAAGGAGTCAGCTGCATCCTCTAACACCCCAAATTTTTTGTCATACCCCTCAAAATTTGCCACACCTCATAAAACTCAAAGTTCATATACCCGCTAAATATTCAAATTACAAGAAAGAAAAAAAAATATTGCGCAAATTATTTTTCTATACTTTTTCTGCACATGTAAATTGCGATAATCTTTTATATGCAGCAATTTTTTAAGAACCCTATGTAAGAAACCGGAATGTCTTAAGTTGCAAAGGAGGTTAAGGTACCCTTGTCATGTGGAGGGTCCCTCGTTCAACTCCCGGACAGGAAGGTATCTTATTTTCTTTCTAAAAAAAACCCTCTGGTTTGAGTTAAACTTTAAAATACTATCCGGATTAATTAACGTATTAATTACATCTTTCTGTAACCATTAAGATATTAATTAGTTAAAGGATGTATATATAATTACGGCAATATCAAAGTATTGATTAATAAATAAGTTCGTATCCAGAGAGTTCGGGGAAGGAGAATCTTATTTCAAAAATATGGAATAAACAAATCAAACTGTTGTTGCTATTATTGGTAGTTAGAAAGGGGAATGGTGGCCACTATAGGAGGCGCCACCTTTCCAGAAGAAACAGAACGAACTGGCGAACATTTACTTGATTCATTGTCCAGTAAAAAAGCGGACCGTTTATTTAGGTTTATGTAATTGAAAGCAAGAAGTGTCCATACTTTTCAACCGTATGCACTTAGGTCGAAATACGTCTGAAGTCGAAGACAGTATAAATAAAAGGCAAAAGTGAATTTACCGGAATTTTCGGAGATTTTTTGAAAAACGGGAGAGCATTCAGACTCCTTAACTCCGTTATTTATAGCTCTGTAATAGTACTTTAATATCGCATCGTCTGCAAAAAAAGAAGACGGCCCTCAGATCTTTTTACTGTATAACCTTAGAACTGGTGTACACAAGTAAAAAAAGGGGGAGGGGATATATTTCTTCCCTTATCCCTATTAAAAAACTCATAAAAGGCCCGCATGCAATAACTCAAGGCTGCGGAGTCTGAAACTAGAGGTTTATTGGGCAATATTTCAAATTACTGTCTGGGCTTTTTTCCCCCAGCTCTCCAGAATTAGGGATTTTCCGACTATTTTCCCGGAAATTTTGGACAGAAAAATAGGATCACTGACAGACCTATTGTATTTGCCGCCATTGAATAATTTTCCCGCAATTTTTCTTTCGCTTCTCCTCGGTTTTCTAGAATATTCGAGCGCCCATAAAAGGAAAGTGGATCCCTTCTAAACTGGTTTCTAAAGAGATACTTGGATTGTTTGATTAAATTAAGAAATTTGATAAATGGATAAATGGTTTGTCTTGTTTTCCTAAGAACCAAGGAATTGGCTTTCGAATACTTTTCAAAGACTAATTTCTTTCTAACTCGTTTCCAATTTTTGGAGATGAAAAGAAAATGTTTTTTCAGTAGATAATTGAATAACACGGAGAGAGGAAAAAGAAACACAATGACGTCACGAAAGAGGTCAGTCATCATCCAATAGCCATATAGAAAAAAAAAAATAGCCTAACCTATCTATTGTACTAACGTTAAGGGCAGACTAGAATTTTGAATTCTGTTCTGAAATTTTACAAAAGGCCTAATGACCAAAAATAATTTTAAACTGAATGGTTCGTTTGCTTCTTGTTATTTAGGTTTCCATGATTAAACTTTGAAGATCTAAAAAATATTTATTTAATAAATAAATAAATAAATTTTACGTACAATTACGTATATAAAGTATCTAACGTAGCAGAGGAGACTTAAGTAGTTTTGTTGTTGCGTTTGTTGAGTAACGTTATGTTTATTTTCCTATGTTAGCCAACGTTAATTTTTGCTTACCGGGGGTTGGGGGGGTTGCAATGGCCAAAATATTGCTTATGTAATACTTGAACTCTCCCTTATCCATATTATGGTCCTTGATTATCGAATTAGAGAAGGCATTTTGGGAATAAAAATGCATCTTCGTAAAACTCCCTTTTCCATAAATTACAACTAAAAATAGGAATCAGTAAGAGAATTACATACAGCGTCCCATACCCTTAGCAATATGGAATAGATATACATAAAGCAGAGAAAGACTTGCATAATTGGAGCTGGGATCCCGCATACTTCCATCCTATCTTGGTTAAATATCGGCATAACTATGAGCAGAAGACAAAGACACTTATTGTACCACGTTTACTACCGGCATAAGTTTTTATTTTGCGAGGAGAAATACGCCGACATGAAGGAATAGGGCATCAGACGGGGTCAAAGTTTGGTAAATGTTTGGATCACCGTGGGAGTTAGGACCTCATGTGGTGTGTCTGTTAGCACAGCCAACTTCCCTCAACAGTGCTCAAAAGATTTCTAAATGACTCTAAAGATTTTAGTCTCCCAGCAGGGAGCCGTTTCCTTCTTCTGGGAAGAATAAACTGTTCTCAACAGTTGAGAAGTTGATGATCAGGATTCTACTCTCATAGAAGCCTAGAAGCCATTTGGACGTTAGCCACCCGCGCGGATGTTGCTCAAAATAGAAGATTAGTGCGTGTCCTCCTAATCAAAGAGTAAGATGAACATTAGTACAGATGCTAAAAAGTGGAAAATTAAACCCACAGCTGTTCTATGATAAACATTTTACAAAAAAACTAAAACTGTTAAAGAGCAAGTAATCACACACACACACACATGATGGGGGTTGCAACCCCCATTGCAATAAAATTTTGTGTAGTTAAGATAGAAAGATGCGAGTTGTAACTCCCCTTATGAACTTTCAGCTTACGCCTATGTTAATATTTTGCAGTATACTCTAGAGCATTTTTCGATCTATGGTGAACATACATAGGCGTACGCAGAAAGTTCATGAGGTGGTTATAGGCTCAATGTGGGGGAGGTTACAGAGCTACAACTCATATATTCCTATGTTAAATATACAAAATTTCATTGCAATGGGGGGTTACAAATCCCATCAACACCCTCGTGCGTACGCCAGTAAAATAGATACTATGATCGAATATTTCAGCTTAGTTTAAACCTTTGAATCAGGGCCACTGGCGTACGCAGGAGGTGTTATTAAGGATTGTAACTACCATTGCGATGAAATTTTGTATACATGCATATGAATATATGAAATTATAGCTTTGTAACTCCTTTATAAGCCTGTGATGCCCTTATGAACTTTTGGGTATTCCAGTAATTAGGGTTGTAGCAATTCAACAATTATTAAGCGGTTCGAACAACATTAAAAGAGTAAGTGATTTGGCGTGTGTGTGTGTGGTAAAGGAAGATTTCAAGTATTACGTAAGCACTTTTGTTTGGGGAGGGGGGGGGGGGTGATGATGTGCTTATTTTCCTATGTTAACCAATGTTAATTTTTGCTTACCAGGAGGGAGGGGGGTTGAAATGGCCAAAATATTGCTTACGTAATACTTGAATCCTTCCAAAGCTTAAAACTCAGATATTTAGTTAGTGGCCACTGGCCAGTAGGGCCCTTTTTTATTAGGGGCCACTTCATTTAAGTTAGTAGCCACTTTCGTACGGCCACAAAATTCTATGTAATTTGTTTGTATATTAAATAAACATGATTTTATAAATAAAAAATAACTTCGACTAACTAGTCTTGCATCTTTTATATCCCTAAATGTTTTGTTCTAATTATTATCTTCATTCTATTAATGAAATATATATATATACGTACTTATCTAAAAATAATAGCTAGTTTAAATTTTCTTTATACGTACCTAAAATATATACTAATTTTGAAAAATTCAGATAATACTTGTATATAAATGCTTAAAACTTAAGTGGACAAAGCTACATTCTATTTACTTTTCACACATTTAATTGGTGATTGAAATTTGTTCGCCTGCTTTTCACTGAATCCGACCACAAGTTAATTACAAGTATGGAATCAAAGTGTTCAATTGAAACTTCTGCATGTTTCGCTACTAGTCCATATTCTGCAGAATTGCACTGAGAAACAAAGTGGCAAGTGTGATGGCGACTGAAGGCGTATTTTTAATCGCCATTCCTTGGTATTGAGTCACCCTGTGGCCGGTGGCGACCATGAGTTTTAACATTTAGTGTGTGTGGGGTATGCAAGGGGGGGGGATAGGAAGGGTGGCCGGCTAAGGTGACGCTGTAATCTCAGAAGTGATGTGGCATTAAGAAGGATAATGTGTTTTGTTATCCAATGGGGCGGAGGGGATAGCTTGAGCCCACTTTTCCGAGCAATACTCCATCCCACCACTGATTACAATCTAATAAACGAATTCTAGTACTGTGTGGCATTTCAATTTAGGAATGGATTCTAGTTCGAGTATTTTATTCTAGCGAATGGTTTTTAGTCCAAATATTCCAATCTAGCGAATGTAGTTTAGTTTAAGCATTATAGTCTAGTGAATGAATTTTAATCCGGAGACAACCTCGTAAATGGGACTTGTCTGGGCATTTTAATCTAGTAAATCACTTTTCGGTTGTTTGGATTTTTTATGGCGCAAGAGCATCTGGGCTATACTGCGCCAGAAATCACTTTTCATTATATCAATTTGTAGAATAAATTCTACGCTAGAATTCATTCGCTCTTGAATTCCAGTCTAGCGAATGAATTCTACGCATAACAATCTAGTGAATGGATGAAGTGTTAAATAAATGTAGCGCTAATGATGATTATAATAGATGAATAAGCAGTGGGTGAAATTTAATGTGTTTATATTTTTAAATGAATATTATCCACCGGGTTTTATCAAACAGACTGAATCAAAATGCAAACCACTACCAAAATGATTTTTGGTATTATTTCGAATTTCTCAAATATGCGAGAGAGGTCATTTGGTATGGAACAGACTGCTTACCGTGGTTTCCGAACTCAGATGCTTTTATACACATTAAAATTTATTACGAACTAGACACACGCGTACATAGAAAGTTCATAAGGGGTTAGAGGCTTATAATGGGGGTTGTAAAGTTACGACTCCATATATTTACATGTATGCATACAACATTTCATCGCAATGGAGGTTACAACCTGCCTCCTTGTATACGCCAGTGGAACTAAGCTTATGTAGACACAGTCCTCTAAGTACAAAGGCAGCTATTTTTGTCTTCGGGTGCCTAATAAATAATGGAGTATCTGCCTTTTTATTCAGAATTATATGCTATCTCAGGACATTTTACTTGATATATAAATTTTACCCTCCAAACAAGAGGCTAAAAATTTTGCTCCAAATAAAATGTGAAAACATTTCACAAAAAAAAAAAAAAGAAAAAGTGCAGTCTGACCGAAGAATACAATGATTGCATTCTAAAATGTGTTAAAGTTTTAATCTCAAAGAAAGTTAAAGTATTACGTAAGCGATATTTTGTCCGTTTAATCCCCGAGTAAGCAAAAATCAACGTTGGCTAATATAGGAAAATAAGACCAAATGCAACCACTCCCCCGCAAAGCTGCTTACGTAATACTTGAAAATCTCCCAAATGAAACAGAATGACATTTTAAGAGAATTCGGAATGAACAGAAATTTTGTGAAGTATTTTTATGATTCAAAGAGAATTGTAAGATTTTAAAGTTTTTGTTTGTTTTTTTAAATTAACTTTCTTTATATTAATTTTCTTTGAATTGATTTACAAGAAGAAACGAGTTGCCGGGTACGTTATGATAACATGTGATAAAGTCTTAAATTTTGAGCATTTTTAAAAATTAACAAATAGTTAAAATCTTTCCGATTTGATGGAAAATAATTAAAATAGGTATTTTATTAAATCTGCGTAGGCAGGCTATTACAGTGGACTCGCATTTTTACGAATCTAATTCAGGAATTATATGTTTTTACTTACTGCTGCGCTGGTCTTCAAAAGTATGCCATAGGATTAATATCAATTCTCCTTTACGAACTTCTTTGGGGACAATACAAGTTTGTGAAATCGAATATATTCGTTGTATTATTATAGAAAAGATATCGGGAAATATACTTGTATGCAGCAGATAAATTACTGGTTCAATTTTATAGTAAATCAACATATAGTAAACATCACATAGTAAAAGAGAAAAAAAAATTACTCGTAAAAAAAAAAAGGATGATTTTTCCGTCGCCTCGTAGTAGAGCACCTGACCGGCAATCAGGAGGTCGTGGGTTCTGGTCCCACCAGGCGCCGGAAAATCATTCTTTTCTTTACGAGAAATTTAACATCTATTGTTGCCACATCATCGGCTAATATGAAAAAACTGTTACTTTAACGAAAGAGAAAAGCTGAGTGCAAGACGAAGAGAGACCCAATGTCACTGGCGTACGCAGGGGGTGTTGATGGTTTTTTTTTTAGCCCTATTGTAATAAAATTTGTATATTTAACATAGGAATATGTGAGTTGTAGCTCTGTAACGCCCCCATTGAGCCTATAAACCCCCGCTTATGAACTTTCTGCGTATGCGTATGCCCAATATTTGTATATCTTGCAGATAAATATAATAAACTACATAAATGTTTATGTATTAAACGTGTTTAACAAATATCTCGGAGACACCTTTCCAAAATTTATAGTTTGCGATCGAATAAAATAAAATTTCTATGAACTATTGATTACCAATTAGTTTAATTAATCGATGGTTTATTTAATTTTCCTATATTTTCTTTCATCAAGACAAGGTACTGGTTTAGAGATATTTTTTGGACGGAACCATTGCCTTAGGCGCATTTTGGCCAAAATATAAAAGATAATAAAAGGATAAACTCTCACAATTTATATAGAGAATAAAAAGCACTCATTTATAGCGGTTTTCTAGCGCATTTTAGTGGTATTTTGGTACTAAATTATCTTCAGGGATTAAGTTTCGAAAAACGCCAGTCGGCGTTATTTGAGAAAGGAGCCAAACCGAATCTTTCAGAAGGAGATGAGTTTAGTGTGGAAAGAAGAAATGGAAGAACCCCTCGCTGAACTAAATATTTACACAAGAATTGCCCCGAGAACGGGTTTCGAGTATTTGAGAACAAGGGGCTCTTCGCTCACTTGCTCGAACATAAAACAAGGACTTGTTTTCAGACTAGTTCTCTGATTTCTGCATTTCGACCCCTTCGCCCAGCAGAAAGCTCTTCAAGATACACAGAAATCGCGTTGTTCTGAATTTACGTTGTCAGGGGTAAAGTTTAAGCAAACTACCTCCCACGGGGTCACGGCTGCGACTAATTATAGAGGAACGCTTGTAGGGGAGTTTTCCAGAGAATTTTCTAAGAAATAGGGAAAAATTTGGCCTTTAGCTGTTTTCTAAATTAGCTTCTTCCCCCTTTTCAGTTTGACCAACCATTGCTTGGTTTAAAAAATTGATTTCTAAGAAGGAAGTATACAGCGAGGGAATGTGGGAAGGGTGGCCGCCAAAGACAGCGCTGTATTCCCACGAAATTTGTTTTTCACTCCACTAAAGAAGTAGCGTCCAGCCATTCCCAGTACAGGGACTATTCTCGAAGTTAAGTTGATTCCACAGGATACAGTGAGTGATTCGAGAAAAATTACAGGGGCGACCTTAACTTCTTAGAGAAGTGTTTCTCTAAGTGTGTTTTGGGGAACCTAGTGGTTCTGCAAGTAATTTGTGAAACCTCGCCGAAACTTAAAAAAAAAAAAAAAATCCCTAAATTCTATAAATTTTTCCCCTATGACAGCCACTCAGAGTTAATTAACCGTAACCGATATCACGCAACATTATAAAAACATTACAAGGCCCGTAGCTAGACGCTTTTTACAAGGGGGGGCTCTGCAAGTTACAGGGAGCTCAGAAAGCTACAGGGGTGTATTAAAATTCGTA
The DNA here is from genome assembly GCA_006491805.2 of Dysdera silvatica. Classification (NCBI taxonomy): domain Eukaryota; kingdom Metazoa; phylum Arthropoda; class Arachnida; order Araneae; family Dysderidae; genus Dysdera; species Dysdera silvatica. Next base: position 59,471,973 of record QLNU02014802.1, read on the forward strand.
AATGTTTTTATGTATTTTATTAATATATTTAATAACATAAATATCTAAGTAGGCTAATATATTTAACATTAATGAATAAATTTCTTAACTTAAATTTTGCATTAAAAACTTACAGAGGTAAACTAAAATTTATAATTTCCTTGTCATAGGGTAGATTAAGACTTAAACCTCGGTAAAAAACATGATATTCACAAGATCTACCTCAAAAATCTATTTTGAATATATTTTTAACGTCAAAGAACAATTTCCATTGTCATGTACAATTTTATACAAAACAAAAAATTTAAAATAAAATTCTAAAATAATTTATTTTGAAAAAAAAAATGTTTTATAAGGAGGAATCCACCACTAGCTCATCCAACCTAAGGCTCTGGAATGATTTATACACCTTTTTCATACGAATTTATTGTTTATTTTCATATTCGTGTTCAAGAAGTGATGATTAATATCCATCTAGGTTTCCTTTAAATAATATTTAGGGAGAGGTTCTATAGGTAAGCATTGGATGCTTTCCAGGATATTTGCTCAGGGGGTGTTATACTTTATTGGGGTAAAATTTACTTTCAAGTTTTTAATTTTTCTTATAAATGTACTTACCAGAAAAGAAACGAAATAAAATATTCAGTAGCAATGAAATAATTCGTCCACATTTACACAAAAAAAATCCATTTTTTGTTCGGAGGAAAATGAAATTCAAGCATTTCGTCTTGGATATTTAAACCATTTACAGACAGTTGGCAATTCCTGAAGTGGCAGTACTTTAGTTCATGTGGTACCATTCTCTCTCTCTTGGTTTCCTTATCATTAATTTTCTTTGAAAAATTGCTACATATAAAAGATTATTACAATTTACATATGCAGAAAAATAATTTACGCAATATTTTCCTTTCTTTCTTTCAATCTGAATATTTAGTGGATATATGAACTTTGAATTTACGGGGAGTCAAGAAATTTGCGGGTGTTGGGGGTATAGGGAGTGTAACGGACCCCCTGGCTACGAATGTTTTGAGAAGGGTTCCGTAAGATAATAAATTTGAGAAACACTGTCTAAGAGCATTGCTATGCTTACTTAGAGTTTGCTTTAGTTGCTTATTGATAAAGGACGGCGGCGACTGTCAGAAACGCGTCAATACTCTCTTCAACACTGACACCATTATTTGACGAAATCGCCAATTCTTTGAGAAATAACCAAAAATAGGGCAGTTGATGTTTATTGAGCGCAAATGATTTTTGGCGGCATTGCGGCCGTTTTCATCAGAGCATAGTCAGAAGATTGGGAGAGTTCAAGTATTACGTGAACACCTTGGGGTGGGGGTGCTGTTGATCTTATTTTCCTATGCTAGTCAATGTTAATTTTTGCTTACTAGCGGGACGGGGTTTGAAATGGCCAAAATATTGCTTACGTAATATTTGAACCCTCCCATTACCTTGCTTCTATGGGGCTTAATATCGGCCTTTGGCTTGTCAGCGAACGGGTGGAACAAATGTGCCATCTGACGGAAATGAAGCAAATAAAACAAAGTAAAATTAATGACCAGTTTAATATCCAAAAACTGAATCCAAGGCGAATGAATATTTGGGGCAACGAAAGTGTTATTCACGAAGAAGTTTCAAGCTGAACAGCGCACCTTTGAAAGCACCATTTTTTTAAAATCATCGTTAAAAGAATTTTACTTTTGTTTAAGGTGATACGAAGGTATCTCCAATCAGTAGCGTAGCAACTAAAACTCATGGGGGGTTAGGAGGCCCAAGTGGCCTTAAAGAAGATGACGGGATGCGACCTTAGAGAAAATAAAGTGTTTTGATAACCAATGGAGGGCCTTTGAGCACTCTGAGCCCCACTTTCTATGCCAGTACCTCCAATTTGGCACCGCATAAATGCACCACTAATTAAACAAAAATACTGCAATGAAGAGAAAAAACAATAAAATATTTAATTCTAAGACAAAACAATATATTAAATATTAATAACAACGTTATTAACCGTAGTTTTGATGTTTGGTCGGGAGTTTTGAAGCGTTTTAAGCAGACGCAGCTGCCCTTCGCCAGGAGTAGACTGAAATAAACTCGCAGTGAACTAGGAGTATGACACCCTGAAACAATACACTCCAACCTCGTTAATGCGAATTACTTTTAATACGAACTTTTTGCTGACTCTCCATCGAATCTAAAAAACCTCCAACACGATCCCTTTCTTTCCGGATAATCTGAACTACGTTTAATGCAATTTTGTTCTGTTATCGCGAGTGTTCGCATTAACGAGGTTTGACTACATACATTTTAGTTATGGGGAGATTTCAAATATTAAGTAAGCACCTTGGTGTGGGAGTTGCCGTTTTGCCTGTCAGCCAACGTTAATTTTTGCTTACTAGGGGTGGGGTTCGAAATGGCCAAAAAATTGTTTACGTAATACTTGAACTCTCCCATGTTAGTAAGCTTTTTTAAATGAGAAAAATATTTATTTTTGCACATCCCCCCACCTTCTCCTACATATATTCTCCGTCATAAAGTGAAGAAATTTAAAGATTATTTTCATTGTTTAATAGCTTCCACGAGGATTTTGAGACAAATCTCCCTCTTTTCCATAAAATTTTAAAACAGTTTTAGTGCCAATACGAAAATCTTACACTTTTTTTCGCAATTTCGCTGGATTGGCATGTCTGTTATATGTAAATACAAGATTAAGAAGGGGGAAACCTCAGCCCTAAAATCCTTTGTTTCTTGTAAATCGCTAAAGTATGCGCAAGGTCTTTAGGGAAAAGGAAAAACCGGCAACAAAGTAAGGAAAAAGCTAAAGCAATGATGTCAAAGAAAGCAAGAAGAATCCGAAAAGACTACGTGAGTTGGCTGTACGTGAGGAAAGACGAGGTTACCATTTTTGGCAAAGTTTTAATCCTTTGGCGCAGTAATCATACAAATCAACGGTACTTTTACGCCAATACAATAGCTCTATTCTTTTTGAATCGTTGGTTACTTACACAAGCTGCTTATTTGGATCAATAACTACACATAAAAACAATATTTAGTAATAGAAATAAAAGCATCATATAAAATCGTCGCTTATAAAAGGACTCGTCACATAAAATCACTGCCTATAAAAATCTAACGCATAGAATCATCGCATGAATCGTCGTCCGTAAAAAAACAGATTAAAAACCATTGTCCATAAAAAAAATCATATAAAATCACTACCTATAAAAAAATCACATAAAGTTACTGCCTATGAAAAACTCATCACATAAAATCATCGCTCATAAAAAACTCATAACATAAAATCATCGCTCATAAAATAATCATCGCATGAACTATCGCCCATAAAAAAATCGTTGCCCATAAAAAATCGTCCTATAAAATCATCCTAGTCTTTTTCGCTGTTTAGATGGAGATCTTTATTAGGGAAGCACATAGTAGGCATAATAAAGTGCTTCATATAGCAGATATCCATTAGCGTAAAGTTATGGGGGCCCGTGGGGCCCATGCCCCTTCCCCAATAACTTAAAATAAATTAATTGCAATTTTACACATATTGTAATTAATGCACAAATGTATATAATATGTTTTTGCTGTGCACTCTCTTTAATAAGTTTGAAAACTCTACGTCGTTGCGGCTGTCGCATTAAGCTCACGAGTAGGACGATAATTATTAGACCCCGGATATATGCACTAAACAACCATCAAAATATGCATGCAAATATGCTTTAAAAATACCCTAAAACATGCATTTATATGCACTCAAAAGAATAAAACAGACGTTTATATATATACTCACAAGACTAAAACATGCATTTATATATATACTCACAAGACTAAATCATGCATTTATATGCGCTCAAAAGAATAAACCTTGCATTTATATACACTCACAAGATTAAAACAATCATTTATATGCACTCAAAAGAATAAACCTTGCATTTATATACACTCAAAAGAATAAAACATGCATTTATATGCACTTAAAATACTAAAACATGCATTTATATGCACTCAAAAGAATAAGCCATGCTTTTATATGCACTCAAAAAATAAAACATGCATTTTTATGCACTCAAAAGAATAAAACATGCATTTAAAATGAATAACAATATGCAGTTAAATTTTTTTCCCACAATTTAGAAAAAATGTCCCGCGTCTGTCAAAAGACATATTTTATTACTAACTAGCTCAGTAGAAATATTTGATATACATAATTATGCTTTATATCTCTTAATTAAATTTTATTACATCATAATTTCTCTACCAATATTTTGAACAAATAAGCATTTCCTTCTGTTGTTCAATGTCCTTATATGGCCAAAAAAGTCTTTTCCCACTGAGGTAGTGTAGTTGTTATGTAGTAATAGTGTTTATAAAATTTTGCGGGTGCTTTTATAATTAATAGTCTATCTGAAATTGACTTTCAGCAACGTTTACTACTAGTGCGGAATTTTGCTCTATATGAATGTTTGTTGTGTTTAATCTGACTTTATGTTAACTACCTACCTAGCAAAATAGAACTAAACACCTCCGTCTCCTTGCTAAAGATAGTGTCTCATTCAGTTACGAATGTGACTATAGGCCTAGCCAGGGGCGGTTTTGGGGGGTTGCGACCCTCATCGCAATGAAATTTTGTATGCAGTAAAACCTCCCTACAACGATATCCGATATAACGATAAATCCCTCTACAACGATAATTTTTCTCGGTCCGTATAATAGTGTTGTAGAGAGGTTTTACTGTATTTAATATAGGAATATATGAGTTGGAGCTCAGTAACCCCTCCCATCAAGTCCATATCCCCCCCTTATGAACTTTCTGTCTACGCCTATTAATGTGACTACATTCTTTGATGCTTCAGGACAGAATTGAACACTCACGTTTACAAGTTAAGTTCGTTTTCTTTTCTGTTCATATGGAGTAAAAGTAAAGTTTAACTTTATCGTTGTATGAAAAATTTCTGATGAGAGAACGATAAAATTCCTAAAATTATTGAAACCCTTGAAATATGCGTTTATTCTAAAAATTTATCGTTTTTATGCATTTATATCCACTAAAGCTGAAAAGAGCTAAAATATGCAATTGCATACAATCCGGGCTCTAATAATAACAATGACGGCACGCTGAGAGTGTGCCAACGTGTAGAAACAAATAGCAGAAAATATCGACCGAAATAAATGCTAAATAACAAGCTTATACAAATAGTTGTAAACTAACGATAAGGTTGGAAGTTAGTAACAACTTTGGGGAGCGTTAGTTTTAGATTTGGAGAAGGCGCATTGAATCGTTTCAAACAGACGTTGCTGCCCTTGGGTTGGAATAAAATGGAGCGAACTCCAAAGCTTAAGAGACAATGGACTCATATACAGCAGTCATATATAAACCAGTAAAATATGCAGGAAAATAGGCACTAAAACCCCAAAATATGCATATATATATGCATTAAAATGAATAGATATGCACACACATTATGAATATATATATATATATATGCACCCATAATGAATAAATATGCATTAAATTTTTTTTTAATTTTCTTGAAAATCACATGTCCTGGGTTTTAAAACAAATATATTTATTATTAACTTTTAAGCAGAAATATTTTCAGTATACATAAAATAATATGTTTCATACAGAACAATTTTTATGACAGTATATCATAATGATATTTTGATATTCTGAACGGTTAAGCTTTGTCATGTATCATGCAACAGCATTTTTATGGCCAAAATAGCCCTGTCCAGAGCTACAGAAGTTATTGGACAGCACATATAAAATTTTGCGGTTAATCCATTACAGATGGTTCATCCGCGATGGACTATCACCGATCTCCATCGTTGATAGATAAAGATGTGCAATCTTACCATACGTAAGTGTTCGTTTTAACCTGATTTTAAGTCAACTGCCAGTCTGGTATAATGAAACTAAATCTTCGGTTTTCCTGGCAAGGATAGTGGATACATTAATTCAGCTCTGATTACATTTTTTCCCTAGGATATCATTAAACGTGTACGTTCACAAATTTCATTGCCTTTGTTTTCGGATAAGGAGTAAGAGGAAATTTTAGCTTTAGCGTTGTGGGGAATTTTTTTTCCAATAAAGGAATAATAAAATTCCTAAAGTTAGGCAACTAAAACCCTCAAAACATGCATTAATTCCGGAAATTTGCTATTTTTCCCCATTTATATGCACCGATGCTAATAAGCGCTAGAATATGCAATTTCATATGCATTTGCATGTAACCCGGGCTCTAGTGATTACGTATTTAAACAAAGAAACAAAAAACAAAAGCATATGGATACTTACATTTTTAAAAGGATCTATTTTTGTAAAGAACGTGTCCATGGGAATATTCTTCAATAATAAATAAATAAATAAATATGATAGTGAAGCATATAAACAGGGAATGAATTATCCCGTTATGGGTCGACCAACGGTACATCTGGCGCCATTTGGCGATGGATGAATTCCAACCCCACAGTTGTTGCAAATTTCGCACATATCCGTCAGAATGATCTCCGGACTAGCGTTTTACGAGATTTGAATGCATGCTTTTCTAGAATGTGGGTGAAAATGCGAAAAGGAATTGCGCAATGTTTTTTATATTTTTCAAAACTGGCGGAGAATGGCCAGATTCACATTTTCAGGTTATGGAGGTCATGTCTCGCTGCTTTTGTGTCGAGCAATATAGGTGACGCGATTCCGCATGCCTTTTCCTTATGCATCTGCATGCACATTAGAGTTACGTCTTGTTTCGTTGACAGAATTTTTAAACTGACCATAGGGGACCACGTTCCCTAAAAGTCTGTGTGTATTTACAGTGGTAAATGCCATAAAATAAATGGCCCTAACCATGACATACCACAATGGTTATGACACGGGGTACATGACCTCTTAGGGACCGTTCAAGTATTACCTAAGCATATTTCTGGCCATTTTATACTCCCCTCTTACCGTAAAAAAAAATAAAAATAAGAAATAAGCAAATGCATGACCCCCCCCCCTCTTGCGTACGTAAGATTTTGGTTCTCTAAATTTTTGGTTACTATTATTATTATAAAAACCTATATATATTATACATATATTACTAAATTACATGTTTATACACGTATTATTAAACTATATATATCATACATACATTATTATACATTATTGAACTTTGTATTATATATGTATTATTGAACTATATGTGTTATACATATATTATTGAACTACATATATAATACATACATTATTGAACTATACATTATACAGGGTGGTTATAATTAAACTTTGCCTATTTAGAGCACCTTGAAGCTTGAACCGTTCAGTAGATTTTCACCAAAATTGGTATACAGACTATTTAAGGATGTGGAAAAGAATCTGCAAAAAGAAAATATTTTTACTTTAAAAACGTCTGCTAGGTGCGCTTTTTAGTGCAATACTGCAAAAGCAACCTTTAAAATGACTAACACGCAAGACAAATCACATTTTTAACATTTAGTAACACTTAGTGCATCGAAACATTTTAAAATGAACGTTGTGCGAGCAATAACAGCACACCGGCATTGCAGGCGTACTATGGAAAAAAAATATTTTTCACATGCAGACAGAGAGTAAAGAAATGCAGCAAGTAAGCACCTTTTAATCGTGTACAGAATGATGTAATGAAGGTTGCTCAATGTGGTCCCTATCGTTCACTTGTAAAAGTTTATGGCCCTGTCAAATGTTCTGTAACGTCCATTAGGTACCGTGAGTTGCTCCAAACGTTTGTTTTGCCGCAACTGCAGAAACGACAGTGCGTTACATCTACCATTTCAATGCAAGATGGTGCGCACCTATATGTTGCACACAGTCCGATAAAGCTTTTTTGCTTCAGCATTTCACCCGTGAGCGCGTTATCAGTCGTTCCTTTATTAGTCATTGGCACACGTGCACCGGATCTTACTCCGTGCGACTTCTAGTTGTGGGATCATTTAAAGAATTTGGTTTATTGTGGAAGTGTTGCTATGTTAGCAGAATCCAAGAATTCCATAACGCTGCATGTGTAAAGCCTCACGGAGGATTAGTTGCGATGCGCTGTTGAACACATTCTGCATTGGCTTGAATTGTTACAAATAAATGATGACGGCCACATCGAGGAACACCCATTACATCGTCCTGTACACGATTAACAGCTGCTTAAATGTCATATTTCTTTACGCACTATCTGCATGTGAAAAAAAACCAAAATCCATTGTACGCCTTCAGCGCTGTCGTACTGTTATTGCTCGCACAACGTTCATTTAAAATGTTTCGATGCAATAAGTGTTACTAAATGTTAAAAATGTCATTCGTGTTGTGTGTTGGTCATTTCATAGGTTGCTTTTGCAGTATTGCGCTAAAAAGCGCCGCCTAACGGACATTTTTGAAGTAAAAAATTGTTTTGCAGATTCCATTTCTGTATCCTTTGTATAGTCTATATACCAATTTTGGTGAAAATTCGCTGAACGGTTCAAGATCCAGGATGCTCTAAATAGGCCAAATTTAATTATAACCTCCCTGTATTATTAAACTGTATATATTATACATATCTTAATTAATTATAAGGAACAGTAATAATATAATATTTTATTATAAACCATTTTGTCGCATTTTTATTACAGTCGAACCTCATTAAGACGAATACCAAGAGGAACAGAAAATCTGTTCGTTCGTATTAACAGTAATTTGTATTATCAGTAAAGTATTGGGGATAGTATTACTAAGATATTTATCCCATCTCTAGT
>QLNU02014802.1:59480790-59496916 GCA_006491805.2 Dysdera silvatica
ATGTAAAAAGCAGAATAGCAAATTATCTGAGAAGACGAAACAACTCATGAAAAGGCGAAGACTTATGAAGGTGGACAATCAAAATACCAGTTGCAAGATCGAGTATGTAGAACTTTGCAAAACTTTGCGCAAAAACATGAAAGAAGATATAAGAAAATTCAATTGTGAGTTAGTAAGGAAGGCCATTGAAAGCAACAAGAGCCTTAGGGTTGTTAAAGGGAGTTTGTCTATTGGGAAGAAACACATCATTGCATTAAAAGGAGAGGATGGCACCGTAACAAGAAATAGGGAAGAAATACTTAGAAGAGTTGAAGAATTCTACAAAAATCTATACGAAAGTAACAGTGGATTAAACGAAGACATTGAAATAGTCGAAGGAACAGCTCCTAAAATCTTAAAAGAAGAAGTTTCATTTGCAATAAAAAGTATGAAGAAAGGAAGAGCCCCTGGTGATGATGGTATTACATTAGATATCCTAAAAGAAGCTGGAGAATATGTAGAAGACATACTTGCAAAATTCTTTACCAAATGTCTTAACAGCGGTAACATACCAAACCAATGGGATTCTGCAACAGTAATTCTTTTGCATAAAAAAGGTGATAAAGAGGATTTGAAAAATTACCGACCAATTAGCTTGTTACCTGCTATTTATAAAATCTTCACAAAAGTGCTAACACATCGCCTGCAGAAAAAATTAGATGCAGCTCAACCAAGAGAACAAGCTGGATTTCGAAGTGGATTCAGTACAGTGGACCATATTCAAGTATTAAGAGAATTAATTGAAAGAACACATGAATATGAACTTCCATTGTGTGTGGCATTTATTGACTATGAGAAGGCCTTTGACTCTATTAAAACATCAGCAGTCATCAACTCTTTAAGATCAACAGACATTGAGGATGTGTACATTGACATGGTGAAACGTGTGTATAAAAATGCAAGTGCAAAATTTCGGTTACATAAAGATACCAAAACTATCAAAATTGGTAAAGGTGTGAGGCAGGGAGATACCATTTCTCCAAAACTTTTTACTTCAGCTTTACAGATGATTTTTCAGCAGATAAATTGGAATAACAAGGGAATAAAAATAAATGGTGAATATTTAAATCATTTGCGGTTTGCTGATGACATTGTTATTTTTTCAACGAACCCATTAGAACTCCAAGACATGGTACAGGAGCTCTCAACTAGAAGTAAAGAAGTTGGACTCAAGATGAACCTACAAAAAACTAAGATCATGTTCAATAATTTCGTAGAGGAAACAAAAATACAAGTTGACAACATTGAGCTAGAAATTGCTGATTCATATATTTACCTTGGCCAGCTGATTTCAATGGATGGCAACATTATGAAAGAACTCAACAGACGTATTAAACTTGGCTGGAGTGCATTTGGAAGAAACAGTTTTATCCTGAAGGGGAAATTGCCTTTGTGTCTAAAAAGAAAGGTCTTCAACCAGTGTGTATTGCCAGTCCTCTCTTATGGATCAGAGACATGGAGTCTAACAGTTGGAGCAATACGAAAGTTACAGACAACGCAAAGGAGCATGGAGAGGTGCATGCTTGGAATAACTAGGAGAGATCGAAAAAGAAACACTTGGGTGAGAGAGCAAACTAGAGTAGAGGACATCATTGTTAAAGTAAAAGGGCTGAAATGGCGATGGGCTGGGCATATTGCAAGAAGAACTGATCAACGATGGACAACAGAAATTCTGAACTGGATTCCAAGAGACCACCGAAGACCTAGAAAACGTCCTCAAACTAGATGGGTGGATGAAATAAGAAAAGAGGTTGGGGTGACGTGGAAACGAATGGCCCAGGATAGACTTGTGTGGAAAGCATTTGGAGAGACCTTCATCCAGCAGTGGATAGATAATGGTTGAATATGATGATGATGATGATATGGGTATAAATGCCATCGTCACTTTATCGGAGAAAGTCCAAAATAAATATCAAAGAATTTTTGTATACAACCCCTTAGGACTCCAGCTTTGAATTTTCAAATGGCACCCCTGGTATATCATTTTAAACAGCGTAAAAAAAAAATATTTTCGCGAAAAAAAATTTTTTTTTTTTCATGCGTTCAAGAGAAAGAGCTAAAAACAAAAATCGTTCTTTTGACCCTTTCAAATAATACGAGAGAGAGAGAGAGCGCTTTGACTTATCTTTGGTTTGAATGAACTGATGAGTATGAATTTTCATGCTATCTATGCAGAAAATCAGCTTTCTTTTGCGTGTTGGTCATGCACAGTGATTCTCATTCGTTATTTATATTGCGATATTAGTGCGAATAACACAAAAGGACGGTTTTATTTTTAGCTGTTTCTCCCGAATGATTCCGCCATTTTTTTTTCGCGGAAATATTTTATTTTTTTACGCTTTTTAAAATAATATATCACAAGAGAAAAGGTGCCATTTGAAAATTCAAAATTGGGGGTCTAGGGGTTGAATAAAAAATTTTTTTTAATATCAATTTTAGGCTTTTTTTCCCCTGGAAATAAAAATTGTGTTTTTTTTTTCAAATTCCTACTCAACTTCTATCAAGACATAAATAAGATGTTGCCTTTCAACCGAATACCGTAATAGCTACGTTATAAATGTAAATATAAGTTAATAATTAAATATGTTATAACAAATATAGGTCAATTAAATACAGTTATAACAAATATGTTAATAACAAATACGTTATAATAATTAAAATAATTAAATACATTATAATAATTAAATACGTTGTAATAATTAAAATAATTAAATACGTTGCAATAATTAAAATAATTAAATACGTTATAATAATTAAATACGTAATAATAAATAATGCAAGCGTTTTTGGAAAGGGAAAGCATACGTACCACCCCTAACCTCGACGTTTTACTATATATTTTTATTTTTGATGCAGTTTTTTTCATTCCTATCTTTTATAGCTGGGTAGTTTTATTGTTCGCTGGCCGGATCTGACACGTGGGCCGCATCAAGAGACAGAGAAAAAACGTCGAAAACAGAGAAAAATTTGATACTTTGAAGAATTTGTCAGGATCACAAAATACCGTCACTGAGCTTAATTAATTAATTATTAATTAAAATGGTATTATTGAGTGAGTGCATTGTATTTTATTATCAAATTTTCGGATTTGGGAATTTAAGAATATTGCTTTTGCAAATTAAAGATTTTGCAAATTTATTACCGAGAGCGTTCAAATAGTAGCGGCTGTGGACTTTGCGGGTCCCCGGGCCATTTACTTTTGCGCCGGGCCATTTACTTTTGCGGGGCCCTTATATTTTGGAGAGGGTGCCTTACCGGCGAGCATGCGGGTATGAAATAGCCCCAGAAAAAAAGGGGCAAACATTTTACATTACAAGTGCGTCAGTAATAAAAAGCCGCCCAGGGCCCTCCGAGACAAGGGCAGGCCCTGGGCGATTGCCCGTCTCTGGAACCGCCTCTGCGTTCAAGTATTACGTAAGCAATATTTTGGCCATTTCAACCCCCACCCTTATTAAGCAAAAATTAACATTGGCTAACACAGAAAAATAAGCGCAACGACACTCTTCACCAAAGCTGCTTGCATAATACTTGAACGTGCCCAATCTATTAATATTAAGAATTCCAACATGTTACTACGAGGGCGAATCAGAAAGTCTTTGCTCCTATTTTTTATTAGCCAAAATAAGGTACATACAGGTAATTACAAATATACGTACTATTCTACGTACCTTACACTATTTTTCCACATAGTCCCCACACCGATTCAGACATTTGTCCCATCGCAGCACTAAATTTGAGATGCCCCTGTGGTAGAATTCGTCACTGTGGAACCACCGTCGGACTGCTGTCTTGGCTTCATCGTTGCACGTGAATCGCTGTCCTGCCAGGAACTTCTTCAGCGGACCGAAAACGTGGAAATCACTAGGGGCGAGGTCCGGACTGTATGGTGGGTGGTCCAGACTCTCCCAGTGAAATGACCGGAGCTTGTCGGCGGTTCTGATTGCCACATGTGGCCTCGCATTGTTGTGGAGGATAACCATGTTGTCCACATTGAGGATCCCTCAGCGCTTTCGCATGATGTCAGACGTGACAGTGTGGAACAATAACTGTCGGCATTGATGGTTGCACCTTGTGGCATGAAATCCAGCAGGATCGGTTCAGGGCGATCCCAGAAGACCGTTAACATCACTTTCCCAACAGATGGCACTGAACGGAATTTTTTTGTCAGAGGCGAACCCAGATGTTTCCACACCATGCTCTGCTGCTTTGGTTCCGGCATGAAATGCAGTATCTGCGTTTTATCGCCAGTAACATTACTGTCCAGGAAACTTCCACCGTCCTCGGCATACTTTTGCGGATGATTCAGTGAAGCAATCATTCGCTTCGAAGCCAAGACAGCAGTCTGACGGTGGTTCCACAGTCAGCCGGACGAATTCTACCACAGGGGCATCTCAAATTTAGTGCTGCGATGGGACAAATGTCTGAACCGGTGTGGGGACTGTGTGAAAAAATAGTGTAAGGTACGTAGAATAGTACGTATATTTGTAATTACGTGTATGTACCTTATTTTGGCTAATAAAAAATAGTGGCAAAGACTTTCTGATTAGGTCTTGTATATCTTTTAAAAAATGTGTTAAACTTCTATTATCATTTATTTAGAAGTGAAGGTTTAACTTATTTACTGAGTTTTTTTTCTTTCAATCGAAATCTAAGGTTCTAATTATTTTTCATTGCTATTGCCTTAGGACCTTACGCAAACTATTTACCCAGATGTGTTAAGTGCAATTTAAGACAACGTTTAAACACAAGTTAAACAATGTCAAGCACAAGTTAGAGAATGTCAAATACAATCAAGACACGGCTGAGTACAATATTGTAAGGTGAGCTTTACTCAACCTTATTTAGTTATATTTAAGATAAATAGTTATACCTTGGTTGGAAAATTACCTATTTAATGAATCGACTAGATAGTCGTTCTCAACGTGAATTACTGACGTCTTTGATATGAATGAACTACAACCTGCTCTAATAATTTAGTTTGTTTGGCCGTGATCGTATTGCGAAATGAACAACTCAGGGAAACCAAATTAAAACAAAATTATTTAATTTAACCAAACTAATGAACAAATAAAACTTCTTGATTATAAGAAGAATTTATACAGCGGTATTAAATATTATATCAGCTAATACTGGATAAGTTGAGAGTTTTTCACTCTAATAATCTACGCTGGTCGAGCCAGCAATTTACAATATTTCTTCAAGCTGAATTAATCATGATTGAATCAAATTTCAACTACTAACGGAGGTGGTAAGCCCTACGATTCGGCTAATAACACTAGTGATCCATGCATGAATAAAAGGTATAATGTATATGCATAAAAATATGCAGGCAATTATACTGATATGGGCAGCGCAAATATTTGTGATATGCAATTCGTTAAAAAGGTATACCCCGAGATTAATATTGATTAATGGAGGAAATGACTCACGTGACAACTTGTTGTAATCACGGGCGCCGAATGCTATTCGTCAGGGACGTCTACGGCGATAGTACTGCGCGGTCCAAGCGGTCCGATGGGCTTTTGGCTCGTTGGTTGTAGTAAGGCGAAAGGTCGTTTTCCACGGTGTGGTCGTATCGGGCGTCGGTGTACGTAACAGTACGTTGACTTAAGTCTATAAGCGAATATTTTACTGTCTGGATGTGACGTTGATGTGAAACAGTATGTCGGCAGTCTATAACAGTAGTGACGGAACGAGGGGGTCTCAGTGATGCGATACATCTGGTCTTTGGTCGGTCGACAGAGTCTCTTATGGCGTGTGCGTCGGAAACTAATATCTTTGCGAAGTAGAGAGGTGTCCAGCTGCAGGTTTGTGAATCCGCAAATATTTTACAGTCTGGATGTGACGTTGATGTGAAACAGTATGTCGGCAGTCTATAACAGTAGTGACGGAACGAGGGGGTCTCAGTGATGCGATACATCTGGTCTTTGGTCGGTCGACAGAGTCTCTTATGGCGTGTGCGTCGGAAACTAATATCTTTGCGAAGTAGAGAGGTGTCCAGCTGCAGGTTTGTGAATCCGCAAATATTTTACAGTCTGGATGTGACGTTGATGTGAAATACTATGTCGGCAATCTATATCAGTAGCGACGGAACGAGAGGTCTCAGTGATGCGATACGTCTGGTCTTCGATGATCGATCGAGGTCGGACGATAATGTCTTTTGGCACGGTGGGTGCATCGGAAGCCAATGTCTTCGTGATGGGCGATGTCCGGCTGGGTTATGGAAATCCGCAAATATTTACTGTCTGGATCTTGACGTTGATTAACCGAAAACAGTATGTCTGCAGTCTATAACAGTAGTGACGGAACGGGTGGGGGGTGTCTCAGTGATGCGATACATCTGGTCTTCGGTCGGACGACAGAGTTTCTTATGGTGGGTGCATCGGAAACCAATGTCTTCGCGAAGTAGAGCGATGTCCAGCTGCAGGTTTGTAAATCCGCAAATATTTACTGTCTGGATGTGACGTTGATGCGACTACCCTTCTCTGCACTGGCTGGGGCCCGATCTCTCTCCCGAAACTCTCGGAGAAGATTAATAATACATCCTTCTAATCAGAATGCCAAGGCCCGTCTCTCTTCTTCTTTCGATCCTTTGGTTCATCGTTTGGATAACGCGCAGCTGTCAATCATTCATCCATTAACCAATTAAAAATGCAACAACTTTATTTTACCAATGAGGAGTACATAACCTACATGGTCATCCCCAAATGTCTTACGTGGTTGGTTAAAAATTTCCTTTACTTTTGCGGTTTCTTATGTCAAGCCTGTGACTCTTACCGGATTTATATCTGGAAGACGAGATATGCTTGCCATAAAGTGGACGACAGGTATATGGGTTTCTTTTGTATTTTAGAAACCTTTAGGCGGGCCAGTAAGTCCTAAAAAATCGTCTGGAACTCCCTTTGTGCTGCCCATATTGTAAGATGCAGTTTACAAATAATACAAATTTCAGAACTTTAATCCATATAATCAAATAATGAATGTATGATGTAGTCAACAACCATTATAGTTGAGACAATGATAAATGCAATTTAAGCGATAGTAGTGAGATATATAAAGTTGAATGACGTAATGTCGCAATATTTCGCCAACTTGGCGGCAAGAAAGTTGTATGGCGAATAATCTTTGCTATTGTAGACCCATTTCAGCACGTTGAGTGTGAAACCATAAAAGTCTCCTCCGTCTTGCGGGCGCTGAAGATGAGGAGGAGGAAGTGGAAGGGGTTGCTTCAATCGACGAAAAGTAAACTAACTGTGGAGACAAACAAATAAAATTAAATGTTTCCGGCCTTCATTTGGCTGAAATTTATGGCAACAGTCGGTTTATTTGGCGGCGTTGGCCTTTAAACAATGTCACTGATGACATGAGAATGCAATTAATTGCAGTAAATTCCCTCATTAATGATCTTCAAGGGATTAAGAAAAAATCTTTAAATAAATAAATAAATAAATAAATAAAACCGTTAATCGGAACGTGTGTAATTCTATGAAGCATTTGCTGGCAATAGCGTCATTTAACCGAAATAATCGTGAATTAGAATGCCGTTATCGAAAGAGATTACCGTATTTATTTATATACAGTGGAAATCTTTTATAACGACGCCGGTCATAACGACCAACCGCATAAAACGACGAAAGTTTTACAAGAAGTTTAGTTTCATATTCTATTCTACACTAAATATATCGGCTATAACGACATCGTATATAACGACGAAACCTGCTATAACGACGGCGATTTTGTAGTCTACGTAGATTCTAAGTAGGGAAATCTGTATCAGATATAGCAACGCGACTTGGAAGTTATACATCGATACCACGTGGACCCAAAAATTTTATGATTATTGTGTTATTGAAATTCACGCGTTATTTGAAATCTTGTTTATTTACAAATAAATGTCCGAGAAATCGACATTACTGTTAATACTGAAGGTAATGAACAGCAACCTGATTTATTGATTAAATATTGCAATGGACAATTTTTTTTCAGGGGTCCATTCTACCCTTTCAGCTTAGAGCCCACAAAAACCTTAAACCGGCACTGTTCGGAAGTCGTTAGTACTATGAATATAATAAATGTTTTCTATTTTATATACTTTAGTATTTTTTGCAATTTTTTAATTAAAAAACTTGCCATGTGTTTAATGCAACCATACATATATTTTTTATAGCAATCAAATTGATTGTGATTATGTTTTTATTTAATTTTAAAAACAAACGAGTTCAATGCTTTTTACTATCAAAACAATTTATAAAACACTAAAGTTTTTTTACTATACCCTGATTTTTTAAAAAAAATATTGTTTATAACGACTACCGGACCTAATTTGCACGGTCCCTTGGAGGTTTAAATTGTCATGAAAATTGTAATTTTTTACAGTGAAAAAAAAAATTTTTGGCGGTCTTGACCCCTATGACCCCCCACCTGCATCCCGCTTGATTCCGGCTGCCTATTATACATATATGTTTGTATCCACTGGTGCAAGTGGGTGTTGATGGGGCTGTAACACCCCATAACGTAAGATGATGTTAAGCGACAACACTGTGCAAAAATATTACCAAAATTATCATAAAACGGTGAATGATAAAAGTACACTTTTTAATTTATTTAGAAGCGTTGTTCGAAAGATTTTTAATACGCGCTGCTTTCATCAGAAAGCTTTACTTATACAATTAACTACAGCATTTGTGTGGATAACTCTTGTTGATTAGGGCAGGATCTAGGAAAATTGTCCAAAGACGTTTCCTAAAAAAGTCCCCAACGAAGTTAATTAAAATTTTTCTTCTCCTCGTCGTTGTTTTATCATAATTTTGATAGTAAGAAGATGTTTTATTTATTTGTCTATTTATTTATTTGTTTATTTATTTATTATTTTTTTATGCTACTCAGAACTAATTTATTTACTGATTTATTTTCTTACAAGATAGATAACCCATTGAGTTAAGCTTGATTTACAGATTTGGGATAGCTGTGTCATAATCGTGTCTTTCACAAAAAAGTAAGTCGTAATTAAAGAGAAAGAAAGAAAGAAAGAAAGAAAGATTATACACTTACTTACACACAAAGCGTGAGGCCCCTCCAGGCGCAGAAATCCTGAAAATAATAAGTGTGCAATGAACCCATGAGTGTTTTACACATTTTAACTCAATGCCCCTATTATAGACTTGCCCGCACTCTTACTTTTAACTCTTCATCACTCTCTGACATTTTAAATGACCATGCTGACCATACGCACGTTTTTAAATTTTTAAAAAGTATTGGCTTTTACTACAGTCTTTGATTTTACCATGTTTGGCGCAGTATAGCCCAGATGCTCTTGCGCCATAAAAAAGCCAAACAAACAAACAAACTGAAAATAATTTGGAATAGTATTACAGTTTATTTGTTGAATAGTTTGGAATATATATATTTTTCAAATTGTCTTCTGTCGTTTGGTGGCGCTACCGTCGACAACAAATAGTAGCTTGAAATGGCAACACACCCGTGTTCATTAGGAATTTGATCAAATTGATTCCTGATGAAGAATAACGGCGTCTTTCTGAAACGCGTCGAAACGCTGACTAAACGTAAAAAACTACGCTCAATGCGTTGCTACTGCTATATTTAATCTTAAATGATTTTAATCTTAAATGACTTCAATCTTGAATGACTTCAACCTTTATAAATTATTGTCAAACTTGGACTGATGATATGAAGAAAACCTCATTTCGCATTTGGTAATACCATACAGTAAAACCTTCGAGTAGCGGTCACCTTGGGACTTGCGAACCTGTCCGTTATTCGGGAGGATCAGGGCAATAGCATAGTAATTAAAAAATTACGGGGGAGGGGGCTTGAACCTGAAAGCAACCCCGTTTTCTACTCCACTTGGTCAGGGCATATCAAGCATTGGGACTGGAAACTGAAACAGTGCCCGCTAAGTCAGGGCCGTTTCTACCATTAGGCCAGAGTTGGTGACTGCCTAGGGCGGCAAAATGGCGTAAAAAATTTAATTTTAAATCAAACAAAGAAAAAATTGAGCAAATGAGGAGAAAAAATGAAAAAGAGGAAAAATTAAAACATATAATTGTTTTCAAAAGCATACGGGACAATTACTTAATAAGTCTTTACTTCGACGAATGTAAAATTTCTTGATGTGTTTCATTGTTTAATTTTGCACACAAGTTCTTTTATATCTAATACATTTAAGCCTTCTAGCTCTGATAATACAACGTTGTGTTTTGAAATATTACTCCTTTAATATTTCAGTTTTCAAAAATATAAAATGTTGAAATTAAACAATTATAACATGTAGCAATTGTTTTACTATTCACAGTACCCTAATATTACAAAATAACTAATATAAGTTTAAAATATAAATATAATTAACGGGTTTAATGATTAAAAGTATAACAGA
Source organism: Dysdera silvatica (assembly GCA_006491805.2). Lineage (NCBI taxonomy): Eukaryota > Metazoa > Arthropoda > Arachnida > Araneae > Dysderidae > Dysdera > Dysdera silvatica. Next base: position 59,491,223 of record QLNU02014802.1, read on the forward strand.
AAATTTACATTGTTGTACTGTTTCATTCATGTTCGTGATGGTACAGAGTGGGGCGGATATAGGGGTTAAATTGATGGTAGTAAAAGGCTGGGGCGGCATAACACCTAGAAACGGCTCTGCGTCAAGTAGAGGTATCCGTTATTTTGTAGTGTCCGTTATAGATGTTTTTCTGTTGTAAATCAACCTTGAAATTTCCATTAAAAACTCCGGTGAAAGTCACAAGGCAATGAGCACCCAACGATTGGATTTCCCGTTACATTGAAAAGAAATGAAGCGTGGATAGTTCGGTTTCATGCCACCAGATGGCGCTGACAACCGCCTGCAATAGACGAGTTGTCAAACGCAGGACGTTGAAGTCTTTACGGAGTGACTCCCAAACCCGTGTAACGAATTTTTAATTTCTTTCACATTGCCCACTTGCTCGTAATGATGACCAATACATCGAAAATCACTAACGGCTTTTGTTTGTTAAGTAATACGTCATGAACAATTAATTAGCTTAATCAGGCCCGCGTGTAGGATTTCGAAGGTTGGGGAGGGGGGGCTGATAGAAAGAATTCTTCAGTCACACACACACACACATACACACACACACACACACACACACACACACAGAATTTTATTTTACAGATATTCTTATTATTTAAACAAGGGAAGGCATGACTCCAAGAAATTACCCCCCCATCTTGTGGAAGGTTTTGGTTCAAGCTTTAATTAGATACTGTTGAAATTTATTCTATATTTGTATGCAGTTTGGTATTTATATGCAGCAACAGGGGCGGCTCGAGGTTGATTTTGAACCCGGGCAGCCTGGCATGGATTGCTTTTTGGCGCCCCCCCCCACCCCCACTCCTACGGTGAAAACAGGACATTTTCACAGAGGTACAGTGAGCCATATAACATATAAAAGTGACCCAGGGCTAAGTGACCAAGTCCTCCCTAGAAAATTTTTAGCCCCTCCAGACTGAATGGTTAATTGCGTCAATGGTGATAAATGGTAAAAATAATGTTTTATGAGCGTCCGGTTGGCAGTGGCGTAGCCAATTTCAACTCTTAGGGGGTGTTATAGTCCCAAACCCATTGATACTTCCATATCATTCGTTTTCCATTTTTCCAAGGGATAATCCCCCAACCCTCCCCTAGTTAGGCTAGTGATGTTTGGGATTAGCGACAGCGACATTCGATACGTTTCAAATAAATAATAATGCTTGCAAGGAATGGCAACACATCATTTATTTACAATGGACGCATTCAACTGAATCCACTCCAAGCGATTTCTTGACGAAAAGCAGCGCTTGTCTGCTTGAAACGCGTCGAATTTCCCCAAATATATTACCATAAGACATTTTTTATTGTCTGAATATATTACGTAGTGCTACGCCAAAAATTTAGGTTCACGGCAGTGATAAACGCAGCTTTGACCGTATGTCATAACGGGAAAAGAATGAGAAGTGACAGGTTAAGTATTATAAACACATGCAAATATAAATTTCGGCAATGTCCTCGCTTTAACGAATAATATTTGTGGGCTGTCCTCGGGTAATCGAATAACGACACCAATCTTAGCATGAAAGTCAGTGCTTAGACAAGGAAAGGAAAGATGTGCTGAGAAAACTGTCTTTGCACCCCTCAGTTGTGAGAAAGATTTTCAAGCTCTCCTTATTGCGACGTAAGGTCGCGTCCACACATGCAACAGAACATTGTATCGTAACACCGTCACGTATCAAGTCTGGACCGCACTCCGTAACAGAACATCGTAACATTCCCACTTTCCACCAGTTGTCGGTTTTTACCCCGGCGCATCAAAGGAATGTCACGGTGCTATGTTGTAACCCATGTTCCTGTATTTGGGCCGGTTTACGAACAACAGCGTTTTGTCAGTGTAGATTGGATATCGGCGTGAACTGATGGGACGCAGTGATGTTACGCACTGATGACACGCGGCAATGTTCTCCCTGTAACATCATCGTGTAACACGGGGTGTTACGCGACGATGTTCTGTTGCGTGTCTGTACGCACCTTAATGACTACACCGGCATAGTCTCCTGTTTTTCTTAGAATTGGCGGGATCATTCCACATTTCACCAATTGACTAACTGGTCACTGGTCGCCAATCATTGCGTTGTGAAAGACTTTCTTTTGAGATGGACATTGCGTTCATAGGTCAAGCAAAACGTTTTAGAGGAAATACAAGATAAACTAACGCAAAATAAGTCAAAATTGTCGAAGAGTGTCGAACTTGTTTACAAGTAAAACCTCAAGTATATGCTAGTGTACATTTTTTTTATTAAAAAATACATAGGTAAGCATAATATTATTTTGTATACATAGTGTTATTCTTTCAATAACTATTTTATGTTTATTATGTGCATATACTGGTGTATTAAGTAAGATATTTATGTATAAAGGTGTGTAGCTGTTTATCTTTTTCCCCAGATAATCAAACACTCTGGCTCAAATATATATTTGCTATAACCGCCAATATTCGTTTAATCGGGGGCAACTGTATATATTTGCGTGATAATTATATTAACTTAACAGCATAATATTCATAAAATATCATCAGTAAATAGAAAGCAAATACTTTTCGTTAAATGTCAGTTAAATAATTTTCATTAAACGTAAGTTAATTCAATAAATGCAAGTTAAATAATTATTATTAAATATAAAATAAGTAATTTCCATTAAATGTATTATTAAATCTGTTGGGATTTCAACGTCCTACCAGGAAATAAAAGGGATAAACAATGTTTTCGACGTTTTGTCTTTTTTGACCATTTCTAATTATTTGATACTGACATTCATTCAACATAAATTTTAATCCGGGGGGAAGGGGGCTTTATGTTAAGATTATTGGTGAGTGGGAGGGACTTGTTAGTATATTTGCTTAGTAGGTTTGTGATTTGTTAAGTAGAATAACACAGACTTGTGGGATTACGAAATAGCGGTGGGGGTAGATTTGTTGGTATATTTGCTTAATAGATATGGAATTAGTCGGGGGGTGGAACGGGGAATAACTGACTTGGAACCTTCGCCGAGTCCAAGTAGGAGGGGTGGGGTGAACTATTTGAGGAGCTTCTGTACCGTTAACTGGATTAGATTTGATTGTTGATCTTAATAATATGTGTGTTAGGGAATTGGGTGAACATATTAAGGATTATTTAGCCAATTATAAACTCGCATTTTCATTGTCTTCCCCGAATAGATAATGCTGCAAAGCCCTAAAGGCTTGGAAGGACAAATGAAATCCCAGGGCAGAAAAGTAAAAACGGATTATTGATTATATTTATTTATTAACCATAGCAAATAACTAAAACTTTAACATGTTGAAATATGTTTAAGGTAAGTTTAAAATAGATTGAAAAAAAAAATACATTAAATTAAAGCAACGCGACTTTAGCTGTTGTGATTGCGTGTGAAAAATGTCCTCTCTGATTTGAAAAATGTCTTTACATAGATAGTGACACGATTTAGAACAGTTTAACAACATAAAGTGTAATCCTATTTGAGATAAGGTGGGGCTTAGCCAGAGCCCTAGGACCCAGCCCCGAATCGGGCTCAGGTTCCATATTTCGTATAGTTTTCGGGCTCATGTTGCATATTTCGTATAGCTTTCGGGCTCGGGCGAGCCCGGACTCATTAGGCGGATGTAAATAAAGCTGAACACTTTTTTACGTCGAAATTCCCCAATGAATTCAACCATGTGACTGATTTTCGAAGATCGTCGAAATATGTGTATATGAAAATTTGTAGGAAATCGAATAGTGTAGATTAGCATTTTTTTTTTTTTACATTTAATTCTTACGTCAGGAGGTTAAAGTTACATTTGAAGCTTCAGGCTCGGACTCAAATTTCCACAAGGGATTTCGGGCTCGAGCCTGATGATGATGATGATGATGAGCCCGAATGCATCGCTAAATCCTATTACTGTAAGAAACCATATTTTCTATTCTAAGTGTTTTGAAAGTAACAAATATGATGCTTTGTTCTTTTTTTATATCACGCGTTTTAGCATTAGCAATTAGTTGTAACACAAACGGTATGACGAGCAAAGGGGAATGAGAATGTTGAGAGGGGGATAAAATTAGGTTTCGAATGGAAATTGAATTTTGAATCGTTCAAGATATCCTCCAGCCAGAGCTAGTGCGGCAGCGGTACTGCTCGCGCCGCTGAAAAGTGTAGCGGTAATAAGAAGATGTTTTGAAGAGTTCTTTAAATTGGTTAAAGGAAAATTTATTAAGCTGTGGGCTACCACCATATAAATGTTCGCTTCGCAGGCTTTCTTAACTGTTGCCACTTAGAAACGCAAGAAAACAAACTTAAAAAGTTCAATTTCTAAAATTGACACCATGCCAAATCGTGTGCTTTTATTTCATATTTTTCAAACATTGTATAATTATATTTTCACTTTCTATATTTGGCAATGGTATTTGTAACTGCATTTTAAATTATAAAATAATAATCAGTCTTCCGTTTACCATCGAAGTATGCACACGTCATTCTCGGAGGCTCCGCCAAAACGGCGTACTAAATTCTTTTACAGACGTATTCGAATTAATTTATTTATTGGCATGTATTGAATTAAATTAAACATTTAAAGTATTAATAAATATGATTTTAAATCGATGGAACTACTACTACTACTACATTTCTTCAAAACTTACATTTCTGCAAATGTAAGAAAACAAGAATTTGAAGGTATGGAAAAAAATGGATAAGAAAGAACAAATATCGCTGAAGGCATTCAACCAAAAATTATCCATTCAGTACCATATTTATATATTGTCAAATTTATTCAATCATCCTACAGTATTATTTAAAAAAAAATGTCGTGATGCTGCCTGGCCTGCTTTGGAGAGAAATTTATTGTTGTTGACGATTTTTCCAGCAGCGTTTTCAAAAGAAAAAAAATTCGCTGCGCGGGAATATATCTACCGTTCTGTCACGCTTGGTGATGAGAATTGCATTAGGCCCATGTATGCTTTTATTCTTATCACCACCTTGGCATCGTCCTCACTGTGTTATTATTTATATTGTATTTTCTTTTTTTCTTGAATGATGCCCAGGAAATTAATTGAATTGAAATTAAATGTCGTCGTCTTTATGCAGTTAAGCATACTCGCACACAGGGGCGGACTGGGTCCTCTCAAAAAGCGCTAATTTGGACTTCCGGAGGAATGCGAGTGCTTGCCTACTCGTGGGGCGCTAGTCCTATCTCCCATGAGGGCGCATCGGTCAGGCGGCCCATGGGCCCCGCACAGCTTTGTGAGAACCTTGTATGAATATTTTTTTGAATTAAAGCTATTCTCAAAAGTGATTTTATTCTAAATACATAAGAACAATTAGCCGCTTATCACGCATAGCCCCCTTAACAGCGATTAACTATTGTTAAGAAAGTCTCCCACAAACGTCTTTAATAACAATTAATCATTATTATATCCGTTGGCACATCATCTAGCAAACACAGCCTTTTGAAACACGTGAGGAACAGCTGCTTTTAATCATGTGATAAAAGAAATTGACCGTTGCCGTCCACACTCTTGGTTAAGAGTGACTTGTTTTTTTTTATCCCATTATTGTTTAACTAGTTGCGCTCCAAAAACTTTTAATTTTTTTTATCAATTTAAAATCGTTTAATTTATTTTAAAATTTTCAATTACTTTTAAAATTGCCAATTTATTTTAAAATTGTCAA
>QLNU02014802.1:59504678-59520900 GCA_006491805.2 Dysdera silvatica
CTATAAACAACAATGTAATATACAAGCTATAAACAACAATGTAATATACAAACTATAAACAACAATGTAATATACAAGCTATAAACAACAATGTAATATACAAGCTATAAACAACAATGTTTATTATTATAACAAATTTACAAATAAGGGCCCAGTATTACAATAAAAACTTAAATAAGTAATATAATTTGTATCACGCACTGCATTATTTTTAAAAATCTTATACCAAAAAACTAGAGAACAGAAATTTTATGTAAATATGGAGGGGAAGGGGAGGCATTTGTTTATTTTTTCTTATAAGGGGGGGAAGGGTGTATAAAATGGCCAGCTATCTGCTTACATAATATTTAAAAGGCCTCTTATTCCACGTATTGTGAAAGGTAGAACTCGTGTAATACAGTGGCTGATAAATGGAAACATTCATTTGTTCAAAAGGCGTTTTCGCCACTTGGGGAAAAATCACACTTAATTTTTCAAATACTATATTTCTGTATTGGTAAGAATTCCGAGTAGAACGAGGAACGCGTATTTTTTCTAAGGATAATAAAAGTTTTCTGTAAAAGAGGGGGAAATATTTCAGGATGAAGATGGAGGTTGGGGGAATTTCTCCTCCCCACTGCCGTTTCCCATAATTCCAGGGAAAGAAAAATAAATCAGCTTATACTAAATGGTCCCCGAGGGCGTACACCTGGAAGTTATTTTTTAACTACTATATATTTTGAAATATTTGTCAGCTTGAAGCCGTAGCAGACGTCGGAGGGTTCTTCTATTTAATTATATATGTTTGCTAATAGTAGAATTTCTGTTAGACCTTTTTTCTTTCCAGGCAGAAGAAAAAGAAGAAAAGGACCTCCCATTTTAGCCCCCAAAAAGCTGGTTTTAGAAGCGGACATCGGCTGGGGAGCGAGAGCCCCCACGTGGGGCACACATGGTTGAGATATGGCTGGAGGAATGCCGTGTGGGGCTTCTTTTACACCTATTCGTAGAGGACGGTCCCAGCAATTTAGAATCCACACGCTAAAGAGTGAAATGGAATCTTAGGCACGCGTTAATGATAAGGAAATGAGCTCTTTTTTGACGTCGGCCTTTCGGGAGTTGTAAAATACATTTGGAGTCATGTGATGAGGCATATTTTTCTGGAATTTAGAGTTGGCGAAAAAAGCAAATAACAATCCGAAGCGTTTTTAATAATCAGGACAGGATCCCCCATTAATAAATGTAAAAGATGCTATGCAGAATATGGTTTAACGCCAGCCAAAATATACATATCTTATATCGTGCATCGAGTGATATGGTGTCTGGAATTTTTCGCAGTGATATGTATCTTTCACCGATGTCTCGTCTGATATGTAACTCGAGATTTTAGGCCGACTGTGAAAACGACTTGGAAAAAGACGAGCTTGACTTGTTAAAACGATTAACTCAGTGCTGACAGCTTTGGTAGACAGCTGTTCGGTCGTTTTCATGTATGGTTTTTTAATTGTTGATTAATCTGTCATTTCTTCGTCTGTTGTCCTGTTTTTTCTCCTCTTCATCTTCCTTATCAAAGAAAGTTCTTTGACTCAGCTCTCGTGATCCAAATGAGATCAGTGAGGATCATGACAGTAAAAAATTTGGGCAAAAAGTCCATTCATTTTCAGTCACAAACAGAGCTCACGTTGCGATTAGTGTTTGAGATACGACAATTGTCCTATTTTTACGACCCAGTGAAAGATAAAAATCGTAAAAGAAGTATATAAATTTGAAGTATATAAAGTTTGAAGTCAAATCAGTTTCCATGAAATTTAATTATTAAAGACAGTTTGAATTTAGTTTGTTTACAAATTCTATTGTAAAGTTTCATGATGGAACTCACAGATATGACTTACATGAATGATATAAAAATTATGAAATTTTTACTAAATTGAGGTTAAAAGGCTGAATTTTTGCTTCCTATGATTTCTTTAGCATGAGGTATATATATACTACTCGTGTAACATGCACTCGTGTAATTGCAACTTAAATTTAGCTGCTAGAACGTTGCTCATGGGCTCAAATTTTTCACAGATATTGGGTACTCTAACTTGTTTTCTAATTAAGGATCCTATTTTTAAGAAGTTAGATGATGTTTCTAACTTGTTTTGACTGACGTGATTGAATATTATTTGTAACACATGGGGTAGTGTTATTATTCACAAGAAAGGAAGCGTTCAAGTATTACGTAAGCAATATTTTGGCCATTTTATACCCCTCCCCTCTGGTAAGCAAAAATTAACATTGGATAACATAGGAAAATAAACACAACAGGAACGCCCCCTCCCCCACACACACGCACAAAGGAGCTTACGTAATACCTGAACGCTTTCAAAGAGGGTGCGTGGAATGCTGGAGCATGCGCACTAAACTCGCATGACGTCAGAGCAGAAGTGGGCGTGGCTTTGCCAAAAGCGGGTACAAAATACGAATATGCTAGGGCTCCTGTTTTTTTCTTGTTAGAAATTAAGCCCTGATTATGATATTATGTCATGTTAGAAGGACGCATCAATTGAATATTTCCATGATGCGTATTCCATTCTGCCATGCAACCTTTGACATGTAGAATTTCCTAAATGAATGGAAAATTTAATAAATTTTACACTGATTTGGACTGAAGTAATTTAACGGCAATCCTGTCATCTGAGAATTCAAAATTGGAGCGAAATTATTTATTAAAGAAACAAGAAAAGCCATTAAATTCAAAGATATTATTATTATTCACTCATAAGGGCTTATTCAATGATCTCAGTTAAGCTGTTAAAGCGAAACATGTTATTGGAAATTAAAAATGTTAGAATCGAAATTAGAAATGGAATTAAAAAAACAACAACATAAAAACATGAAATTAATTCCATCAAATTTTTAATTAACTTGAGTGGAAACCGTCTTTAACGTCAGAGGCTGCAATGCATGCACATTATAAACACTAGCATATACCGGGTGATCCAAAAGTAACAGAAAAAGTAAAAAATTAATAATTCAAGAAGTAGAGACAGTAGCACGATGCAGTTTTCACAGAAATGCACAGAAAGATATGGTGTTGGTCTTAATAAAGAAAAAATTATCGGCAGAATAGTTGCATTTTCCACCACCAGGGGGCGCTTCAGTTATGTCAGTAATTTGTTCAGTGGTGTTGCACATTATTATTGGAGATGTAATGGCTGGCAGATCTGTTTAAATGGCGACAGGCAGTAGCTCCGGGATTGATTCAGCGCCACCTGGCGGTGGAAAATGTAACTATTTGGCAATTAAAAAAATCTTTCTGTGCATTTCTGTGAAAACCGCATGGTGCTGCCGTCTAGAATTCTCGAATTATTAATTTTTTACTTGTTCTGTTACTTTTGGATCACCCGGTATAATATGTCTGGAATATGCAAGTTATTAATTATGAAAAACGTTAAACTGGTAAAACAGATTCTTAACAAATATAATTGTATATACCTACTCCAGCAAAAATTGATGCATCTAGCAGTGAATTATCCTCGTAGATGTAGCAGTTTCTTGCCAAAAGGTGCACATGGAAACGTCTTTTACGACCGTGATAAAATGTGTATTCACTGTAATTTAAAAGCATATTATCGCCCTATTTTTTCAGGCTTAAAATCATGATTCCAGAAACTCTGTTTTCCACTACCCTTTGATTTGTTCTTCGCCACTATGTTTACTTTTTGGACGATTTCCCCCGAGAGATTCAAAGCTTCCAGTTCCAATTACTAGACGCCTTCGCTCCCCCACTTACGATTTCCCTGAGGGAGGTCCTGATTGACACATTACTGACGGGTATTATTGGAAAACATAGAAAACGTCGCTTTTAATTTTTCCGGTTCCCACACACATTCATTTCAACTGTCGCCGCTTTTTCAAAAAAAGGAACCAAAGGGGATGGAAACAAGGTACGTTGGCGACTTTAGAAAGACGTTGAAGTGGGTTCACGGTTAAAAACGACTGAAGGTATTTTTTATTTAGAAAATATTCAAAGATTGCATTCGATGTTTAAATGTTCAATTTCTTAATAATGTTCAATGAATTGTGTGCTGAATTAAATAAGCAGAACGGGTCTGTAGCCAGAATGAAGGGGCAAAGGGTATATGGGAACCCACGAATACAAAATAATTTCCAGAAACCGTGGAAAATTTGAACAATATGTTACTACAAATTTAAATAAATTTGACCTAGCTCTGATGGCTTATTTTTTTAGTTTATTGCAACTACAAATACTGTAACATTAGCATATATCAAGATTTGTATTTTAAATTTTATGGAGGTAGAATTGGGTGGAAGAGGAAGAATTTTGCCCACGGCGCTCTTTTGCCTAGGCCTACTGGCCCTATTGGAAAATTCGTAATTGACCACAGGGAAAATGCTAATGTTTACCCAAATTCAGCGCAATTTTATATAAGCATGATTAAATATTATACATAGGCTATATATGTTTACAAATAGCTCAATGGGGAAAGTGGGGCATAAGCATGCCCATATCCAGAGAGGGGGGGGAATCTTAGGGTCCGGTCCTTCCCTTGAAACTAAATTTTTAATGGGACTTGGCTACGGCCTTGCATGCTTTGATTGTATCGATACATGCTGAAAAAAATTTTAACCCCCCCCAAAAATTAAATCCTGGCTACGGTCTTGGTCACAAGCATGGGATAACTGGAGCGGTTCTGCTGCTGGCCCCGGCTTGGATTCAAGCCTGATGCAGAGTATTATAAAAATTTAACAATCACGTATCTTTAGTTCAAACTAAATATTCGAAAGATAATACGAATAATTATGTGTGAAATCCCAGTATCTAGTGAATAGATAATATCTACGTATTTAATACTACATAATTAGTATCAAAGGATATGGTACTATAATCTTGTATCTGCGTATGTAATATTATGCAATTAATAATTGTACACACGCGTACATTTAGTAGCTCCTCTCTCAGTTACATTCTCTCTCTCTCCTCAAATTTGGGAATTCCCTCTGAAACATACAAAGAATGATAAACATACATACATACATATCCGATAAACGTACATAAATATCTGATAAATATGCATACATAACTGATAAATATACATATCTGATAAACATACATATCTGATAAACATACATATCTGATAAACATACATATCTGATAAATATACATACATATCTGATAAATATACACACATATCTAATAAACATACATACATATCCGATAAACATACATATCTTATAAACATACATACACATCTGATAAATATACATACATCTGATAAACATACACATCTGATAAACATACATCTGATAAACATACATACATACACATCTGATAAACATACATACATACACATCTCTTATAAAACATACATACACATCTGATAAACATACATACATACATATCCGATAAACGTACATAAATATCTGATAAATATGCATACATAACTGATAAATATACATATCTGATAAACATACATATCTGATAAACATACATATCTGATAAACATACATATCTGATAAATATACATACATATCTGATAAATATACACACATATCTAATAAACATACATACAGAGAATTGACTATGCATTGCCATACTCTATAGCTTGGCTCAGTGATTCCCAAACTTTTCTGATTCACGGCGATTGTCTTAGCTCTCGAAACATTGAGACAATAATACAGAGATGGTCATTTTTAGTTAATCCTGTGTACATTATCAATTTATTTTTATTCTCGGCCCCTTATGGGGGAAAAACAAAATTTAAATTTCAGTTTAAATCTCGCCTGAAATCAATTCCTTCCACAACCTGCCCTTTTTAATTGGGGAATATCCCGCCCCCCCTCGCCACTGATATTACAATTGTGTAAAATCGATTTGCTAATCTGTGTTCAAAATAACTTTGCATTTAGTTAAACTTAGGGTTTTAATTAATTGAAGAAACTTACATTCTTTATGAATTTCTGACCTTAAAAAAAAAAAGAAAAGAAAAGAAAAGAAAAAGCAAGCTATCTAGCTTACATATTTGAAAGAAGGTACCGAAGGTTCACCCCAAAATGACTTTCCTCTTTTCTACCCTTGAGGCGCAGTAGAGGGGGCCCGAAGGGGCTGAGAATAGGAAAAAGAGAGAGGCGTAAAGTTTTCTACTTCTTTCTTCATCTATCAAATTGTGTCACCTATAACTCCGTGCCCGTGACACAACTCGGAGATCAAATATATAGATCCCGATGAGATAATTGTTTGATGTCTCATCTCCTTGGCTTTCGATGAGCTAGATTGCAACCGCCTATCAGTTAGAGATCAGTTGTTAATTATCTCCACCTGAATCACCCAACAAAAATGGACGTCCTTCCACTTAAAAGTAAGCTGTTAGTGTTCACAAGATAAAACTCAATTACTTCGGATCTAAAAGAAAATACAGAGCAAAACAGACTGGAGATACATTACTAAAAGTTAATGAGATAGATGTCTGTTGCCCAACGATTCGATTACATTGATATCATCGATATAAGAGGTATAGTAGAGAACGGATATCAATTCCCACACTTTTAAGAAGCATATGATGGGCTATTAAAAGGTTCCGAGAATATAACGATTAATCGGAGATTTTTGGAGATGGGGCGGGTCCATTTTTTCTGATAATATAACTGTACATCATTATCACATTTAGAAATTACCTACCCACTGCTGAATTCAGGTCTCTGCTAGTGTACTCCCCGCACATTTAATCTGAATAATTTGCTTTTATTTTGCTGTACCTTGTTTTTTAATTTTATTCGTTGGTTTTGTTTAGGAAACATTTTCTCAGCATGTGATGGTTTATTGGGATCCAGTCAAGTTTTTTGATTATCCACCATTAGTCAGGTCTCCTTGCGATTTGCTCAGGCCACTGCCACATCTGTATACCCATAGGTTTCTAAAACGACAAAACTCTTTCTGAAACAGCAATTCTTTAAGTTAATTTATGTAAAATAATATTGAACTGTTAAAACGGGGAGAAAATCTTTTACGTAAGTGTAACTTTACATCGGTAAATTTTACATAGGACAAACTGGTCGTTCAATTTGTACTCGACTTAAGGAACATGAACGCCATGTTCGATTGCAATAACCTACTAAGTCAGCGGTCGCTCAACACGCCATTGATTATAAACATCAAATTCTTTTTCACGACACTTCGGTTATCGCAAAAACTAGATCATTGTGGCCATGCTTATATATGGAAGTCTTGGCCATTAAAAACTGTCCTAATAATTTCCATGGAGAAGACCCCATTAACGTTGCATCAATTTGGAATTCCTGCCTAAAAATTCGGGCCTCTTTCAGCCAATCTAAACTCGCCACCCTCTGGGTCAATGAGAGACAACCTTCATCCAACAACCAATGGGAGCGCATCATCTGGAAATCACCCAATCAGGGGTTAGCTAGAGAAATGGTATTATAAACACGTCTCATATTTTTTACTCACTCATTTTCTGCCAAGCAACCAAGCGAAAGTCTTGCATTTTGCAGAGGGAAACTTGGTCGGCTATTACTTCTGAGAATGCTTAGCATAGCACGGAGTGAAACGTTAAGTGTTTTTAATAAACAGACGCGGCGGAATATCCCGCAAAGTTAGATGATATATAAGTGTAAAGTTGGCGATACATAAATATCCTGGTAGAAATTGCGAAAACTAATGCGAAGAGTTGGGGAAATGTTAGGAAATACAATGGCAAAACGAGCACCAAAAGATGATAGATAAGAAGAGTTGGAAGCATTAAGTTGTTTTAGACGAAATGTGAGGTAAAATACAAAGTTTTCCATAATCGATTTAAAAATTTACGATAGAAAATTATTTTTTTTCGACAGACGCGCCAAATGAATATCGCGATGTAGTATTTCAACTCACATGAGCAACTATGGTTGGCGGGCAAAAAGCAGCGCTTTAAAAATAAGTTGGCATTTATTATTTGAATTTTGCGCCAATTCCCCAGGTTATGAGCCCCGGAAGGCGAGGTCTTATCATTCGGGCTGCAAGCGGACACTCCTTACTACGCTTTCGAGCCATCGCCAAATTGATAAATTTTCTACGTGCTATTGCACTCATCGTTGAGTATTTCTTGACTTTATATATATAGGTTATGATATCGGCGGTGGTTTTCTACATTTGATATTGATGTCGTAGCTCTTGGCAGAAGGAGGCGGAGTACCAATTTTGGATATTTTTCATTTTACATTAAAAGCGTTGGCGGTTTTCGTGGAACAACCTTCTTTTCGATGAATTGTTACCGTTGTTTTACTTCAAGGACGAACTCTGAGTAAACGGAGCATAGCTTTTGGGCATAACTTTGCGAATAATTCATTAAAATGTTAATGAAATTTCGAAATCCCATTTCAAGTATAAATTGGCTAATCTGAACGGATAAAGGTGAATAGGGTGCAAAGTAGAGAATGGTAGAACAAAATATTACCGACATCTTACTTTAATTGTACTTTCATTATATTTTTATTATTATTAATCATTCTTGTATATTATTAAGAAATCAAATTAAAAGCAAATAATATAGGAGTGACGAAAATCGAGTTAAATCATTAATATAATCACTATATTACCTATAATTCACTAAACACTTTCAAGAGTTGCTTTAGACTAACTGAGAATTTAGTTGTTGATCTATGAAAATTCTTGTTGCAGAATGCCAAACCTATTGACAGTTCATCATTTTTACTTCAACAATAAAAAAAATTGACTCTTATTTATTTTCTCTCACCCAAGAATTTTTTAAATTTCTTCTAGTTATTTCAATCATGTATTTCTCTATTTTGTTCCTTTAGATTTGTAACTTTCGGAGTCAGGGAGAGAGAGAGAGAAAAAGACATATATATATTTTTATTTTTTTTTTGTGTGTGGCATTTATTGACTATGAGAAGGCCTTTGACTCTATTAAAACGTTAACAGTTATCAACCCTTTAAGATCAGCAGACATCGAGGATGTGTATATTGAGATGGTGAAACGGGTGTATAAAAATGCAAGCGCAAAATTTCGGTTACATAAAGATACCGAAGCTATCAAAATTGGTAAAGGTGTGAGGCAGGGAGATACCATTTCTCCAAAACTTTTTACTTCAGCTTTACAGATGATTTTTCAGCAGATAAATTGGAATGACAAGGGAATAAAAATAAATGGTGAATATTTAAATCATTTGCGGTTTGCTGATGACATTGTTATTTTTTCAACGAACCCATCAGAACTCCAAGACATGGTACAGGAGCTCTCAACTAGAAGTAAAGAAGTTGGACTCAAGATGAACCTACAAAAAACTAAGATCATGTTCAATAATTTCGTAGAGGAAACAAAAATACAAGTTGACAACATTGAGCTAGAAATTGCTGATTCATATATTTACCTTGGCCAGCTGATTTCAATGGATGGCAACATTATGAAAGAACTCAACAGACGTATTAAACTTGGCTGGAGTGCATTTGGAAGAAACAGTTTTATCCTGAAGGGGAAATTGCCTTTGTGTCTAAAAAGAAAGGTCTTCAACCAGTGTGTATTGCCAGTCCTCTCTTATGGATCAGAGACATGGAGTCTAACAGTTGGAGCAATACGAAAGTTACAGACAACGCAAAGGAGCATGGAGAGGTGCATGCTTGGAATAACTAGGAGAGATCGAAAAAGAAACACTTGGGTGAGAGAGCAAACTAGAGTAGAGGACATCATTGTTAAAGTAAAAGGGCTGAAATGGCGATGGGCTGGGCATATTGCAAGAAGAACTGATCAACGATGGACAACAGAAATTCTGAACTGGATTCCAAGAGACCACCGAAGACCTAGAAAACGTCCTCAAACTAGATGGGTGGATGAAATAAGAAAACAGGTTGGGGTGACGTGGAAGCGAATTGCTCAGGATAGACTTGTGTGGAAAGCATTTGGAGAGACCTTCATCCAGCAGTGGATAGATAATGGTTGAATATGATGATGATATATATCTCTATCTGTACATACATGGAGCCATGAGTTAAGTTGTTGAAGGGGAAAAAAAAAAAGATAATATTACAACGCGCAGTATAACGTTTAACTTCAAAAGGACCAGCAGGAAATCAATGGAAGGTTGGAAACAACTTTAAAAATAAAAATCAATTGTAAAATGAAGGTCAATAATGTCGATTTCAGGAAGGTTTGAAACTATCGGGTATTTCCAAAAACTGAGTCATCATTTTGGCGCGTTTTGTCGATAATCTGCCCATCGTAACTCGGCCAAATTCTCTATCGGTTCATGAGCATCAAAAAACGAGGGTGAAGAACAATTACTATGATTACAGGGCTTCTCCCTTCTGGCGAGATTCCTCCGGTTGGTCTCCCTGCAAGAGGGAGGGGGGGGGGACGAATTAATAGTCTTAAGTCCCCCCATCGTCTTTCTGGAAAAAGTCATCAGATGAAGACGAAACTACATCACCATAATCATAGTCATCATCTTCCCCGACGGCCACTCCCAGAACCCCAAGTAGAACGAACAGTTAACGCTGCATGCTGGTTATGAGATAAAAAATATGTTTTCCGCTCGCATGAAAGGAGATTAATAAAGAAAAGGGATAATGAGGGGGAAATTTAACATCTTGGACGTTTTTAAATTTTCACTGTCTGAGCGAATGAAAATTTTATACTTGTTGTCAAAAGGACTGAAATTATAATGAAAAAGTCCGGAGTGTGCTCTGAATAGGTACTGTGGTTAGCGTACTGTGCGCTTTCGTATTAATATAGGCATCGAAAAAAACAACAAAAAAACAGTGAAGAACATGCAAACGAGAAAACAATATTTCAAACAAACGAGAACATACTTTTAGTATCGACGAAGTATCGACTTTTTGTATCGAACAACAGCATGGTATGCTCATCCTTACATGCCAGCCTATTCCACTGTGTTGCAGGAAAACCGTCCAACTCCGGCAAAAAAAATGAGTATATCTCGAATTAAACTAGGATTTTCTAAATGGCAGAAAAACGACTTACTTCTACGTCACTGCAACGATTTTTACCAACAGTACACGGAGTTTTCGATAGTTTCCAAGAGGTCACCCTCCCGGTGTCTGACCGCGCACAATACTGCTTGAGATTTCTGACGGAAATTGGCATTTCTAGCCTGGTATGATAGTTGGTCGTTAACTGAAAAAATCTCTGCTTTGTTATTATCAAATTTGAAAGTTTTTATTTCATCGTATAAGGCAGAGTGTAAGTATTACGTAAGCAATATTTTGGCCATTTCACCCCCACCTCAGAAAGCAAAATTTAACATTGGCTAACATAGGAAAATAAGACCAACGGCAACCCTCCTAATGTGCTTAGGTAACACTTGAACTCTCCCCAAGTAGCGTAGCCTACATGATAGGGTTATAGGTAGCCAGCCATTGAATTGCTTTAACATTTTAGTAATCTCTTATCGCATTAAAAAATTCACGAAGATTTATAGCCTATACAAGACCTTGGCTTATCTTTCAAGAGTTTTGTAACAGTGAGCATTATTTTGCTAGTGTGGGGTTGTTAGTCACACGCTTAGAGGACCACATCTTAATGGGAAAATATGTGCTTTTGCCAACCCATTCCATTATGAAGATAGAACTGGAGACCACAGGACTGTAGAGATGCGTCTATTGCCTTTCAGTACAAGCATCAAGAATCAAACCCAAGTTTTCTGCCCACCAGAGGAAGCCTCTACATTACTGCAGTGAAGGCGCACGGAGTACCTTCGGGTGATCACACACCCGACAGCGGATCGCGCACCAAGTTGCTTAACTTGAAGGCCACGTCCACACATGCAACAGAACACCGTATCGTATGAAATCTGGACAGCACTCCATCACCGAACATTGTAACATTTCCGCGTCCCACCAGTTGTCGGTTTCTCCCAGTAACATCATCGCGTAATATGCAATGTTACGCGCTGATTTTCTGTTGCATGTCTGTACGCACCCTTGTGGTCTGGTGGGAACAGGTGTGTGTCTAGAATGACGTCATGGAATTGTGGGATACCTAATTATTACGTATCCTTTTAATTCTAAGCTATGTAACTGTTTTCCAAGGCCCAAATCTCTTAGGAAGTGTAAGGTCAAAAGAACAAGATGGAAAAGGTGAAGGAAAAATATTTTCTAATGACACTGTTTTTCTTTCAGCAAGTCAAATGTAGGAGCGAGGTTACCAATAACAGCTATCCATGGTTTTCATTATTATATTGATATACGATAATATATATCTATGAGCATAATGGTATTAACATGGGATAATATGATAGTCATGCTATTGGTGAACAACATCATGGCGATATTGGCGAGTAATGATTAGAAAAAAAAAAGACTCAACCTTGATATTGTAAACTTTGGCGCCCAATTTTGGAAAGGTAGTTGAAAATTTTAAAAGTCAAATTATAGGCAGAATTTAATAAACTATAAACAAAATTGAACGAATATTAATCAACCATTGCTGACCTATGATTCGATAGCAGACTGAATCGATAAAAATCGATGCATCTACAGCAAGTTGAAGAGTCGATTAATTGAAAATTATCGAATGGTATCTTTATGGGCTAACGATATTTATCAAACGAGCAATAACACGTGACTGGAATAGGCCATTAATGCACAATTTGAATCGCATTAGTTTCAATGGTAGACAAATGCTAAAACGGTACAAATATGGACAGTTTTCACTAGCGTACCTGGAGGGAGGAAGCAAACTTCTAGAAAAAATTTGGCCCCCCTAAAATATGAAAATTACAAGTGAATACCATGTGTGGAGCACTTGTTGGAGAGCTATGGCCCTCACTAGACTTCGAGGATGGTTAGGCCGATGCAAGCATCTGTATTAATAATGGCTGTTTCATTAAATATTAGAAAAATAATCATTTCGAAAATAGTATTCATCAATACAGTTGAACCCGTTTATGACGAGCTTAAAGAGATCATCACTTTCGCTCGCTATATGCGGGTTACTATTAAAAAAAAGAAATTGACAAGACAGAGAGCGAAAACGAATATTATCATATTAGATATTATATACAGTGCTGTATTTCCCAATATGTTATACTAGGCTATAGACTAGAGCGACAAAATTTTGTGTATTGAGTCTGATATAACAAAATCAATACCATACGATGATATAATCAGATGTTTTGCCGAGAAGAAAGCTAGACGTCATGCTTTCCATTTAAATACCAGTGCTTGATAGGCCCTTGTATTTTTTGCTAAAATTAAAATTTATTTCAATAAAATTGAATTTGATTTATTATATACAAAGAAGAGATAATACTTCAATATAAGTTAATATTGTTTAATGTTTATGTTTCAATTTATGAGTTTGTTTTTCAACATATTGAATGTAACAATTTGTATATTTCTACCAGTGATTGGGGGGGTGGGACGGGCAAGAAGGGGGCAGCAAAAAAATAGCATTAGGGTGGCAAAAATAGTCTAGGGGCGGCAAAATGTAAATCCGCCCATGATCATATATTTAAATATCAGAATTTTAGATATTTCCACTACACTGTAATGGCACTATATAAGTTGGCGGTGAGTCGATGGGTAGGTAAGCGCGGATTGCTATCATTATCCGATACAAGATTGTTTTCAGCTTGTATCGAAGTGATGATATCTTTAGGAAAAGTGATCGTAATTTCATGAAAACGAACACTTTTTCTTTGAAAGAAAAGGGGTCTGTTTTTAGATTTGACCTATGCAAATTAAGGAGAAAACTTACTAGACTGTTGCTTGCTATAACAAGTTTTTCCATGCAATCAAAGAAATGTTCTATTTCTTTTAGTTGTGATTGCGTTCCACAGTACTATAAATAATTATTCAAAATTTCTGAGAAATGCAATTTTAATTTGGCAACGGTTTTGAAAAGGCATTTGGATTGATTTGGTGTCAAAGATGGAAGGTGGTAAATTTTTTTTCCAATACAGCAGGCTGTACGGACAGAAGTCCTTTATCATGATGGGAGTTTACATATATTACTACTACAAGACAGTAAATATCAATAAAAAAAAGTTAAAACGATTCTAGAGTTGATCAGAAGTACGACGTAGACGGGAACAACAAGTGTGCTGTAGAGAGGACAACAAGTCTCTGTCCTCCCAGTACCTGTCGTGCGAAGTCTTCTCAGATAAAGCGAGACAGGTCGGGAGGTGATTAGCGTCCATCACTTCATCACTTGCGCAGAGAGGACACAGGGGATTGTCTAAGATTCCGATACGATTCAAAAGTGAGGCAAGACAATCGTGCCGTGTTCTGTCAAGGGCCCGAATGCCGCTATGGTCTTTTTTCTTAGTCGATCGGGCAGTTTGGCGATAGAATCTCTCCATGGCTCGCTTTTCAATCTTTCGTTGAGGTTGGTTTTATGGAAAGCTCTTACCTTGATGTGAATAGCAGAGGCAGCAGATTCGTAGGTGGTGTTGTAGGAGGTGGACTTCAGGATGCTTTTTGCTAGGAAATCTGCTTCCTCGTTTCCTGGTATCCTGCAATGGGCGGGAATCCATGGACAACTTGTCTATGATTGTTTTTCAGCTCTTTTAAGGAGGATCTGTAATCCAAGACTCTTTGATGAATGGTAGGTAAACAATTGTTCGCGATGGCTTGGATGGCTGCCTTTGAATCTGATAGGATCACTATTGGCGGAAAGGCCGACACTCTGTGCTTCAAGAGTAGCAATGAAATGCGAATTGCTTCGATTTCCTCTTCATAAGCTGAACTGCTTTGGCCTAGTGATAAAACATGAGCAAACAGGTTACAGTAAATGCCAACACCTGATCTATTCTCCTCTGCGATCTTAGATCCGTCGGTGCAGACGTGGAGCCATGCTTTGGTGGGATAACGATGGTAAATGGTTTCCATAGTCGTGGCGTATAGGATATCTAAACAGCACTCTGCTTTTAAGACAGGTTGGCAAAGGTCGAGGCGTGACTTAATGTCTCTGAACTTAAGAGGGTTTGAAGGGAGCAACAGTGAGCTTTGACTTCAATTTTTGTTGCAAGGTGATAAATAGGTTTTAGACAGCGAGCACTGAAAAATAATAGAAGAAGCACAAGCCTCAAAAATTGTGACCAGTCTTGCGCAATGTTGTTGATCCTCTGAGCCCATGTAATACGAATGCGGGAAACAGAATAGTGTTTCTGTTTCCCGCATTCACGTCAGCATTCATTTATACAGACTCAAGAGACCAGCAACATGGCGGAAAATTGGTTACACAACTTTCGCGAATTTGGGAATATGATAGGCTCCCTCCATTGTTTTTCAGTACTCTCTAATCTCAGACACTGAATGCTTGCTTTTGATTTATGACGCAAGAGCCGCTAAGACCATGCTGTGTAAGGATCTTAGCTTTTCAAGAGATTAGAGCAAAGCTGGATTCCCTGCATGATAGACCGCCTGTCTATGGCGGTACCATCCCCTGGTCCGATGAGTATCGGTATATTCAGAGTTCACTGTACATTTTGACCATTTCATGCGGTGCATTATGATTCACCCCAGATGTTGGATGTAATGGTTCCATGGTGGCGTCGTGGTAACATGTTTGTCTGT
The DNA here is from genome assembly GCA_006491805.2 of Dysdera silvatica. Lineage (NCBI taxonomy): Eukaryota > Metazoa > Arthropoda > Arachnida > Araneae > Dysderidae > Dysdera > Dysdera silvatica. Next base: position 59,520,211 of record QLNU02014802.1, read on the forward strand.
TGTGAAGGAAACCACATTTTGAAACCTTGTAGTACCGAATGTTTGTTCTTTTTTCTACCGATTCGTAGTATGAGGTTTGATTGTCCAGACTGTGTGGATTAAAATCCTTTGAAAAATTTTAGGTTATGCCACAAAATCTTGGTTCTACTCACACCATACTATTCAAGCAAACACACCGGATCAAATGTAGATATGGTAATATAATAGCTTTGTGCCCAATGGGACACATGTCTTTCTCAGTATAGGAAGTGCTTATCAAGAAATACTGCGGTATTTTAATATTTACACCGTAGTCTTTTTATACTACGAGGTAATTTTGAATCAATATTTTAATTTCGAATTAATAGTGTCAATCAAAATGAATACATTCAAAATGAAAAATAATAAATTCAAAATGAAAAATAATAAATTCAAAATGAAAATTAATAAATTCGTAATGACCAATTGATAAATTTAAAACAAAAATTAATAAATTCAAAATGAAACATAATAAATTCAAAATGAACATTAATAAATTCAAAATGAAAATTAATAAATTCGAAATGAACAATTGATAAATTTAAAACAAAAATTAATAAATTCAAAAATAAAAATAAAAAATTCAAAATGAACATTAATAAATTCAAAATGAAAATTAATAAATTCAAAATGAAAATTAATAAATTCAAAATGAACATTAATAAATTCAAA
>QLNU02014802.1:59533899-59581490 GCA_006491805.2 Dysdera silvatica
GTTAGCTTTGCCGGAAGTATAGTTGCCGAAGAATCGTCGAATAGAAAATAGATATTCCATAAGAAGGGAAGCATACAACGGAGTCTCGCTACTTCGACCCTAGGAAAAGTCGACATTACTAGTTACTCGGCGTTCCGTAAGATTTTGTGTGGTCTTGTGCGGAAAAAACGCATTAACTCGGCATCACGAAACGCACTCTCTTAAGTGAAAATAGATACAGCTCCCCTTGCTCTACATTTTCACGTATTTTATGTATAATAAAACATATAAAACATACAAAAAATTAAAAATAATAAAACCCAAATTTTTGAAGCCTTAGTAACGATTCGACATGACTGTATGTCAATCAGTTCGAGGTACTACAGATAGTGAATTCAGAGCATTAAATAATTTAGAGAAAAGCTTACTTTCGCTAACAGCTGTTCGTTTTGGTCAAAACTAAACAAATATCATCATAATAATTATCTATAATAGATATAATATACATATATGATATAAGTAATAAGTATAATTATAATATAACTAACACATAATATATAACTATAATATAACTAATAACTATAATATAACTATAATATAACTATAATACTATAACTAATAACTATAACTATAATATAACTAATAACTTTATAATATAACTAATAACTATAATATAACTAATAACTATAATATAACTATAATATAACTATAATATAACTAACAACTATAACTTATAATATAACTATAATATAACTAATATATAACTATATGCATAACTAATAACTATAACTATAATACTAACTAATAACTATAATTGCTAGTATAACTATAATATAAATACAAATAGTATTGAAGCCTGAATGTTCGAATAAATACAAAGGTAAAATTATAAAAAAATATTTATGTAATGCACTATTACATCTAGTAATTAAATTTTATTATTGCTAGGAACATCGCGATTAATTTGCATGATTGTTACAATAAATTCATATTGACATTACTTTGGTCATTACACCTCTTAGGTCATTACTCCGCGTAAGTTGCCATAATTTCTTGGTTCCTTGAGTGACGACTTATCAAGACTTTACTACAGTTAGAATTTTAACCTCAATAAATCTGATAACAACGATAATAAAAATTATCACACAGCACGGTGTTATCGTGATAACACTAATGGTGATGATACAATGAAGTGTGATAAGGCAGTGGACGTCAATGACTAAGCAAAACAAAGCTTTAGGACCATGTTCAACAGACAAATGATAAAGATGTTTCTGTTTACAGTATATTTAAAGGATACATATACAAAGTATATCATTATTATATGAAATAATTATGGTGACATCCAAGACCGTAGCCAGGATTTAATTTCGGGGGGGGGGTCAAATTTTTTTACAGCATGTATTGATACAATCACAGCATGCAAGGCTGTAGCCAAGTCCCATTAAAAACTTAAGTTTCGGAGGTTGGGAAGTCCCTAAGATCCTCCTCTCTGGATACGGGTATGGTGACATCACTGGCGCCGTTAAGTTCGATGTTTAGTGGGGGGGGGCTATAACCTTCTCCCCCCCCATACAATGCCCCATAGGTTAGTCATTTCAAATTTCCATTCGTTTCTTTAGGGAGGGTTAAAATATACCCTAGTTAGTTGATTTAAATTGTCAAGATTTTTATTCAAAGCTACGGTCCTCACCAATACTTTTAAATAAATTAGTTTTCGAAAATTAAGTACGCATTATACAAATGTATATGTACATATTAAAATTGACTGTTGTTTGAATGAAAAATAAATATTTGAAATTGCCTTTGATAATAACAACCCTTTTTTTCGTCCTCCACTTCGGCAAACATTATCCCGCTTTTGGGAATAATGTATCTGGTCACGTTATCTATACCTGACGACAGAGAATGAACAAACATCCACTATTGTCTACACCCAATAGTGAACAAACATCCACTATTGGGTGTAGATACGACTAGTGGCGCCCATATGAGTAATTCTAGGGAAGTGGGTCTGAGAAAAGTCATTACCACCTTCGAGGTCTCTCAAACATTTTAGTGAATGTACAAGATACTAAAATGCTGCAACAATAATTGATACTGCTTGATAATTAATAATGAGCTAAAAAGTATCTTATTTTAAACTGTGACTGTAAAACTCTGGAAAGCAAATGTACAGCAGAATTGTGCAAATCAAATTTTTAAACAACGGCTGGAGGGGTCTTAATCCCCTGCCCCCACCCTGTGTGGCCGCCCATTGACACGACGATAAGCACCAACCAACATAAGCACAAAACGTTCAACACCTTAATTTTTTTCCATTGATCAGTCGCTTGTCAAATACCTGATATATTTCAAAGGAAAAGCATCGATTCATATTCAAATACGTACGGTAGCTGTGCACGAAATGAAAAACGGGGAGAAAGATGCATTTTTTTGTGCATTTCTGTACATTCTAATTTACCTGGTTGCTTTGCAGTTCGTACATGCATTGCGTGCAGATCCGGACAAATTAAACGTAATTTTAATTCAATATAGGGGCCACAGTAATTCAAAAATTATAGAGGGCGCCGTTGCTTTAAAATGATCACGTGACTCGATATTGAAGGCAAAAATTTCCTTATAATATCTAATGGCTGAAGGTCGAGTCCCCTCCCTCCTTCCTACACCCCTGATTCAGCAGTCCTTGTAAATCACTGGCTGAACACCACTGTTCTATAACAGAGTAGTGGCAACGCACCCGTCTACCGTACCGTTAGACAGGGTTAGATGCCAATAACACCGCAGAGCATATGCTGTTTTGCTCTCCACCGTAATCTAGGGTTTGGTTCCCTAGAAAATGGACGCTCGGATTCCCCGGAACACTGTCGATCCCAATCCGTCGATCCCATAAATTTAACCTGTTAACTGGGTATGACGACATTTTTCGTCATGCCCAGAAGACTACCAAAATGCGAATGACGACATTTTTCGTCATTGAAATTAACCGTATTATGTTGAACGCATTACGTTTTATGTAGTTCTTATATATTTAATCCTAGCGTGATGGTGTGATGACATTACTTATCACTGTGAAAAAAAGTCCCCAGTGTGAAACGAGTTTCACAAAATTTTATTCCCCGGTTAACAGGTTAAAGGAATGTCAAGGTACGGCACGAAGAAGCATGCACAAAAGTGTAGCTTTGTTTGCTTGAAACGCGTCAAGGCGTGTTTCATCTACTGTTTGTAAATTACAAGCCTTATGTAAAGCTCCTAAAAAAAGAATACAAACAAGCTTATCGAGCGTCTAACCCAACACCTAGGGACGTACAGTCACCATGCTTGGACTACTAGAGAAGCTCAGACTACAAAATAGATTACTTGGGACAGAACACACAATGGGACCTTTGAAAAATAACTGAATTACGTATATTTGATCAAAACGCAATTAGAATTGATATAAGCAATTGCAATTAATATTGAACTCGTAGCAAACTAGTAAAATTCCTATTTTTGGTCGGAATAAAAAAGAAAAGGAAAACAAGACTAAGAAAAGAAAATCAAATAGGAAGAAATGAGAAAAGTAGGAGAAAAAAATATACGAGTCCTAACAGAGGAACTGGCTGGAATAATTTACCAGATATTGCGCAGACTGGAGGAGTGCATATACCGGGAAATAGGAAGAACTATCTGCAAATGGAAGAGGTAGAACATTGTCCTACTTAGAGAAACTCAAAACAAACAACGTAAAACAAAAACGTTTACTCTCAAAAGTAATTTTATTATTTATTTATTTTACAGTTTCTCACAATGCTGTCTTCAGCCGTTACGCAAAGATGAGTTTTTTCGTTGAAATCCTGTTGTAATCTTAGCAAGATGGCGGAAGAAATATTTCTTTGGACACCTTGATAAGATAAGCCTTGCTTGCGTTTCTCTTCGCTTAATTTGTTCTTTAATTAGTGATCTTTCACAAAATTTGAACTTATTTTCACCAGTGGTGTAATTGGGAAAAGGGGCAATGGGTAATTTAACCCTCCCTAGACAAATTTAGCGCCAAACCCTTCTCCTGAAAAATTGAAAATTGCATATGGATGCGCATCATCAATGGGTGAAGGTTATATCCATTTCTAGCCCTCGGGACTAGACATCGACGTGCTACATCGACGTGCTTTTACACATGAAAGGCTAGGCAACTCAATACGTTTATTAAAATTTAACTTGTAATATTTCCGGTTCTATTCACTGTAAACAAATCCCTTCTGGTTCCTCTAAAACTCGATTTGAACGAACTTGCTTTTGATACAAAATTATACTTCAACTGCAATTTGATATAAGGTAAAAGGCGCGCCTGTTTTTTAGGACAATTTCCATATTTTTACGAGATTCTCCAGGGCAGAACCTTCAAAAATATTTAAAATAGAAAGATAACGAACTTTTTTTGTCCAGAACAACTGAAGTTATAGGGGTGGTGAGGTCATTTTGGGATATGCTGCGTATACTTTAGGTTCGATTTTTTTCATCTTTGACTTTTAGATAATTCAAGGTAATAGATTGCAAGCATCTTCGTACATTTCTAGGTAATACTGCACTATTCTGGTCTCTTGTGTTTCTTCCGAAAGTGACGAACAAAAGTGAAAAGGCATGCGAAATATCTTAAAGGGTGGCAGCCTGAGTTTGATTATTTTAAGTAATCTTTCATCTCTTTCAACTTAGTAATAACCACTTGATTGATAGAGATGAGATTAAAGGTTCAACATAAACTCAAAATATAACCATATATTTCCTTTCCCTTGAAATTAACCTAAGAACATAAGGCGGAACATAAGAATATAAAGCGGATAAGAGGCAGGGACGCAGGAGACACGCATCCCTCTGAGAATAGCAAATTTACACTTATTGTTACTTAAAACGCTCAACAACAAATTTCAGCAAACAGGTCTAAATTAGCTCTCACGGTTTGCGACCCCAATTCTCTGCCGAACAAACCTTCTAGATCCGCCCTTGGACAGAAAAAGTCATATTGCAAACGCCATAGCTAATTTTGGAAAAGAAAATAACAATTAAAAAATTTTATATTAACTGCAAATTAAAATTTTGAATATAATGTGAAGAAAGTTAACGAGATGCCTTCCAACATGCGGCAGTTGTTAACAATCATTCTAAATGCACTGCCTTATTCAAGCTTAGTTAGGGTAGTGATTAAGGCTTTTAGGGCCCTGAGTCGGACAAATAAAATGGGCCCCTAAAGAATGTGTCCCTCGCGATATTTAGCCAATAAATCATGGTTGTTTCTTTGAAGTTCAGTATCCAGATACACGAATAATGAAAATTTCTCGGACATTTGTAAATAATCAAGATTAAAATGTTGCTTAAATTCAAATAACGCCAGGTCCCTTCAAGGCCCACGACAAGATCTAAACGTATATCCGGCACTGAGTTAGGGCAATAATGATCATGATATATGATTTTTGCAGATTTATTTTTATTTATAATTTTTATGAATATGGTTTTTGAATTATGATGTATGTGAATGCCAGGATCGTGGTGACATGAGAGCCATATAGATCCATATAGTCACGAGCTGATTATGCCTATTATTAAGTATTTACTCGTGACAGGATTTCAAGTATGTACAATGCATACAGCATATGCATAGTATAATGTGTATGCAAAGGCATCTATTGTGAATGCAAATGAATAAAGATTTATTATTATATTAACATTCCTTTAAATTCGGCAAATCCTTCTGTTTGGCGCAGTATAGCCCAGATGCTCTTGCGCCATAAAAAAATCCAAACAAACAAACAAATCCTTCTGCTGTTTCGAGGACTGTAGATTAGAACCCTCAAGTATACAATCTTTCTAACTTTGGATTAATTACTTGAATAGTGTTATAAACAAAATATATATTTAATGAAGTACATCTGTAGAATTATTACATTCATTATAATTAAATTACATTGATTATAATAAAATTATATTCATTATAATTAAATTACCCTCATTAAAATTAAATTATTAGCAGGTTTCAATAGATATTGAACCCGCTATTGCTTTTGGCTTTCCTGTCTGTCTGTCTATACGCAATGAAAAGGACAAGGTAAAGGTCTTCCGTAAATGCAATAATGATGGCTATTGTTAACATTGAAAACCTACCGAGTTACTTGAGAATTAGAGAGTTGCGGATTAGAGAAATGCGAATTAGATGGTTGCTGATTAGAGAGTTGCGGATTAATGTTAATTGAAACCCACTAAATTTAAATATCGACCTTAGGCTGTTTTTTTTTTCACTTGCTTGTATTCATTGTAATTACAGTACATTAATTATAATTAAAAAATATGACAGGGGGACCACAGTACTGGATTTACGTATAGGCAGAATAGATACGGACTTCCTACATATAGGGTTACTACGTATAGGCAGAATAGATACGGACTTCCTACATATAGGATTACTACGTATAGGCAGAATAGATACGGACTTCCTGCATATAGGATTACTACGTATAGGCAGAATAGATACGGACTTCCTACATATAGGATTATTACGTATAGGCAGAATAGATACGGACTTCCTACATATAGGATTACTACGTATAGGCTGAATAGGATGGATCCGTGATTTTGAGGTTAAATATTATTATGATGTATGAAAGTCATGGCAAAATTTATTTTACTAATACATATTTCAATTTGTACATCGAAATCCAACGAGTTTAAGTATCAGTATTACTTAATGACGTATTATAAATTGGCATAAAACGTTAATAATGTCCACCCTCATTTTCCATAAAGGGATTTGTTTTTTGTTTTTCCAAATTTGCTGCCAACCCATTTTGCAGTATTACAGCATCATTGCCAGGACCGGTTGCTAGGAATTTTGTCACGTGGTTACTACAACTCAATTTAAAAAATCGTAGGATAGACAGCAATAACTTCTATGTATAATTATCTACTATGCAGGTAATAAAATTAGACGAGTAATTTTGTAATATACAAACTGAAATATGTATTAGTAAAATAAATTTTGTCATGACTCTCATATACATAAAATGTGAATTGCCTGTATAAGAATCAAATGGAACTATAATAATCAGTGTCGAATTGGCTGGGGAAGTTAGGGATAAAATTTTGGGGATCCTGACACCCTACTTTTTCTGTATACATCTGTGCACACACAGAGGAAAAAAAATCGGCTCCTACACGATACTTCTCCTGTGTACAGCTATGCATATAGGAAAAGATTCACCCCTATATGATATACTTCTTCTGTGTGCACAGCTGTATACAGGACAAGCAGCTCGTAGGGGCAATTCTAATTTTTTTTTTCTTAGAAAAAGTGGTAACCGCCAAATTGTCAATTATCAATATCTCAGCGAATTTTTCATGAAAAGCTATGGCAAAATTTCAACCTAACCTGTCATTAACGACACTTTTTTATTAAGTATAAAAAGTTAATATTAATATTTTTTATGAAATTATTACTTCTTGGGAGTGAAATTATTATAGCTCAATTTTCCTCTACTTGTTGATTATTTCTCATATTTCATTTTATTTTTACTACCAACCGTACACTCTTCGTGAAACACGATGTGTGTGCATATATATATATCATAATAAATACAATTATTTTGCTAGAAAACGGAAATTTATTGGCCACTTTTCCGGTTTCTTTGGGGGTGGAGGAGGGGCTCGCCGCTTCACCCGTTCTTGAAGTCACGAGCCGCCACTGGTAGCGTGCGATTTTGACCGAGCCCCCACCCCCTCAAAAAAGCGGACTCTAGACATTTGTCCTTCTTGTCCATGCTATAATCCGGTCCTGCGTCATAATGACAAAATACCAGTAGTAAATACGCGAAGACATTGCGTTTTCAAACCAGACGTCGCAACGTCGACGAACGTTCTATAAAGCATACTACGTAAAAATATTTATTACACGCAATTTGTACGTTTATATATTTGGAAACCGTTGACATTTTATGAAAGAAGCCGTAGATTAAAAAAATGAAAACCCTGGTATATGTAATTACATATCGTAGCCCCTTTTTAGTGTTAATGCATATAAATGCATAAGGTGAACTTCTAAAATATTTTAAAGATTTCGATAATTTTGAGCATTTTATATTGTTTCTTCATTTCCCCCACAACGTTTAATTTTCCTTTTACTCCTATTTGAGTAGAAAGGTAAAGGGACTTGTAAATGCAAACGTTTAATTAAGTCTTAAATACCCAAAAACGCAGGCCTAAATGAGACGGGCTGAGCTCGAACCCCCAGACTCATCAGATGGACGCAACTGCAGCTGATTTTTCTATATTGAAAGCTCTAAGGAATTCAATTATGCGATTTGTTTTCGAGGATTATACAAGTACGTGTATATGAAAATTTGAAAGAAATTAAATGGTGTAGTTTTGCAATTTTTTTCTCTCTTAATTTAAATCGTACGTCAAGGGGTTAAAGCTATACAGGGTGTTCCGAAAACACCGAGTTAAAAGTATATAGTCGTGATTCTTGTGCAAAATGGACCATAATGGCCCTTTACATGGGGGGTCGGAGGGTCGGAAATGAATATCCACGGAGTTATGCATACTTTTATTTCGCAGAGGCGGGATCTATAATGACCAATGGCGCTTACAAACCATGAAGTTGTCTCCCCCGAAAATTTCAACTCCGGCGCGGGGTTGCTACATTGCATCCTCAAACAGGTTTCCAGGCGTGTTGGCATTTTTTGTGGTTGCTGAGATTGGCGACTTGATTTATAATTGGCGCAATTTCATAAATAAAGATTTTAGAGCTCCTATGTAGGGCTGGCAACTTCCCTCAGACTTCCTTTCCCACGAACCAGGGGGGGGGGGCAAGATCCGTGGGAGCCATTCTTAGTTCTAAAGCAAGAAGTTTAGTTTGAAAAATAAATATCTCGAGACTCGCAACACCGATTAAAGAAGTTTACCTAAGGAGTGTTTCAATTTTTGCTACGAAGGGCAGGGCAGGCGATAGTGGGGGGGAGGGTGAATTACACCGGGGCCCCGCGGTCAAGGCAGTTAACCTCATGCCCAGCAGCACAGCAGCAGTGACAAATATAAGTACACAAAGCCTTATCAACAGCGCAATAGTATTCCCCACCCTCAGAAGCGAGCACTCATTTCTTGCGTGACTTCATACAAACCGATACTCCTCCCAGAGTATAGCCAGGGGAGGTTAACCCCAAAACCATCCTCCTCTTCCCAAAACTTTTTTTTTTTATCCAATCATGCTTTATTTGTTTCAGTCAACTCCGTGAATATTCATTTCCTGACCCCGCATAGCCATATGGTCCATTTGCACAAGGATCATGGCTAACACTTTTCTTTGGCGCAGTATAGCCCAGATGCTCTTGCGCCATAAAAAGCCAAACAAACAAACAAAACAAACATTGATCGGAACAATTCCGAACACACTGTATCTGAAGCTTTGGACTTGGGGGTGAGGGAGGTGGGGGGAAGCCCAAATTCCCACAACGTATTTCGGGCTCGGGTAGGCTCAAATTGCCAGTCTTCGGGCTCGGGCCTCGAAAAATAAACCCGAACTCATCTCCAGGCTTAACTGAATTAGTCACTAATCTTATCTCAGAAACGAAAGGGGTTAGCCGTATTGTAGGGTAAAGCCATGGTAGTTTGGGACATGTTTAAAATTTGAAAAAGCATGATGTTTATATCATATTAAAACTAATAAATTATATCATTTTAATCTTGCAAGTCTTTTCAAAATAATGCGTTGTATTATTTAATTAACTGTACCGAAATTGAAAAAAACATTGAAAACTCCGTTACGGAAGGACATCATTTCATGTTTTTTCTGTCCTTCCGTAACGACACGCATTTTTCAAAGTGCATTTTTTTATACCGCAGGAAAATTTTCATACCATTTCAGTTAAAAGTAGTATTAGGCCCTTTTCTTAAAATAACCGACGAAAAACAATTCAGTTTAATATTTTGAAATTGTAAAAAACATTATCCATGAATGTTCTTCGTTCTTCTGTAAGATTTTGAATACCATGGCTTTATCCTGTACTAGATTAGCAGTTGACCAAGGTGAGATTAAACACATCAAATATTTATTTATGCAGGGGCACTTTGTTGACGTAAACGCCCTGAATTGCTTTTTAACGAGAACTGCTTTCTACATCCCAAACAAACTACACAGTAACAGAAATACGATCCGATCCTTCCGGGATAATGACGACCACTTTTAACCAAGGGCAGGGGGTCACAGGGGTCATAACCCCCAAATGAAAGTCTGTGCCAGCCCCTGCTTTTAACACGAAAACATTTTCTGTCGCCGTCCCGTTAACGAAGTTGGACTGTAAATGGTAAAATTCAGCATCATTGTGAATGATATCTGAAAAGCCAAAAGATAATGATCATCCCCCACCCCACTACCGTGTGCGAATGGACTCGCCTGGATGACACAGAGGTCACGTGAGCAGATGGGAAGGATACAAAGCTGCCGGCGATTCTGAGGCATTTATTCTCTCGATTACGTTTGTGTGTGATGTGCAAAGTGAGTTTGATAGAGGGCAGACTGGTTAGATAATGGAACTGGTAGATAATGGCCCAAAGGATCAGACCGAGTGTCTCCAAAACTGCACGGTTCATCAGGCGTTCTCGAGCTGCCTTTGTTAGGACCTATGCAAACTGCATTGAATAGCCGCCAGTATATGTTTAAATTTAACCACTACAATAGAATCCTGATTATTTAAAATAAATAGGGGGGGGGCAAACCCGATTTTAGATGATTCGGAAGTCCACTTTTCTGTGTAAAGGCATAAAAAAAACGTAGCATATATTCAACATTCATGTTTAATTACATATTACTAAAAAACTAAAGTACTATATTAATAAGGAAAAACGTCACAAAGCACAGTTGGTTTCACTTAATCGTGTCATGGTTAATCGAGTACTCCACTTATAAAATTTAAATGTTAGAACCAGGGGTGAAGTCGAGGCCTAGCGCTGCTAGGGTAAAGTTTTAGGAAATCATACATTTTATAAACAAAATTCTGTTCAAGTAGTAAATAAAAAATATGTGGCTCTACAATTCTATTAAGAAAATTGTGTTTTAGAGCAATGACCCTAAAATTTTGAATAAATCAACTAAGAATCGTGGGAATTTAAAGGAAATTACAGCTTGGAACACGTGTCATAAACTGCGTTCCGAATAATAAAAGCCACAATGTGTTGGTTAACATAACGGAGGCGACAAGGGCGAAAAGGTGGAATTTTGGCTATCTTGTTCAATTTTTTTCTTTATTTTATTAGCTCACTTCAGAGGTCATTCCTGGTTTAGTACGGACACATGAGTTTGTATCACATTATTATTATTTAACGCTTATATGCCTGAAGCTACATGCTGTGTAGGCAGTGTCTGATCTAGAGGGACATTTTTGGGGGTCTTGTCTTGTAATGCCAGCTCAACAACCCATACATAGTAATTTCTGACCCCATCAGATTAATGAACTATTGAATGGTTGGGGGTCTCTGATCCCCCCCCGTTTATCCACCCCTGATTTAAAAGAGCACTAGGCAACTTTTTGTTTTAGGACAACACCATTGGTTAGAACCGAAAATTTTCCCACTAGATCCATTTTAAATTTACTCACTTGAATGAATATTGCTGTACTCCAATAATCAAGTAAGAACAACAATCTCTTCACTTCTAACAAATTTTTTCACTTCTGACCAATTACCCTGACCCCAATCATTAACCATCCATCATCACACTGTTGCAAGGCGGAAGACTTTTCTTTCAGATGGACATTGAGTTTAGATGATAATTTATTGAAGTCAAACAATTCCAGGCACAACCTCATTAATTGCAAATTTGCCCATAGTGGAACTTTATATTTGCTCGCTAGCAGAGGGGGAGTTTGATCGACTCCTGTAGCCCAATGGGAAAGAGAACCACTTGACTGGTTATCAAAAGGTTGTGCATTCAGTTCCCACCAGGCACCAAGAATTTTTTTTTTTTTGTGAGCAATTCATCATGCATAGGGTAAACTAAGAGTTTTAGAGACAAAAAATAATGTACACATGTAAGTCAAAATTACAGAAAGACCTCAAACTTAGCACACAAGTAAAACCGCACAAATGTACAATTATATTTTTATTAAAAAGTGCATAGGTATATAAAACATTTTTTTACATAGTATTATGCTTTCAATATTATTTCATGTTTGCTATGTGTGTATTAGACACTTAAATATATAGCCTACGTGGTCAGTAGCATAGCAATTCAAAGCTCATGGGGAAGTGGGGGCTCAAGCACCTTTAAAGATTTTATGATGTGGCCTTTGAAGAAATAATGTGTTTGATATTCAATGGAGCATAGGTGCGCACAGAAGATTAATAAGGGGGGTATATAGGATTAATGAGAGTTGCAGAGCTACAGCTCATATATTCCCATGTCAAATATACAAATTTCATTGCAATGGGGAGTTACAATCACCATCAATATTTGAGCCTGAGCTTTTCCCTATCCTATGTTACTGTATGTAGTTGTTTATTTGTTTATACAGATAAATAATATTTGCTGGAACAATCAATATTCATTTACGAGAAGCTGATTGTATGTATATATATATATATATATGGCCTGCAAAAGGGTTGCTGGTATCTAACTGGAAGGAGACCCACACGCTGAACGTATGTGACGATGTGTGGAACCGGCCAGGCCAGTAACCTAGTGTCCTACCCCGCCTTCAAGTGGTGCAGGCTGAGCTTTCTATTTATGTGGCAAATTAATATTTGCTACACGGATAGAAAGGCGGAAGGGGAGGGCTAATTCACCAACCCGTCTAGCCAGCGTGGTGAAATTATGGCTAATTCCTCCATTATGTTGACACACCAGAAACCATGGCCCCTAGTCTCCAGGTGCTGGAGTGCTCCTGATCAAGGCAGCGGTCAGTGTGGCATGAAAGCAGGGGGTGCTAAGAATCACTGGAATGGCCCAGGCTGCCGTTTGTTATTGACCTTGGCAACGTATAATGGACGATCCCTTGCTTCTGAAGCAAAACTTCAGGAATTGGAAGAGGAACTAGACAAGATCAAATGGGACATTGTAGGACTCAGTGAAGTTAGAAGAAAAGGTGAAGAGTTGGTGGAACTTAAAAGCGGACATTTGTTTTACTATAGAGGAACGGAAACTGGAAGAACAAGTGGTGTTGGCTTCTTAATCAACAAAAGAATTAAAGACTGTCTTCTGGAAGTTGAAAGTACATCAGATCGAGCAGCGAGGCTTGTTGTTCAACTAACCCAGCGATACCAACTTCAAATAGTACAGGTATATGCACCAACATCAAGCTTCACATGGACTCTGTGTGGAAAGCATTTGGAGAGACCTTCAACCAGCAGTGGATAGATAATGGTTGAATATGATGATGATATATATATGTGTGTGTGTTAGGTAAGGTAGTAACTCCATTGGAAATAGTACATTATTTTTGCATATATCCAAAACCTATCATCAGTATTGACTTCTTAAGGCCGGAGAGGAATTGAAAACAGATATTGTTTTTGCTAAAAACATTGAATGAATATCTATTTAACAAAACAATAATTAAATCCATATATATAGAGAGAGAGAGAGAGAGTATAGAAAGCCATTTCGTTTAAGCAAAGTTTGGCTAATCTGGATTCCACTGTATGTAAATTTTTTACTTGTGTTGTGAAATCTTCGTTTTACAGGCTTTGTAAGCTGTTGCCACTGATGATGAGCCTATCAATGCAACTTTTGCAATCACACTTTTAGCAATTGACAACAATACAAATTTCGATTTCCCAACTACTATACAATATTTTAACTTTTTATACTTAGCAATAATAATATTCCAAACTGATTAAAAAATCCTTAACTTCAGATCTTGTAAAACTACATTAGTGAATTTCCCAAGGTCTCTGGTACACCCTTGTTTAGAAGTCATATTAATTAGTCGGCCCCACCCCAGACGACTTATTATTCCATCTTGAGAGAAAACAATACCGTTAAATTCATATTAATCTGTTTCTATTTTATGAATGCCAACAAACAAATTTCAATTTCAAAGTTTTTATTTAGTATAAGTATCAAGGTATGCAGGTTTTGATGACATAATGAGATTACATAATAAAAATACAACTATGAGAGAGAGACAAAAGATTCATAATACAAACGTTGAGCTGAATGGCATATACACTACAGAAAAACATATACTTAGTTCCAAAGGAACACACTGGGGGTGAGGGGTAACAAATATCCCCCTCCGAAACATCTTCCCTTCAACTGGCACTTATGAAAGGGTGCAAATTTCTACACAACAAAATAGCCTAAAAAAACCTAGTTCGTAATCTTTGCTACCCCCACTCAAGGAACAACCTGGACACTGCGCTGCTTGCCTAGTCCTGAATATCCCACTATATACAAAGCACATAAACTTTTAAATGCTTATAATCAATTGTTAATATTTCACAAATCTGAAAATGACAACAAACTTTTTTTTGGAAGTTTTCCATTTTTTTTTTATTGTTACAATGTAGCAGTAACATGTTTATAAAGAACAAATGTAAAATTTGTTTATAAAACAAATTTTCTTATTAATTTTTCATTAATTTAACTAACAATTATACAAACACACATTATGAAATTTGTTTTAATCCTTAAATATAAAAATCTCCTGCTTTTTAACCAGAATGAAATTAAGAACCCACTTAACAAATGTTAAGCCAACGTTAATAAACAAAACAATTGAGAAATTAGGCAAAGATCTGATGAGTGATGCAGCTATAAGAGAAACAACGTAAATCGCTGATAGTTAATGAACCATGTACGTCCAGTGACAAACAATGTTTGTCGAAAACAATCATGTGATAACTACAATATGTGAGATAACTTAATTTGAGTTAAACTTAGCTTTTATTAGCAAAAAAAAAATGTAGATTTAGCCAAAAACTGCATAAAGCGGTTGAACGTTATAATTTTAACATAGTGAGAACAGAACAGTAACAGAGTCTACTTGTTTTAAGAAAGGCAATTTGTGTCAATAGTTTCCTCATACTAGAAATCTGTTAATCAACGATAAACAGTGTAAACACATGTGTACAAGAAATGTTGTATTTCCATCTTACTAAACAGTATTTTAGTTTGTTTATTTTTTAAAAAATTATTGATTAAATTAAACAATGCTACCTTTAATGATATATGCAAGAAAAAAAAAACAATAAAAGAAAAAATATGAAAATATAAGAGAAAATTACTTTTTACGAGTTAATTCATTTAACCTTAGTTTATTATTCGGCTATTCAATACATATGTATTCCGCTATTCAATACATATGTATTCCGCTATTCAATACATATGTATTCCGCTATTCAATACGTATGATACACTTAATTCTATATGGTCTTTATAGAAATTTATACATACCAAATACTGGTAATGAAATTCAACATATTTTAAATATGGCAAAATATGTTTTTAAACACTCACACTCCCTTTATTTACTATGCAAAACTCTACGTTTTATTATAAAAAAAATAATGCAAGGTAATGTAAAGTATCATCTGATGAGGTTTTCATCATTGAATAACGATTTACATTTAAGTTAGAGACATATAAAAAGAAGCGGCTGAGCAACCCGTCACCATGATTCCTGAGCATCAAAATTACACAATATTTTGAGAGTGATAAAGGTTATTATGTTATTTTCATTTAAAGCCTGTGAAAAACAATATTTTGTTAGTTCTACCTTTCAAAACGTCAGAATTTATAATAAAAAAATTTTCAAAGCATTTTAGTTCATTGATTTGAAATGCAGTTTTGTAACGTTAGTGGAATTTTTTATGTGTAATATTATAGCATGTTTAAAAATACAAATAAAATAAATTATTAAATCAATGGTAAATACATGTTGTAACATACTGTATGTTTTAACTGTCATATTTGTATTTATGATGGTCTAAATATTTTATGTTCGTGTATTTATAGTATGTATATTTCAAATTTTATTTTACATAGTTTATGATATTGGATGACATTTCTTTGAAACCAGCTGACCTTAGTGACAAAAATGACAATTTAGAAATAAGCTATTTGTGTGACATCTACTATAAAGTAATAAACTAGTATGAACACAATAGTAGCTTTTGCCGTAATACTCGGATATCTATCATAACCTGTAGAAGTTCGTCGTTATATATTCCTTGATGCATACATATGAAGAAAACATAGCTTTCCAATATTGTAACTTTCGTTCAATTAAATTTACGATGCCTACAACGTTGAATTTATTCTTTCTATTTCTACTGCATGGTGTTACATCGCTGTTCATCTTACTTTGTCGTTAAGCTTACCTTGCATTTCTTTCATATTTTGTATTTCAACATAACGAAGGTTTAAAAAAAAAATGCTTCGATATAACAATTAGAAATACATTAACTAAATGCAGAAAGTGCAGATTTTTTTTCAAAATAATGATGATTTCAAGACATTGAGGTCTGACTATATGAAAAATATAACATGAAAACCCAAAAGTAAAACTATTTTTCAAAAATAAACTGGACACGTACAGTTACAAAAGCCAGCTGTGCTAACAACGGGAAATCAAATCGTGACACTGAATCACAAAGCAGTTAATACACAGTAATTACAGTTGTGAACATACTAAACAATTTCACTTCATGATTTTTTAATTAATGTTTTTAAGATTTTCCACTTTTGTTTAATGATAAACAAAATATAAATCCTTGGACAGCTAACTAGGTTTATTCTATTTTTGAATTTTATGTGAAATGATTGTACAGTAACTTTAAAGTTCATAATCACTGTAATTTTAAACAGCGTTATTGAAGTAAAACGTAAGTAAATAACAATTGTACAAAATTCGTCAATTATTCACAAAATTAGTACTAGTGGAAATCTAGATGAAAACAAGATTCAATCCTCATTATTTACTTCAAAGGGGAATAAAACCTCTCGATTTATAATATTGCTTTGGTATAGATATAGAAGTCAGACTCCGGATAATTACA
This sequence comes from Dysdera silvatica, assembly GCA_006491805.2. Taxonomy (NCBI): domain Eukaryota; kingdom Metazoa; phylum Arthropoda; class Arachnida; order Araneae; family Dysderidae; genus Dysdera; species Dysdera silvatica. The sequence goes on from QLNU02014802.1 coordinate 59,550,895, forward strand.
TCACCAGCAAAACATACCGAAATTACATATTATGGTGCTCTTTTACAATACGGTACAGGCTTCTATTTCAGTGAGTGTTTCCTTACCTACATTTTTCTCCTATCCTAATTTTCCCTCCTCGAAACAGTGGATAAACAAAATTAAAGGTGGGCTAACTCAAAAACAAATGTTATGTTTTAATAAGTATTTTAAACTGGTGGCTAATTTTCTCCTGTTATTACAGTTTCAAAATATTTTCAGATTAACGAAGATTACTTTTTTCAAAATAACGGAATTGCGATGGGCATATGTGTTCATTATGACAGAGAGTTCAGAAAAGTCATACGAAGTTGAATTTGAAGTAGAGAAAAAACCCGATATTGAATTCAAATTAAAAGAAAAAAAAAGTTAAATTTAAATTAGAGAAAAATGGAACTGAATGTAAATTAGAAAAAAAAATCAACCAAAGTTGTATTCAAATTAAGGGGGCCAGGGCCCTGCTAGTGCTTGGCTGCTCTGCAGTTTATCGTTTTGATCAAAAGCAATAAAAAAAACTTATTAAAATAATTGTTTTTTAATGTATATTTAAATTAGAAAAAAAAACAGGAAAAAAAAGTTGAATTTAAATCAGAAAAAAAGATAGTATTAAAAAAGGTAGGGGAAAACCGAAATCCAAGCAAGAAAAAACGTATGGAAGGAAACATTCGCCAAAACAGAAGCCTGTACATATTGTAAAAGAACGGCCATATTTTTTAAACAAAAAATGCTTATTATTCTATGTTATTAGTATTTTTCATTACTACACTATTACATATTGCTTACAGTTCAGTTTAGAATTTGATGCCCAAGATAAATACACGATGACAAAAATTATGTTTTTGACAAAATAAAAGAATGGTAAAGAGATACCATCAATTTGAATGTTAACAATACACTTAGTAGAGTAATTAGATTCCACTAACATATTTTTAAACCGATCCAAGAACTCTGTTCTTAAATCAATATTCCACTACAATTACTTCGTTCTGTTCTTGTTTAACCGAAATATAACACTACAAAAAATTATGAACATTATTGTGTAACTGATATGCCTTTATAAGACATTTAATGCAATGGAAATTTAATTATTTTCACCACTTAGGAATAAGATAGAGTATTAACTTCTTTACACAAGTTCTAATTTTGAGCATATATATATATGTATATAAGAAATATGTCGTAAAAAAAACACTTCACAAAGAAACTACATACGAAACAAATACCAACAGGGCGTAAATAAAAAAAAAAACTTAAGACTGTTTATCGAATACTGGCGAACAAATTTAATGCCGACTTGGCTTCTTTTTGAGAGCGAGCTTTACTGAAAACATTCCAGAATCGAAGAGTCTCATCTCCAGCACCTGTTACAATGGATTCGCCATCGGGAGACATTGCTAGATACAATACCCGATAAGAATGACCGGTCAGTTTAGCCACCTGAGTCAATGATGGATATTTCCACACGAGTATCTGGTTCTGAGAGTACCCGTGGGTACTCACCAATTCTGAGGCGTGTTTGGACCAAGCCAAATTACATACCTGGGAGCCAGTATCAATGTACTGCATTGGCTGAGCCGTGAGTGTGTTCCAGAACCGAATGCAACGATCTGCTGTTCCACCTCCACTCGCTAGAAGACCATGGTGATGTGGTGACCATGCAATAGCCTTAACAGCCGCCAAATGCTCGTTATATGTTTGAATTGGTGTAACACTATTCATATTCCATACAAGCAGCTTATTGTCGTTACCACCGGATGCCAAATGCTGGTTATCGGGCGACCATTTTAAGCCACATACTTCTTGTCGATGTCCCACGAGTCTCCTTGCTGGAACGTAAGATGGTGCTCGAACATCCCGTTGCAAAATTAAACGATCACGACTGCCTGAGGACAAAGTATCACCATTCCACGTCAGAGCTCCGACTCGAGCAGAATGCCCCTCAAGGACGGTGATACATTTTGATGCAGCCACATCCCACACTTGGACGTACCCTTTATGTGTTCCAACGGCAACCAAGTGACCTCGTTCTGCCCAAGAAACGGATGTCACAGTATCACCATCTGGTGAGAGGTCACAAAGACGTGTTACTTGTGAGGTACAAGCGCTCCATAAATACACACATGTGCCTAGTCCTACACTCAACACATTTGTCGACGACCAATCGACCAAGTTCAGGTAAAAATCGTCCTGGAGTTCAGGTGCGTCCAATACTTTAAAGGGAATTCTGGATATCTTACGAGCTGCTTTTCGCGGTGACCTCAATAGCTTTTGGCTTTTACTGCTGACTGGGGAAAGGGAATAAGGTGAGGATTCTTCATTAATAATGCTCTGATCTTGGAGTTTGTAGCTAAAAAGATTCGAATGCCGACCTTTGCTCACTGCAAGGACCTTACGGTCATCAGACTGCTCCTTGATGTCCTCATATGCGGACCCCAGTAATTCGTTCTTTAGCAGACAGGAATACGCAATGCCGTCTTTGGAACCATCCGCACTAGCGTCTTTGGTCTTTTTCACGTGAGCATTCGCTTTAAAACCGTCTTGAAGCATGGAAAAATTTTTCTGCCACGTCGAGGGGGACCTACACGGAATAAAACGGTCGCCAACAGTCACTGGAGAGCTTATTGGACTGAGAAATACGGGACTCCTGTCTCCGATATTCTCACGTCTTGATCCACTCTGCATGCGTAGCAAGCGTCTTTCGTATTCCTGATCCATTGCGGTGAATAATTATTCCAACGTCCTCACAAGTGAAGGCGATAGTGTTAAATAACTTAAGAGATAGTCAACAGAAACTTACGATAATAATGTGTGTTGTTCAGAAACGAATCGGTTATTTAAACGAATCTTTCAAATGAACGAGACGCGGGTCGATATTTTAAAAAGAATCTTACTTTTATTCGGTCCGTTTTGCACGATTTAGTAGCATTGTTCATTTTGAGCGAGCGATTCGGCAATTTCGTTCCCTCTGAACGACTAGATAATAATTTAATTCATTTTGAACTGTTGGATCATTTCGTTCAATTTGAAGGATTTTGTGAAGACAGACGTCAGTCTTCTTCTGAACAGTTCGCTCGTTCCGACTGATTAAGTGATTTCGTTCGCGACTTATTCATTATCGTACAAACTTCACTCAATACAGGCGTAATCTGGCGAGGGCAAGGAGGGACACTTGTCCCCCTCAGTTCTTTTAAAAAAGTGGTAAAATCGTATTTTTTCTTCATATGATGTTTTTTCCAGTTTAAGCTATATTTAACCTCCAAGTTACGCCTATGTCACTCAACATGAAGGTCTGCACTGAATATTTTGGTTTGGATATTCGTCCCTATTTCAATATTCAGACACTGTTTCACTGAGAAAACAAGCAAGTAAGAGAAAAACGACTAAGGTGGATATTTAAATTTAGCGGGTTTCAAAGAACAATGAATCTGTTATTATTTGCTATTTTCAATAAATTTTGGTGAGTTGAAAATTGAAAGTTGACAAATTGAAATTTGTTGAATTGGAAGTTGGAGAGTTTTAATTTACTTCCAAATTCCAACTCGCCAAAATTTGGCCAGTTGAAAATGAAAGTTAGCGAGTTAAAATTCGATTTATATTTTTTTATAAAGATTTTTCATTGGTAAATGAAGACTAACGTTCGAATTTAAGTGGAAAAGTCCCGTCTGGGATTACAGGCCCGCATTTCGTGCCTTTCGGGTTACCATGATAACCAAAATTAAAAAGTAAAGAATTAATCACAATTGACATTTCTTCATGTAGCTATTATTGATTCCACCAGAATATAATGACAACAAACATTTTTCATTGGTTTTAACCTTCGAGCATATATACTGGTAGAGGCCGGATGACGTCAGCTTTGAATGGGAAAGAGCGTAGCCAACAACTTCTGTGGGAATATCACGTGATCTAGTACACCCTTCAATAATGCAGCAATATTAAACGAGTTTTACGAAAGGCGATGTTCGGAATTTATAAAAGATTTTTCGTTTAATTTTTTTTTAAATTTTACATGAAATTAAATTGTAAATGAATATTTTTTTGTCAGTTTGAATAGTAAACTCATGAGAGACAAAAAACAACGTTTTAGAAGCGTATTTATGTCAAGATTGAGTTCAAGCTACGCGTTTCGGGCGATAAAAGTTCGCCCTTCTTCGGGAGTGAACACCACAGAATATTGATCAACCTCGTTTGTTGACAATATTCTACGGTGTTCACTCCCAGACTTTTATCTCCCGAAACGCGTATATTGAATTCAATCTTGCCATAAATACGCTTTTAAAACGTTGTTTTTTGTGTCTTATTTATATTACGTATTGTTTCGTCAAATAATTTCCACGTAGTAAATTCATGTTTGTAAAAATTGCAACACCATGAAGGACTCGTCCGAATTGAATGAAATTTAATGTACAAACGACCTGTGTTGATACAAATAAACGATTAAAATTACAAAGCAAAACAAAAAACAATATTACATGTCGAAAATCAGTATTTGGTGAAGCCACCACGCGCTGCAATAAGTGATGCTATACGACGTGGCATGGAATCAAACAGATGTTGAATGTGTGCCTGAGGAAGAGCATTCCAGATTGCTTGTATGCGACCCCAAAGTTCATCTGTAGTAGCTATGGGACGAGGATCACGAGCGAGACGCCGACCAACGAAATCCCACACATGTTCAATCGGCGACATATCCGGCGAAAAGGCAGGCCAAGGAAGAAGCTGTATCTGTTGTGATGAAAAGAAGTCTTGAACATTCCTGGCAATATGTGGGCGGGCATTGTCCTGTTGAAATACAGCTCCGGGAATGCCTTGAAGGAAGGGAACAACTTCAGGCTCCAGAACTTCATTGATGTACCGGTTGCTGTTAAGATCGTCCATGATACGCAATCGCACCCCAGACCATAACGCTGGGGGTTCGTCCACTATGACGTTGGATAACGCACTCCGGAAGGTGGCGTTCACCGGTATAGCGTCTAACACGGATGCGGCCATCACTGTACCCCAAATTAAAGCGGGATTCATCAGAAAACACCACTTGTTGCCAATCAGCACGCCAGTCTCTATGTCCATGAGCCCATTGTAGCCGCAGGCGCCGATGGTTTTGCGTCAGGAGGATCCTGTATAAAGGAACTCTTGCACGCAGTCCACGGTGCAGTAGACGCCGACGAATTGATGAAGCACACAATGATACACCTGTAGCAGTGCACCAACGTTCTGCCAACTGTCCAGATGAAGCAAAACGGTCCGTCACCGCCATGCGGACCAGGTGTCTATCATCCCGTGCTGACGTCACCTTTCGGCGTCCACTTCTGGATTTCTGAGTTATCTAGTTCTCTTGAACCCACTGCTTCCACACTCGCATCACTGTGCTGCTGTTACGCCCCATACGAGCTGCTATTGCACGATAAGAAAACCCTCCTTCACGAAGGCCGATCATTCGTCCCCGTTCAAACTCCGTAACTTGCTGAAATGTCGCCCTCTTTCGTCGTAGAGGCATAGTGACGTCTCATGTAACGTTTACCACTAGCAGATAATCCAGCTCACGCATGCGCGATGACTCTGAAATTCTAATCATTTGAATAGCATACCCTAATTTGCATTTCCTGAAAGTTTCAGCTCAATCACGTGATTCCTTCATGGTGTTGCAATTTTTACAAACATGAGTTTATACATTTTTTAATTATGTTATAAATATATTAATTACATAATATTTATTTTATAAATACCTTAATTATAAATATGCTAACAATTACTTTATAAATACATTAATTATAAAAATAAGCTAATAATTATTTTATAAATTCAGTAAAACCTTTTTTAAGGGTCACCTCTATTCAACGACTACCTCCCTTAACGAACATTTTTTCTGGAAACTGATTTCCTCCCCACCCCATAGACACAATGCTAAATTTACCTCTATTCAGAGACCATCTTTGAGCAACCGCTTTTTCATGGGCCCGACGATGGTCGGCTTAGGGATTTTTTACCATAAAACTTCTCTTAACGACCACCTCTATTCAGCTACTGCTTCCCTTAACGACCGCCCTCTTCAGATACCTCTTCCCTTAATGACCACTTTTCATGGAAACGGGTTTCCTCCCAACTATAGACCCAATGTTTAATTTACCTCCATTCAGAGACCACCTCATAAGACGACTACCGTCGGCTCCGTGAAAAGCGATAGCTCAGAGAGGTAGTCTCTGAATGGAAGTAAGTTTAACATTGAGTGGTTTATGGTGAGAAGAAATTCGTTTCCAGAAAAGGTGGTCGCTAAAGAAGGTGGCCACTTAATAATGGTGGTCATTAAGAGAAGTTTTACTGCATTTTACAAATGCATTAATTATACACAAATATGGTAATAATTATTTTATATTTTTATTACATAAATATAACTATCTTATAAATATATTAATTATACAAATATATGGTAATAATTATTTATATTTCATTACATAAATATAACTATCTTATAAATATATTAATTATACAATTACACTAATTATTATTTTTATAAATATATTAATTATACAATTACACTAATTATTATTTTATAAATATATTAATTATACAATTATACTAATAATTAGTTTATGCGAATATATTAATTATATAAATAGTATTCTAATAATTATTTTATATGCTATTAATTTTATAACTTTCTTAATTTAATAAATTTGCTAATGATTTTAGAAAAACACACTATATAATGATTTTAAAGCTACTTCTACAGGCGAAGGTTACACGATAAATTTTCATATTTTAAAATTTAATAAAAGCAAAACGAATTTCACATTGGAAGTGTTTATATTCCACAGAAATCTAATTTCAATTAACATGGCGCTCTATGGACATTGACTTAATCGTACGTCCAATGGTACCTGTGACCTCATATTTGAAGATCACTAATAGAAACCTGCGCTATAGCTTCTGTTTCCTAGATTAAACGCAACTACATCACGTGACTTGAAAAGGAGAGATGTTTAGTGTTCTAACGCTATCCGGCCTTTACCAGTATATATGCTCGAATGTTTTAATACAAATAATGATATTATTGATACAACCACAATAAAGTGGCAACAGCAGCCTCTATATTTACTATAAAAAAAAAAAAAAAAGGGAAAATAGTGTGACACTTCGTTCTAATTGACCTCCATAAAAAATTTTCGAAATTAAAAAAAAGAAAAAAGAAAAAGAAAAGAAAAAGAAAGAAGAAAAGGAAAGAAGCGATTTGACCAGCATATGCATTTCAATGGAATGACTGAACTGGTATAAAAAAAACAACCGAATTTTATCAATGACTGAGACACGTATCTTCTAAGTGAATGATATTGCACATTAACCTAAGATAAACGATTAAACACGGTTGAACAATGTTGTTTGGCGGTTTAAAGCCCAGATATAAAATGGTTGAAGTTGTAGAAAAGATTATGAGACTGCCGAGTATAATAATTATTATAATAATAATAATAATAATAATAATAATAATAATAATGGTGTCTTAATCGAAATTCGCTTTCATCTGTTATATCAAAAGTATCCGCTTGTCTTAACAATCAATGTAGTCAATTTAGCATTCAAAAGTTTTTTAGTTATATTTTCTTAATTAACGCATTTATTTATTTACATGTGTGTATTTTCCACATTTTTTTCACATTTTTATCACGTAATGTTTAATTATTAATTTTTATTGTACAGTGTTTACTGTTTTTTCCTTGGGAACATAGCGCCACCTTCAGCGGCCACCTTAACCCAAATTCCAGCTTCTATGTGTTTATTATTTACTCTCCCGAGTAGAAGGAAAATTAAATTTGTACTTTTGCTATGAAAGGGGAATAAAAAACACAACAAAAAAAATAAAAATTGAGAATACTGAGTTTTCTAGATGTGCAGTCGTATGGGATGTATGGTTCCGTTATATTTTCGTCCCAAACCCCTTTAAAGCTCAGAAATTAAACAGCTGTCACATGTATGTACGGAACCTAAACGATTTCTTCCATAACGTTGTTATAAATGTAAATAAATTACAAAGTGAGGAGAAACGACAAGAATCGTAGAAGTATGACCGGCTCCGATTCAGTCTTAACGAAGAATTTGTATATTACTGACTTCACTGTTCATTTGCCCGCCGGATAAAATGGATTATTTCATCTATGTATTCCATCCCATGTGGATTTTATTTATGTTACTCGTGCACTGCCGACGTCTTACGTGTATGTTTTGTGTCAGTCTGTGGTTTGCCACTTCGTGTTCTGTGTGGAGCTTCGTTGTGCTTGGATGTGATGTCGAGACAACCGCCTTGAGCGAAGAATATTTGTTAAAGCAGCACAAAGTCATCGAAGCTGTGCCCAGAGCGTTGAATCGAGAGCATTCCGACCATGTCTCCACATCCCTTGTCACTGCAGGTACTGGTAAGTGTGGTCAATTCTTTATCATCTGAGGCCCTGCGGTGGCGCAGTGTGGTAACGCGTTCTCCTATTGCGCGGCTAATCCGGGTTCGACTCCCAGCAGTGCAAAAAGAACGCTTACTCAGAGATCTCATAAAAGATCGCACTGCTCACTGTAGTCCGGGGTTTGGTTCCCCAGGCCTTAAGAGGTTCGGATTCCTCGGAAAACTGTAGGTCCCGGCGCAGCATGACCACTGTAGTCTTTGAGCCGTAAAACAAACAAACAAACAAACTTTATCATCGGCTTCAACTCTAAGGAGCTGACTGGCATATCCGAGGGATTATATACTAAAAAATTAAACGAAATATAACGTCTAGTCATATGTAGAAAGTTCATAAGGGGGAGGGAGGGGGGTATAGAGCTACAACTCACATATTCCTATGTTAAATATACAAAATTTCATTGCAATGGGGGGTTACAACCCCATCAACACCACCTGCGTACGCCAGTGGGAAAAGTACCAGACACTCGGCCAAAAATACAAATCGTCCCCCCCCCCAAATATTTCTGGATCTTCCCTTGTACTAGCCTAAACCCCTTAGGTCCTCACAGAATTTCTGGACAACAAATAAAGAATGACATAGCATAGAACGTAAGATATATTAATTGTTATTATTCATTTTCCTTGTCTCCGGTTAACTCACATGACTGCATACATATGAGATCTTTTATTCAGGGCCCCTCCCCGATGTTCTCATCATATTGGGTCTCCCGATCGTCATGAATATCAATATTTTGAATTTATTATACTGTGTAGATAAATGATAAATATTATAATTTTTAAGCCTGTAACATATATTGAGTTTAATCACTAGATATAATTATCAATGTGATATGTATAGCTTATGTGCTGCCGTGTAAACATTGCAACATAGACCTATGTTGTACATAATTTTTTATACTTCCGAAGATTTAAATTCATCTATGGAAGCATGATAACTAATACAAATGGGAATTGTTTTCCAATGACTCAATGCCTTCACTTGTAGACTCTCCGCTCCACTGGCATACGCAGGGGGTTATAATCTCCCATTGCAATGACATTTTGTATACTTAACATAGGAATATATGAATTGTAGCTTCGTTACCCCCACTGAGCCCACAACCTCCCCTCTTATGAACTTTCTGTATGCTCCACTCGCAGGTAGGCATGTTCGAATCTTGATACCCATGGTACTGAGTATTTATATATAATGTTTTAAGGCAGTGAACTGTATCTTGCACCTCTTTAAAAATGTAGCTACTGTGCTTTACCTTCTAGTCCTACGACGTTTAACTACAAAAGTTAAGATTGATTTTTACATACTTGGATATGGGGAGGGGGGTGCAATCGATGAAAGCCCTGACTACCATTAAGTATATATAGAGTGTTCGACAAATCGTAGTGGGCTGTACTTACCAGACAAAAACGGAGCTTACCTGTCTCAGTACGAGCACCGAGAAACCTATTAAAAAAATAAGATTTCCTACTTGGCAATTGCAAAAATCCGAATGACTACATTTGTCAAACCCTATATATATATATACATACATATATATGTATATGTATTTTCAGTAAAGTCTCACAGCTATCCTCTGCTGAGAATATCAGAGAGCTCCGCTTTGAAGAGTACCCGCGGTAGAGATCACTCTATAAGAGGATGGCACAACGAGTCCTGCCATAGCGCAGAAATGTGGTTACCGAAGTTCGGAATCTTCGTTAAATTGTAGGTCCAGCTTGCCAACATGATGAGCTTTAGGCCGCTTCCTGTGCGTTTCTGTCACTGAACTATGTGTATGTGTGATAACAGAGGGACTTCTATCCTGCAGTGGATTGAAAATGGTTGATGATGATCTTACAGTAAAACCTTGATAAGTTGTCCTTCAAGCAACCAGGAATTTATGACAATTTAATGAACTGATAACTAAAAGTACTCACTACATGTTTTTGTAATGATCATGCCAATTTTAAATTTATTACAATGCTTACAATATAAGTTGTCAGGAGCATTAACATACAGTATTGCCTCTCTAATAAGCGATACCAATGAGACTGGACATTTTGTCCATTAAATAGAGGTGTCTATTCTTCGTAGGTATATGTATTGATACCTACATATACTGGGAACTAGAAGAATCATCCCTTATTTAGAAGCGTTACCTGTGGGATTTAGCGTTGTATTATGTAAATAATAAAGTTGACAAGCTTTTTTTTAACATTCAAGCTTCAATACTGCTTAATGTACATATTATGTATGATAACATACTTCAAGAACTTGCACTTTATTAGGTGGTGAAAGAATTTTCTCATAAAGTTTAAAACTCAGGTATTTGGTTAGTCGCCACTAGCTAGCAAGGCCCTCTTTATTAGAGGCCACTTCATTTAAGTTATAGCCACTTTCTCGTGGCCACAAAACATTTAAATACTGAAGCCTTAGGAGGGTTTGTTTGATCAACATTTTTCATAAAAAAATAGTAAGTAGTTTGTGGATTCAGAATGAGACCTCCCTGCAGAGTCAAAATGGACAAGATTGCATTGGGAAACAATAAAGTGGCGAGTATGATGGTGACTGAAGTCGTATTTTTAATCACCATTCCCCAATATTTAGTTGCCCTGGGGCCAGTGGCGACCGTGAATTTGAACCTTTGTTTTCTCATTGTGATCCTTTTATTGTTCGCACTTTTGTTCTAAAAATCCCATTCTCCTGGAATCCGTAGGGTTTATAATAACCATATCCTGCAGTGGACGTAGAAGCACCGATGATGATGATTATATGCGCATAACATTTACACGATTTCATTGTCCTTCTTTTTGGTGATTTGGAAATGGTTACCCTGGTTTTGACGCTCCTATTGTCCCTCTCAATCTTTTCCACACCGATGTGTTATTTGGAGTAGTATTTGCATTGGTGATGAGTAAATGAAGATTTAATTACGTTGTCATTTATAAAGGCTAGATGGGACTGAAAAAAAAATTGACTTATCTTGAGCAATGATTTTTTATGGTGTTACTTTATATATGGTAGAACCTTGTAAAGTGACCACCTGCATAAAAAGACCACTTTTTTCAAAAGAGAACTGGTAGGGACTTATGTATATACCAAAATCTGTTGTGTATACTGACCATTGTAGCCCAGTCACAAAGGTGGTCAGTTTAGGCTGGTTCTATTGTATATATACACTGGAATCTATTAAGGTTATCATTTCTGTAAATTAATCACCTGCCTATCTTGAACCCTGTGATAAGGAGTGAAAAAAAAGCCTATTCAATAACAATGAACAATACTTTTCTAACTTGACCACCTATCCATCTTGGATGTCAATTAAACAGATGGATAGGCTTTAGCATAAAGTATAAAATAGAACCTAAATCCCCTTTTGTATATCGATGACTGGCCGTTTAGCTGTCATGTATTTCACCTTTCCAGTTACCTTTTGAAAACTGGTTCCTTTCAATGTAATGGAATGAAGTGTGCTCCTTTAAACTAATTCATCTATATTCTCTCATTACCAGTTTTCAGTTATTTAATTTTTTGGGTATGTATTAATTATTTATGCCCCTAGCTGTTTAAATTGACCAAGGAAGTATGAACCCGTTTGTTGCAAGGTCATGCTGATAATGTGGTAAACCAGGCAATTACCTGAGGTTAAAGGTTGAAGGAGTACCAAATGAGGTGACATGGGGTGTATTATGGTTTTAAGCAGACGTCTATGCATAAAAATTAAAAAAAAAATGACTCTTTGGACCAGTCTCTTGAAAGATATATAAATTATTGATGCATTAGGCTTTAAATTTTAGAGAACCTTGATCCTGATGGAGATCTATCCCTGAGAAGGGTAATAATATCATACATTTATATAAATCGAACACTACGCAGATTAAATCAAACAACAATATAAATCAACGTTTATTGGCGTAGTGATACCAGCGCCGATGTTATGGCGTGATTAGATGGTGAAACGTTCGAAAGAAAATAAATATTTCTGCGTTCGGTGGGACCTGAACCCACGACCTTCCACTTGCCGGGCGGAGGCTCTACCCACTGAGCTACGAACGACAATATCCAATCTCTTTACGAACGTATATATATTGTTGCCAGTTATTTAGCAGAATGGTGTAGTACATGGACTACTATTTAAACCAAATTGCAAAGAGACGTATTAAATTGATCGAAATGCCCGTTGCAGCATATGTGTGTATTTATATAAATCGAACACTACGCAGATTAAAGTAAACAATAATATCAATCAATGTTTATGGGTGTAGTGATACCAACACCGATGGATGTTCTGGCGTGATTAGATGGTGAAACCGAAAGAAAATATTTCTGCGTTCGGTGGAACCTGAACCCATGACCTTCCACTTGCCGGGCGGAGGCTAACATCCGCCAATTAACAAAGGTATTTAACATCAGCATTAAAGACCATATCCCCCTTTTAGGTCATTATTTAAAGAGTCTTTGTCCAAAGGATTGGGATTTTTTCTATTAAATGTTTATTTGATCTTCATTGTTTGTCTGATTATTTATCGTAATACGGGAAAAATGGTTTTTCCCTTGTATGTTAATTGTTTTTTCTTGATTTCATTTTGCCTATCAACTCTGTGTTTTCCAGAATCTGGGTAAACACATGCAACCACTAATACGACGGGATTCGAGAAATTTTACAGATGCTGAGATGGGATAACCCCTTGATTATTTAGTATGGTGAGATGGTCTTCCCCTTGCTGTTCCAAGTATTGTCTAAGACTTAACTTGCCAATATATTACGACACATCCAGTGTATTTTGATTTATTAGTCTGCAGAGATTCCTGTCATAATAAAAGCATATTAAACATATTGAATTATGCGCTCATCACATATATTATCCATATACATTGGATAACATATTGAATTATGCGCTCATCACATATATTATCCATATACATTGGATTGTGTTTTGTGTGGACCTATACATTAAGTATAATATAGAACAAAAAAAAAGATTTTTTTTTTTCACATAGGATCGAAGTTAGATTTCCCTGCTTTGATGGATAATATTTGCAGGCCACCCTCAGATAATAGAATAAAGATGACAATCCTCAATCTTATAATAAAGCATAAAAGTGTCCAAAGAAGGAAAAAAGGGTGAAGAGGGAAATTTGTCTTTGCAAATGTCCTACCCCACCCCTAGTTGGGTGAACGATATTCAAGTTATTCCTATTGTGATGTAAAGATTCACAGCTCCCCTTTTTTTAATTGGAGGGTGAGGTGACTTTTACTTCTGACCAATTAGTCTATTTAATCATTGGTTGCCAGTCATCACTGCCCGTTGCCAGAAGACTGTTTTTTCCAATGGAGATTGAGTTTACTCGGATGAGCAAAAGTTGTAGAGGCATTTGTAATACCGTAAATATACACTGGAGAGTGAAAACTGGTACGAAGCGTGCATATACGTGGAGTTTGCAACCAATCGGAATTGAAGGGTAGCATATATATATAAGACAAGGGATGTCTGGCAAAGGTGTTAGATCGGTTCTTGCCGCTACAATGGCAGGTTATCAAGATTTAAGTGATTTTGAACGTGGCGTTATAGTCGGCACAAGAGAGATGGGACATAGCATCTCCGAGATAGCGACAAAATTTGGATTTTCGCGTACGACCATTTCACGGGTATACCGTGAATATCAGGAATCCGGTAAAACATCAAATCTCCGACAGCGGTGCTGCCGGAAAAAGACCTTGAAAGAACGGGACATTCGACGACTGACGAGAATCGTTAAACGAGATAGACGTGCAACACTTCCTCAAATTGCCGCGGATTTCAATGCTGGGGCATCAACAAGTGTCAGCGTGCGAACTGTTCAACGAACCATCATTGATATGGGCTTTCGGAGCCGAAGGCCCACTCGTGTACCATTGTTGACTGCACGGCACAAAGCTTTACGCCTCGTATAGGCTCGCCAACACCGCCATTGGACTGTTGATGACTGGAAACACGTTGCCTGGTCTGACGAGTCTCGTTTCCAATTGCATCAGGCGGATGGACGTGTACGGGTATGGAGACAACCTCATGAATCCATGGACCCTACATGTCAACAGGGGACTGTTCAAGCTGGTGGAGCTTCTGTGATGGTATGGGGCGTGTGCAGTTGGCGTGATATGGGACCCCTGATACGTCTAGAGACAACTCTGACAGGTGACAAGTACGTAAGCATCATGTCCGATCACCTACACCCATTCATGTCCATTGTGCATTCCGACGGACTTGGACAATTTCAGCATGATAATGCGACACCCCACACATCGAGAGTTGCTACCGAGTGGCTCCAGGAACACTCTTCTGACTTTAGACACTTCCATTGGCCACCTAAATCGCCAAACATGAACATTATCGAGCATATCTGGGATGCCTTGCAACGTGCTGTTCAGAAGAGATCTCTACCTCCTTGCACTCCTATGGATTTGTGGACTGCCCTGCAGGATTCCTGGTGTGAATTGTCTCCAGGATACCTTCAGACATTAGTCGAGTCCATGCCACGTGTTGCGGCACTTCTGCGTGGAGAGGGGGTGTACACGGTATTAGGTAGGTGTATTAGTTTTTCTGTTACTTCAGTGTATATAAAAATTGCAAAAGAGTTTCAAATTTTTGGGCAAGTGTATTCTAATGTAAAATTTTTCTTTCATTAATAAATATATAGGTACCTGTGACCCCCTTTTTTTGGCACTTAATGTTTACTTTCAGTACAATACTCATAGGCGTAATCTGGTGGAGGCAAGGGGGCACTTGCCCCAGTTTTTTTTTAGAAAGAGGCAAAGTACTTTTTCCATAATTTTTGTCCCCAGCTTACGCTATGTTAACCCCCAAGTTACGTCAATGTGTGTACTAAGACGTTTAAGTATATATGTAGCTGTTTGCTCCCACCCCCAGATATTCAAATAACGTGCTTAATCGAATAATATTCACTGGATCATTAATATTTATTGCAGCGTGGTTGACTATATATCTCCCCCCCCCACGAACTGTTTCCATCTCTTTAACGTATTCTACTTTGTGCTACGTTGATTTTTACTCTTAATTGATAAGGAATTTGGCCAGCGAATTGATAAGGATTCCAGTCAAGGCATTAGTAAAGAACTTGGTCAGCGAGTGGATAAAGATTCCACTCAAGTCGTTGATAAAAAGTCCAATTTGTGAAAGGATAAATTTGACCAGGGATCTAGTCGATGATTTAATCGGAGATATTTAGTCGGCGATTTAATCGAGTATGTAAATCGATGCTTTGATAAAGAATTTGATTAGTAACTTGACAAGGAATGCAACCAGTTAATGTATAAAGAACTCATTTAGCGAATTGATAAGGATTCCAGTTAAGACAATGGTAAAGAACTTGGTCAGCGAGTGGATAAAAATATTCCAACTCAAGTCGCTGATAAAGAATCGACTTTGTCAAAGGATAAATTTAACGAGGGATCTGTCTAGTCGGCGATTTAATCAGGGATATTCAGTCGGCGATTTAATCGGGGGGGGAGGAATCTAATCGATGCTTTGATAAAGAATTTGATTAGTAAATTGACAAGGAATGCAACCAGTTAATGTATAAAGAACTCATGTAGCGAATTGATAAGGATTCCAGTCAAGACAATGGTAAAGAACTTGGTCAGCGAGGGGATAAATATTCCACTCAAGTCGTTGATAAAGAATCGAATTTGTCAAAGGACAAATTTGACGAGGGATCTAGTCGATGATTTATTTAATCAGGGATATTCTGTCAGCAATTTAATCTGGGACCTAATCGATGATTTGATTAGTAAATTGACAAGAAATGCAACCAGTTAATTTATAAAGAACTCGTTCGGCATATTGATAAAGAATTCTGCGGATTAACGGAGCGTCCTCTTGCTAAACCCCTTGCTAGTTTCCCCATTAAGATTGCGAACTCATTTTGTAACCGCGTTATTTAGCGTGGACAAGGAAATATTTTGTTGTATTCGTTGGTCAGTCTCTTCCACCTCATTTAAGTTGCGTAATAACACATGACAACTAATTATGCCATCCTCCCTCATTGACAATTGCCAATGTTTACCCTCGGGCGACTTTGATGCAATTGCTCAGTTACACATCAGTTTGTGAACACGAGCAGCTGTAGGGATGGTCCATTGTTGTCAGTTAGAAACTGGCTTTTTAAAAAAACAACAACTCAGGTATGGGGTAATGGCCCAATAGCCTAAATGGAATACTGTGCGAGAGATATTCCGAGTTCTTTGTTATTTATTATTCCAAGAATTCGCGGCTTCATAACTGTGCTGAGCGAGTTTCCCTTGCCAAGGTCGTTAGTTGATATCTATTACCTTTTCAGCGTACGTGACACCACGCGTGCCACATCACCGTTTTACAGAATGTCCATTTCAACATTTCAGTATCTTTTTTATTGTAATTGAATATGTAACCTCAAGACGTAGTTTCTTTTTACCCGATGCACGAGCTCGATTGATTAAAATTCATGTCATTTTGCGCATGTTTACCTGTAAAGTGATACGTACGTAGTAGCGCAGCAATTGAAAACTCATGGGGGAGCTCAAGCACCTTTAACGATTTTATCTCGCGGCCTATGAGAAAATAATATGTTTTGATATGCAATGAGGTTGACTAAGGGCGCCGAGAGCCAAAGTGGACACCCCCAGACTAACTTCGACCGGCCCCCATCACCCCTTCCCTGAGCAGTGGCGTAGATAATTTTTTCAGGGCCGGGCCTAGGTATGGCATGTTGAAACCATGTATTCAGTTTATTTTTTGAAACATTATGTAAATGTGCCATTTACTTGAAAAAATAATTGTTTTTATGTTGCATTAGAATCTGCTTTTCCCTGTTATAAAGATTGTTTTACTTAACAAGGATTTTCCTTGTTACAACAGAAAAGCCTTGTCAGTGCTTCCAAAAGTAGCTTCCCCTGAAATAATTCCTTTAATATTGGATATTATATATCAAGGTTTGACAAATATGATCACCACTGACAACTAGATTTCTGCAGTTGACCAATAGGAAATAATTTTTTACTAGGTTCTTGATTTTTCTAAGTTTTAGAAGTCAATTTTTCCTCCTCCGAATCTTGTTGGACGAATGTGATCCCTGCAAAGTATGATTTTTTCTGCTTAACACTGGCGCAGTATAGCCCAGATGCTCTTGCGCCATAAAAAAGCCAATACCACAATACCAGCGCGCTTCTAAGCTGCGCGCGTGGTCTGACGGGGATTTACTTATAAATTCGCGTGGCACTCAACTTGTTAACACTGAATAACGACATTTTTTTAAATATTTTTGACCACTTCTATAATTTTAAATTGCTACACCCCCTCCCCCACAAAAAAGTAAAGCAATATCGAAGTTTCAAGGCCTACAAATAAATGCATTGAACTGAAAAAAGGGTAGATAACAACACCGTTGTCCGTTATTTATAGTGATATCGTTATTGCCTTAATAGCAAAAGCGTGTTTAAGCTACCAAGACGCTAACTTCGATTTGTAAAGCTTTCCTTATCTTTATCAATTTTTGATAAAGTGCTAATGCGTGAATTAAATGGCATCTGTCCATGATGATTAAGCAAATCTGTTTTTGTTCCTTTTTTTTTTGTGTAGTAAGTTTTAAAATGACTAAATCGTATCATTGAATGCTGTTTTCCGCCCTCGGATTATTTTATTTATGAACGAGGATTAAAAAAAACAAAAAAACTGTTATATAGTGATTTGTTGTAACCTTTAGCTGCTATACATTTGTGCATAAAGCAGATTATACATGAAGCGAATCATACATGAAGCATATACGAAGCATATCATAGATCGAATCACGCATGTAGCATCCCATAAAGCGAATCGTATATGAAACATGTCATAAAGCAAATCATACATGAAGCACGTCATAATGCTTAATCTCTATTCTTCTCCATGGAATAATAAGAAAAGCAGGAGAGACAGGAGGATCATCATATTTTACTCCTTCACATTCTATTTACTCCTGCACAGTCTAATTCATTTCTCTCTTATACAAGCCGCATATTTGACGTGGAATGATCGTCGATGTCCTTGCGCCACAAAATAATCGGCAACCAACGATCATCGCGGATAAAGACTATCAGAATAAAGTGACAAATGCTCACATTCCATTTTCGTACCGGATACATTTCTTTGGTTTCGTAATATCAATGCAATTCAAATTATATGCTGATTCAGTTGAATCTTGTTAAGACGAATTACTTTTAATACGAACAGTTTTCTGAAGTCCCGTCAGATTGTATAGCATACTACCCTTTCCGGATAAGACGAATTACTGTTAATAGGAACAGATTTTCTGTTCCCTTTGGTGTTCGTCTTAACGAGGTTCGACTGTATTCGAAATTCGAGTAAATGCACGCGGGTTGGTAGCCCACACTTTATGCTGTTCTGATTTCTAAGAAAACCGTAGGTCCCGGCTTAGCATGGCCCTCGCGACCTTGCGCCACAAAGCTAAAAAATATCGCACCCTTGCGACGAAAGTGTTACAACTCAAAATTCGGTGAAAATGCCAATGTTACAACCAGATGTAGAAAACAGTGCTGCATTTTGCCATGCAAAATGTTAGGTCATAAGTTATTTGGGTTTCCGCTAGTTGGCACATGTCATTAGATGAACGCAACATCCCTCAATTCAACCAGAAACATTTTTTTGGATTGCGATTTTTTGATTGTTTGTTTGTTTTACGGCTCAAAGACTACGATGGTCATGCTGCGCCGGGACCTACTGTTTTCCGAGGAATCCGAACCTCTTAAGGCCTAGGGAACCAAACCCCGGACTACAGTGCGATCTTTATGAGATCTCTGAGTAAGCGTTCTTTGTGCCGTTAGGAGTCGAACCCGGATTAATGGTACACTATGTGAACGCGTTACCACACTGCGCCACCGCAGGGCCAACGCGATTTTTTGAGTTGTAACACTTTCGTCGCAAGGGTGCGATATCAAGTCAATACGAGTTACCGCGTTTATATTTGTAAATGAGCTACTGTATTGCCAACTCTTTTAGAGTCAATAATTTGACGCATTTATGCAAATGTTATCCGCAAACTCGTTGCTGTTTTCGCTAGCAAGAGCGATGGGCTGTCAGATGACGTATTCGAAGCTCGCCTTTTAATGTGTTTTCCCCTTTAACTCTATGTCCTTATTGTTTCAGCTTTTCATATCATTTTGCACGTTAATGTTAACTGCAGGTTAAAGATTTGAATCACTGCAACCTTGCATTTTTGCACACGTCTCTTTTCTGGTACCAAAAAAACGGTGATTTGATCGTGATGGTATTTTAGTATGTGATCCAGTATGTAGATCGTGGTGGTATCTAGTATGTGATCCAGTATGTAGATCGTGATGATATCTAGTATGTGTTTTGTACAATATTTATTATAAGCTATATTTTTACCGTGTTGCGTCTGGGATCGGTCTCCATATTTCGAACGTTTTGTTTTAAAAATTTGTTTAGTCGTTTTTTTAATTAGTTGAATTAATTTCAATTATCGGAAACAACAGGTAGCAACACGTATACTAAGAAAGACTGGAATAATTGTTTGGATTTTTTTTATGGCGCAAGAGCATCTAAGCTGTACATCGCCACTGGAATAAGCATGGACGTAGAGTTATATGGGCCTGAGCCCCCCGCCCCCAACAATAATTTGAAATGAATTGCACTTTTACATGTACTGTGAGGTATAAATTTACAAAATATGTGTTTGGGCCCCCTCATTAATTTTGAAAACTACGGTGATGGGAATAAGGGAATACAACTGGGAGTTTTGACGGTCGTACATGACGAAAGGTTTTTTTCTCACTTAGTGGAGTCCTGCATTCGATCCCGGCAATGCGAGCATCATCCCCCCCAAAAGTAGTAGCTTGTTCCTGCCAGTGAAGTAACACACTGAAAGAAGTTTTAAAAAAAAAGGTTGATAATCGACAGTTTAATGGTCATAAACGATGACAGTAGCTGCTCGTCACTGCTTAAGGTTCCGAGTTCGATATAGAATTTGCAAGCACCGTCGTTGTTTTTTCCCTTTAAAAAATTAGTTTAGCCCTGCCCAATGAAACCAGTCGTCATAAAAAGAAAACAACGTGCATCAACCGAGAACTAAAATAAGGGGACAAACGCTTAATAACGGGCAATTTTATGGTCATTAACGATGAAAGCGGTATTTCGTCATCGTAAGGGCTCTTGACTTCGATTTCCAAATTACGGGCGGTTTTTTTTTTTAACTGAGCTTGAGCTCTTGCAGGGGTAAATGGTTGCAGGTAATGGGTTTGCCTAGAGCATTGTTAATCCGAGTTTTATTCCTAACGGTGCCACGAACAAACTGCTCGCTGTCGTCTAGGGGTTGGTTTCACTAGGCATGTAGAGGTACGAATTCCTTGAAAAACTGTGGGTCCCGGCGCAGCAGGCCCTTTTGCTATCCTTGCGTCGTAAGCCAAACTCAGTTTGAGCATGCCCAATGAAACAATTCGCTGAAAAAAAAAAGAAAAATTATAAAATACAGTAGAACCTGCCTAAAGTGACCACCTTTGGGACTGGACAGCAACGGCCACCATAGACAAGTGGCCACTGTACGCAACGGACTTTGGTATAGGCATGAATAAGTCCCTACGTTCTCTCTTATAAAAAACTGGTCACTTTATGCAGGTGGTCAATTTATAAAGGTGATCACTTTACCAGGTTCCACTGTATATAATTAAGTCCTGAGATGTCCGATATTCAGCGGTTTCGTTGCAACAAGTTGTTGTTCTAATTGGCGAAGGGAACTCTATGTCCTATTTTCAGGGCAAGTTTAGGCAATCTTTAGGGATCTGGAATGTGTGTCTGTTTAAAAGCTTTGTCTAGCTTCTTTCTTTCTGTCTGTCGTTCAAATGGTTGTATAAAGCGATGTCGTGGAAGAGACCGTTGGAAAATCGGACCTCTCAATCATGCCCCACAGATATTCGTATAGATTAGATGGTCGGCAAGCTACAACACGCATGCCAATTCTTAATGGCGCGATGAATGGCTTAAAAGTAAAACAAAATTTTAAATGAGAGTTGTTAAAGTTCAAAAGAAATGTTTTGTTTCAAATAAAATCCATTTTTGCTTTTATATTCCTGCTCGCGGGATGTTTCACATCCCACAACTTACAATATGTTAAAAGAACAGTCCACCCTTGCTTCTGAAACTGGCCAAACTCTTTCCTGTTGCCTTCAAAGTCACAATCTTTTGGGGTAGGGTGACAAAGAGAAAATTCCACTTATTGTTCCCTGTAAAATTGGACGTTTTTAATGAAATAATGCTATATAATCAGATGGGGTGCAAAGCACCCCGCGCGCGTTCTCGCGTTCCTTTAATCCGCGCACATGCTCGCGGTTTAAAGAGTTACGCTTCTAGATATTAGAGAGAAAAGTCTACAACGCAGCCAGTTTTTATGTAGGCTAACCACCATTTCAACAGAGTTGCACAAAAAATAAAAGTATTTCTATTTTAATTGCTTTTAAGTTACAATGAAATATTATTATTAGTATTTTTATTCGGCTTTTGAAAATAACCCACCCTGTATTCAATATTTATTATTTTTGAAAACAACAAAGTGGTAAATTTCTGCCAATCTCCATGTAACTTATTAATAGAGAAGTTTATTCAATTAGCTGTTTGGTTTTATATATATATATATTTCTTTTTAGCAACACTCAAACATTAATACACATCTACATCGATTACATATTTTTTATACATAATACACTAATTACAAAAAAAATCTATTGTACTGTAACAATCACAAACTAAAATTCTCTTGCATTTAGACGTATCAAAAATAAAATAATATTAATATACATATAAATGCCATGAAATTATGCCAGTTGGCTTCACATGTAGAATTTATTATTAAGCGATATTATGTAATAGATCGATATCGAATAAAATGATTCATAAATTTGTCAATCTACAGTACATATTTTTCTTTTAGTAATACAGTGTTATCTCCCAATTAGGCACACCCAATCAACGTCAATTACTCCAATCAGCTCAATTACAATCTGCATTTATTGGAAAGTTTTACTCCAAGCAGCTCCAATTTTTCAATGACAAAATGACATAAAGGATCTTTCTTCCTTGTATGTCGTATGAGTTCGTTTTCAAATACGTCTGTCACCGATTAATTTCTGAAATGTGTTAAAAATAAATATTAATTCCTGTGGCCATTTAAATGCTCTGTTATCACTTTATTTTAAATGACTATACGTTTCTGTTCTACAGTTAAGACAATTGTTTTAGCACAAATCATGCTTCTTTGGAAGAGGGTGATCTGAAACCCCTTAACGCGTTTACCTCCCTGTTTTGGATCAGACACTAGTTCCCTACGTAGTTAATACATGTACACAAATTAAACTTCCTTGTGAACAACTTCTGGCAGTGGCAAGTGACTCAAAAACCTCAATTTGGCACTTGAGATATTTAGAACGTACATTTGGCGCTTGGGGTTCGGCCGTCTGCTAAATGACGCGAAAGCGGGCGACGGGAAGAAGAAAAAAGAAATTGTCATGAAATGGATCAAAGGTTTTTATTATTTGCCTTTGTTCGCCGATCTTTGACCTGTCGCTAATGGTGCAACCCTTCTGTGACGTCGGGCTGCCACTGGTCGGCCATCGATCATTCTAGGTATTTATGGGGGCTCACTTGATCGCTTCGAACACGCACTCGCGGGCTGCTGGTTTCCACTTGTGTCATTAGCTATTTGCGCGAGCATTTCGTAACTAGAGATCAAATACACGTGTCCTTTGTGCTATGTTCGTTCTTTAAATAGTTGTATGAGTTTCTTTAAATAGTTGTATGAGTTGTTGAGAGGTTAACTCTCTCCGCCGAGAGTTTTCCACCCCCGCTTCTAACCAAATTATCCCCAGTAATCTGACCATTTGGCACGTAAAAATTTGAATGCCAGGTCGAGGAAAAATACTGATATTTTCTGAATACCGCCAACTTATTGCTGCTTGCCAGATGTGTTCGTAAATTGCACGTCCATTTAGTTCAGTGCTGTAGGAAAAGGAAGGCGGTTAAGGCCGCTTTCAGATATTAAAACAATATATTTTCCTGTAGGGCAGCATTACAATCTTCTTTAAAGCTACTTGATCCCTTCCGTAAGTTTTTTATTGCGGCGCTGTTGATTTAGTGTGTGTGTGAAACCATTGTGCCTATAATCGTATCTCCATCTTTAACTGCCCATTTGGTGGACGCTGTAAGCAAAACGCACATTCCACCGCAATGGTTCTTATTTCGAAAATAAAAGAAGGGAGGAAAAGGAAATTGTAGGACATTTTTTCGAAGTGCGTGCGCGCGCGCACGCTCACAAAAAATGGTATAAAAACCCCATTGTGAATTATCTCGTAAGAAACGGAAAGAACAGCTGCAGTACAAGATAGTGCGGGTTTTATTTGTTTGTTACATGCGCGTTGTGAGTGGGGCAATAAGCACAACACCCATGGTTTATCTCCCTGCGGTGTTGCCATTCTCGAAATTAAAAATAGGAGCACGAAATTGACATTAACCGTGATGTTTTAAGTTGAAAAGGTCTTTGAACTGTTCTGCCCGAGTTATTTAAAAAAATTTTAGAATTTAAACGAGCATGATCATTTGGAAATGTGTTAAAAGTGATTTGTTGCAGTATAGTTTCCATATGTGGAACTTCTGTACATCGAAAGTTATATATCAAGAAGCTTTTGTGAATCTACTTCGTCATTACATTGAGAAATCATTTCCGTATATCGATTTAAAAAAACAAAATAAAACAAAAAAAGCAGATCTGGGAATTTTTTGTTCGTTAAATGTTCTAAAAAATCATGGTTCAATACGTCGAAAATGTTTCTGATGATACGGGATCTGATTTCACGGATTTAATAATTAATGTGCGAACACTCTTATGATGAATCATCATCGAAATTTGCTACATACCAAGACATTAGAAATTTTATTGCCAGTGGCGGATCCACGGTGGGGGGTAGTTAGGGAACCCCCACCCCCAAATCCATGGAAATGCGGCTGAAATCGGTTATGGTGAGCGTCGATTACAATGACCAAATGCATAACGGCAAAATTTTTACAAAAATTTTGATTTCATGTTTTAATTTTATTTTTAATTGCTCGTTAAATCCGGGGAAAAAGACTTGTTCGCTAAAAGGGATAATTGTATTGTCTTAATCATTATACCAAACAAAATTCATATTTTATATATATATATGTATGTATGCATGTATGTATATATATGTGTGTATATATAATGGTTGTATGTATGTATATATATGTGTGTGTGTATATATATATGTGTGTGTATATATATATATATGTGTGTATATATATATATTATTGTATATATATATATTGTATATATATATATATTATAGTATATATATATATATATATATATATATATATATATATATATATCATCATATTCAACCATTATCTATCCACTGCTGGATGAAGGTCTCTCCAAATGCTTTCCACACAAGTCTATCCTGGGCCATTCGTTTCCACGTCACCCCAACCTCTTTTCTTATTTCATCCACCCATCTAGTTTGAGGACGTTTTCTAGGTCTTCGGTGGTCTCTTGGAATCCAGTTCAGAATTTCTGTTGTCCATCGTTGATCAGTTCTTCTTGCAATATGCCCAGCCCATCGCCATTTCAGTCCTTTTACTTTAACAATGATGTCCTCTACTCTAGTTTGCTCTCTCACCCAAGTGTTTCTTTTTCGATCTCTCCTAGTTATTCCAAGCATGCACCTCTCCATGCTCCTTTGCGTTGTCTGTAACTTTCGTATTGCTCCAACTGTTAGACTCCATGTCTCTGATCCATAAGAGAGGACTGGCAATACACACTGGTTGAAGACTTTTCTTTTTAGACATAAAGGCAATTTCCCCTTCAGGATAAAACTGTTTCTTCCAAATGCACTCCAGCCAAGTTTAATACGTCTGTTGAGTTCTTTCATAATGTTGCCATCCATTGAAATCAGCTGGCCAAGGTAAATATATGAATCAGCAATTTCTAGCTCAGTGTTGTCAACTTGTATTTTTGTTTCCTCTACAAAATTATTGAACATGATCTTAGTTTTTTGTAGGTTCATCTTGAGTCCAACTTCTTCACTTCTAGTTGAGAGCTCTTGTACCATGTCTTGGAGTTCTAATGGGTCCGTTGAAAAAATAACAATGTCATCAGCAAACCGCAGATGATTTAAATATTCACCATTTATTTTTATTCCCTTGTTATTCCAATTTATCAGCTGAAAAATCATCTGTAAAGCTGAAGTAAAAAGTTTTGGAGAAATGGTATCTCCCTGCCTCACACCTTTACCAATTTTGATAGTTTTGGTATCTTTATGTAACCGAAATTTTGCACTTGCATTTTTATACACACGTTTCACCATGTCAATGTACACATCCTCAATGTCTGTTGATCTTAAAGAGTTGATGACTGCTGATGTTTTAATAGAGTCAAAGGCCTTCTCATAGTCAATAAATGCAACACACAATGGAAGTTCATATTCATGTGTTCTTTCAATTAATTCTCTTAATACTTGAATATGGTCCACTGTACTGAATCCACTTCGAAATCCAGCTTGTTCTCTTGGTTGAGCTGCATCTAATTTTTTCTGCAGGCGATGTGTTAGCACTTTTGTGAAGATTTTATAAATAGCAGGTAACAAGCTAATTGGTCGGTAATTTTTCAAATCCTCTTTATCACCTTTTTTATGCAAAAGAATTACTGTTGCAGAATCCCATTGGTTTGGTATGTTACCGCTGTTAAGACATTTGGTAAAGAATTTTGCAAGTATGTCTTCTACATATTCTCCAGCTTCTTTTAGGATATCTAATGTAATACCATCATCGCCAGGGGCTCTTCCTTTCTTCATACTTTTTATTGCAAATGAAACTTCTTCTTTTAAGATTTTAGGAGCTGTTCCTTCGACTATTTCAGTGTCTTCGTTTAATCCACTGTTACTTTCATATAGTTTTTTGTAGAATTCTTCAACTCTTCTAAGTATTTCTTCCCTATTTCTTGTTACGGTGCCATCCTCTCCTTTTAATGCAATGATGTGTTTCTTCCCAACAGATAAACTTCCTTTAACAACCCTAAGGCTCTTGTTATTTTCAATGGCCTTCCTTACTAACTCACAATTGAATTTTCTTATGTCTTCTTTCATGCTTTTGCGCAGAGTTTTACAAAGTTCTATGTACTCAATCCTGGAACTGGTATTTCGATTGTCCACCTTCATATCTCTTCGCCTTTTCATGAGCTGTTTCGTCTTCTCAGATAATTTGCTATTGTGCTTTTTACAGGTTACACCACCAATTTCCCCAGCAGTTTCAACTATTGTCTTAACAATGTTTTCATTTGCTTCTGAGATATCACTTTCATCAATAAGTCCTTCCAGTGCAGAAAAGCGATTTTTTAATTCCAACTTGAATGCCTCGGTATTTTCTTTTAATTTCTTTAAATCCACCCTCTTACTTACTTGTTTCCTAATGAGCTTCTGTCGTTCTAATTTAGTATTTAAGTGCACTTTACATCTCACCATTCGATGATCACTTCCAGTATTAAATCTGTTCAGTACACTGCAATCTTCAATAATTGATTTCTTGTTTGCCAGGATATAGTCAATTTCACTAGTTCCCCCATTTGGGTGTTTCCATGTCCATTTTCTTTGCGGTTTCTTCTTAAAAAATGAATTCATGATGCTAAGGTTTTCAGCTTCTGCAAATTCGATGAGTTGATCGCCACGTTCATTCCTTTCCCCATATCCGTATTTACCAACCGATGTCTCTCCTTGTTCCTGTTGTCCAATTCTTGCATTGAAATCCCCCATGATGAGCTTGATATGTTGTTTCCCTTTGGTGTGTAACTCTTTGATTTCTTCATAAAATTCTTCAACCTCTTCGTCGGTATGGCTTGATGTTGGTGCATATACCTGTACTATCTGAAGTTGGTATCGCTGGGTTAGTTGAACAACGAGCCTCGCTGCTCGATCTGACGTGCTTTCGACTTCAAGAAGGTAGTCTTTAATTCTTTTGTTGATTAAGAAGCCAACACCACTTGTTCTTCCAGTTTCCGTTCCTCTATAATAAAACAAATGTCCACTTTTAAGTTCCACCAACTCTTCACCTTTTCTTCTAACTTCACTGAGTCCTACAATGTCCCATTTGATCTTGTCAAGTTCTTCTTCCAATTCCTGAAGTTTTGCTTCAGAAGCAAGGGATCGTCCATTAAACGTAGCCAAGGTCAATAACAAACGGCAGCCTGGGCCATTCCAGTGATTCTTAGCACCCCTGCTTTCATGCCACGCTGACCGCTGCCTTGATCAGGAGCAGTCCAGCACCTGGAGACTAGGGGCCATGGTTTTTGGTGTATTAGCATATTGGAGGAATTAGCCATCATTTCACCACGCTGGCTAGACGGGTTGGTGAATTAGCCCTCCCCTTCCGCCTTTCCATCCGTGCAGCAAATATTAATTTGCCTCTTGGATAGAAAGCCCAGCCTGCACCACTTGAAGGCGGGGTAGGACACTAGGTTACTGGCCCGTCCGGTTACACACATCGTCACACATGTTCAGCGTGTAGGTCTCCTAGCAGTTAGATACCAGCAACCCTTTTGCAGGCCATGGTGATGATATATATATATGTGTATATAACAATGTATTTAAGTTCGCTTGGAAAAAATTCTGCTATCGGCTTTATGATTTATGCCAAAGGTATAAAATCCAAATTTTTTTAGAGAATTTGAAGAAGATGCCCTGCGTTTCTATGATGTCATTTTGCTTTAGAAGTCTTTACACCTTCTGTATGCCTAGCTTGAATATAAGCAGGTGTAGAATGGTGCCATAAGTTTGTTGATTTTTGAAATTGAATTCCAGGCTTCTTTTAAGGCGAAATTTTCATTAATTTTTTTAAGTGCAAAAATTTTGTCCTTGATCTTTTTGACGTTATGCTCCTTAGAAAAATCATCAAAAAGATTTTTGAGGAACATGTTTAAATTCATGAATGGAGATTTTGTTTTTTCTCATTCTCTTGTTTTCTTTACATTATGTTTACCCATTTTGAAAATTTTGTAAACAACATGATTTTCCAGATGGCTTCTTGACATTCTAATATTTTTAAACAAATCATTCATTCCAAATGGGTATAGTGTCTTTCCTTTATATGTACATATATATATATATATATATATATATATATATACATATATATATATATATATATATATATATATATATATATATATATATATATATATATATATATATATATATATATATATATGAAGAATGAAGCTGAAAGACAAGAGAAACCTACATAAAGTCTCCCACCTCATGTACGTAGATGACATCAAGCTATACGCGCCAACAATCACCCAACTCCGACAACTCATCAGTATAACAGAGACATTCTCCAAGGACATAGGAATGGAATTCGGCCTCGATAAGTGCAAAATACAGAAGAATAGCAAAGAAGATTTACCAGGCATCGAACTCGAAGACGGGAGACTACTGAAGACCTTGGACGAGGGCGAAACCTACAAATACCTAGGGATAATGCAAAAACGGCAGCAGGAGCACAAGAAAGTCAAAGTCCAGCTCACGCAAGCATTCCAAGAAAGACTTAGAAGCATTGTGAAGACGAAACTGAGCGGGAAGAACACCACGCAAGCAATTAACGCATATGCGGTACCAGTGCTCACCTACTCCTTCGGGATCATCAAATGGTCCAACACTGAACTAGAACAACTCCAGCGGAAAATGAGAACCATCCAGAGAAGAGCCGGACAACTACACCCTGCAACGGCAATTGAACGGCAAACACTACCCCGGGAAGAAGGAGGACGCGGACAAGCGGACCTCAAAGACTTACATGACAAGCAGATCCAGAGCATGAGGCAATACTTCCAGTTGAAGAGTCCCCGATCGCCACTCATCCAAGCCATAATACAAGCAGATGCAAATTACACGCCACTAAACCTGTGTAGTACCGAAGAGCGTGTCCTCGAAACAGCCAACGAACAGAAACTGAGAACTTGGGCCGGAAAACCATTACATGGCAGGCACTACAATGACCTGCAACAACCACACGTTGACAAAAAGGCATCAAATTCTTGGCTGGCCAAAGGCACTCTCCAGCCAGAGACAGAAGGATTCATGCTAGCCATCCAAGACCAAGTGATCGCAACAAGGAACAATCAGAAATTCATCCAGAGAAAAGACATAGAAAGCGACAAATGCAGACACTGTCATGCGGCATCGGAGACAATCCAACACGTGATGGCAGGATGCAAGATCCTTGCGCAGTCAGACTACAAACATAGACACGATCAAGTAGCGAAAATAGTCCACCAGAAATTGGCAGCGAATGCTGGCTTTCTGACAGAAAAATGCCCGTACTACAAATATGAGCCAGAGACCGTGCATGAGAACGAAACACACAAGCTTTACTGGGATAGAGCAATCATAACAGACAAGACAGTCCCACATAACCGTCCTGACATAACCCTCGTCGATAAATCGAATAAGACCACGTACTTAATCGACATAGCAGTACCCAACACCAATAACATACAGACAACCTACACAACGAAAATCACCAAGTACCAAGATCTCAGACATGAAGTACGAGATATATGGGGTATGGAAAAGATCCTCATCATCCCGTTAGTCATCTCAGCAACAGGGATAGTACCAAAAACGCTTGCGACGAATTTGGAGATACTCAACATTGACCCAAACACCTACATTGAAATACAAAAAGCCACAATCCTAAACACGTGTCACATTGTCAGGAAGTTTCTAGACATGGCACATTAAGAAGTGATGTAAAAAGAGGCTTGGGAACATGGCGCTCTGCCCGTCCCAAAGCCTGTTTCCGCCAAGAATGGGCGAGGAAAACTTTTATATATATATATATATATATACGTATTGTGATTTCTTTACTGATGAGAATGGGATGGTGAATAATTTATCATTCCAACCGAACACTGTTTCTTATATTATCAATTTATCATTAACTTTTAAAATATCGTATTTTAAAATTTTTGAAAAACAATTCAGCACCTATCATGCGGCGGTCGATCCAGAGGGGAAATTTGTGGGGAGGGGTAAAATGCAGTAGA
>QLNU02014802.1:59583771-59600224 GCA_006491805.2 Dysdera silvatica
GTTTTCATAAACTTTGAGAAATCTTTCCTGAACGTCTATTCTCAGAGCGTAAAGAAACTTACGGCGCAAGTTTTAATGCAGTTTGATTCACAAATGAGTTTAAGGTGTTTTATTCTCCTAAGATGTTACTTGTTGTATATGAAGGTGAATAATAAGTAGGGCATTTTGCGTTTGGTGAGGTGTAGAAATCAGCAGAAACAACATTAACGTTTCGATCAACTTCAGCAACAAAACTTCCTTCATTAAAACAAAAATCAAGAAGCACACAAGGAGCACTACACTTGAATAACGTGGCTGTTTCGTTAATAGAGAAAAACGTCCTTTTAAATATAAAGAAATGCTCGGAAGACTTTCATTTATGAAAACGTAATGCTCAAGTCCTCACGAAAGGAAAGAAGAATGGCATTCGTGTACCAATAAAATATTCAAAGGTGCAGTGTTAAAATCTTAATCCGCATGATTATGTGATGCTATGTTAATTATACCATGTTTTGTTTTTAAAACAAGGCTATTCCTATTTCCTGACGATTTAAAAGTAAACCTCCTATTTTCTAAAACGGTTCTGGGGGGAGGGGGGACGAGAGATGCGCCACTTAGAAAATGTATTGTTCCATGGACATGAGATAACCAACCAGACATAAAACTGCCAAGGCAACAGCTGTGAGCATTTCAATATTACATCACCGATGCCTCCATTACTATGTGATTACTGAACGACACATAGTGCAGAAAAGGCGGAAACGACCATTTAAATGTAATAACAGCTACATAGGCAACGCCATTAAAGAGCCTAATTTAAGAAATAAAGGATGTCAAAATGCATACGTATACATGTTCGCTAAGTACAGGGTGGTCTACAATAAACTCATTGAAGGTAAAAATTTATGTTTGGAGAACCAGTTGAGATAATAAGCCCATATTTTGGGGTTAATCACATTATAGGGATTCTTTTAGCGGGTTTCAATAGATATTGAACCCGCTATTGCTTTTGGTTTTTCTGTCTGCAATAAAAAGGGCAAGGTAAAGGTCTTCCGTAAATACAATGATAATAGCTATTGCTGCTAATATTGAAAACCTACCGAGTTACTTGAGAACCATGGAGTTGCCAATTAGAGATTTGCGGATTAAAGAGTTGCGAGTTAGTGAGGTGCGGATTAGAGAGTTGCGAATTAATGTTAATTGAAACCCGCTAAATTTAAATATCGACCTTGGGTGATTTTCTTTCACTTGCTTGTTTTTTTTTTATATAATGGCATCATTCGTTTTTCGTCCATTAAGTGCGTTCTCCTACTTTCCCCTGAATATATATACCAAAATCGCCCCTATGTGTTACTGCCCCTGTATAGAGTAATGAGTACAGGGGAAGTATCGCCCCTACATGCTAGTGCCGCTCTATATAGGTATGCATACAGTATCGTGTAGATGCAATTTTAAAATTTGCAAAACAGGAACTTTTTGAAAGCTTCAGGTAAAAGATTCCCTGCGGTTCATTCGTTATTTTTAATTTTATTAAGCATCACCTTCGTGTCTAAAATTTTGTGTCGCACTGTATGTAGTCCTGTTGTTCCTTAGTGTGATACCAAACCATGTTTATTCTATCACGTTGTCTTTACCCAAATACTGATCCCGCGGGATCTACACAGCTTTATGTTAATATTCATAGGGTGGTCAGTAACTGGAAATATCAAGGAAGTTCGCGAATTGGGAAATGCTGCCAAAAATAACCAACCTGTGCTATAAGTCATATTGTTTGACTATAAAATAGCTAAACTATTATTTTTAGGTGCAACAATTTTCTGGCTAATTTTGTTTAAACGGGATCACTTTTATTGCTATCACCTTGCAACTCTGCTCAACAGTGAGTTAGCAGTGTTAACCAGTCTTGCCCTATTCAGCTTATTACTTGTTTTGGCTATAGAAATTATTATTTTTTCGGTGGGATTTTTAATATTTAATTGAATTTATTAAATGTCCAATAAAAAAACCCGTTGCGACGCATAAATTTGTACTTATTAACAAAAATACGTTATCGAAGAAAATTATGATATCAAAAGGTAAATATCAGGAAAATTAAAAATGGATTTTTACTGACCACCCTGTATTCAACGTTGGGGTATTCTTCCAGTTAAGTATCAGTAGAGTTGGGCAAAATCAGATATTGATTTAACTTCCGGACGATTATGCCCCGGATTCCAGTTTTGATGGTTACCGCCTTCGCTGGGCTGAAACTGACACTTGGTAACCTAGTTGCGCCTAAAACGCAGCGTTGTCGTGAGGTCCCGTTGAACTATCTGTCACACGCAGGAAGTTCATAAGGGGGTTATAGGCACAGCTACAAATTATATATTTCCTATGTTAAATATACAAAATTTCATTGCAATGGGGAGTTACAACCCCCATCAACACCCCCCTGCGTACGCCAGTGCTGTCTATCCCTTCTCTGTCATCCCATGGCGCAGTCTTAAGGACGCAAATATAACGATTCCACCCAGCTCCACAAAGTTGGGGAAAATCGTTCCAGAATCAACTCTAAGAATGATTTCTCGTGGTCCCCCACTCTACTCTCTGAATGTCTGTGACCCTTTTCCGGCCATTTTCAGCGTAAAGCAGGGCAAAAGCATTGATATCATCAACTGGGCAATCTTTCCGCTGCTTTGTCTTTGGATGTCTGCCTGTTGTTTCTTTATCCTTGGGCTGTCTTTCAAAGGTCTGTCTGAGACATGAGTTTGTGTGTTGCGCAACCGAACATTTTTCAATTCCACAGCTTTTCGGAATGTTTTCTTGATTTACGTGTACCATTTATTTATTTATTAAAGAAATTTGTGAAGTATGTGAAAAATTTGGGGAAAGGCATTTCCTTTGTAATTGAGCTCTAGTGGGGTGCCAAACACTGGGCCCCATCTCAAAGGGCGCATACCTTGGATTATCTGAGGGCGCGAGTCCTATAGCCCATGAGGGCGCAAGTCCTATAGCCCATGAGGGCGCACTGGCCGGCCGCCCAGTCCGCCCCTGGTGCCAAATCAGTCAGGGACCGAATTACCAAACGGGTCATCTCATTTATGATAGACGGGCAAAATGATTCATTGGTTCATTTAGTGAACGATACCTGTAACTCGCATTAAAGGTAAAATGATGTAATGCTATGTTCTGTCACATTATTCTTTCTCACAGTTTGATTTTTTTTTTTTTTCCTAGCAAAGGTTTTGCTGGACCCGTGTAGCGAGCAGAAGAGTTATGAAGCCATCAGAACCCTGCACAGACAGCTGGACGACGATGCCGACGGAGACATCGATGTTGACGAAAGCGATGAGGTATTTTCATGGCTTTGTTAAGTAGCTCAGTTTCGAGGTTCTCTTTCATGTGTATATATTTTACATTGCAAAATTACGGTATGTGTAATCTAGGAACGGTCTGTCGACCTCCAACTTCCCCGATACATTTACGTATATTCGAGCTTACCTAGAACCGAACCCAGCCTAGCGAAGGTCCGAAGTCCGCGGTCGAAATTTCTAGGACCCTGTTTTCTTCGAAACCTCTTAACTTACGGGACGTCCCTTCGCGGTTAGGCTACCGTAGAAAAATTAAAATTTTTTCCCTTTGATATTGACATTAGCACTTTTGAAATGCAATTGCTGGATTTAAAAATCAAAAATTTATGGAGCTCCAAATTTGAACGCCTTAATGCTGATATGGAAAAATTGGAGAAAACCAAATGTGATCTGAGTTTACAGTGTAAATGGTTTTCTTTGAAAGAACTGGATAATGAAGATATGACGATTTTTGACACTTGAAATAGTATTCCCGACTCAGATGATCAATTGCAAAAAAAAAGCTAGCATTTTCTGTTCTTTCTCTATTCGGCTCTATATATTCACGCGAGCGATCTGTTTCAAGCATGAACCTTATCAAAAGTAAACTGAAAAATTATCTTGTTGATAAGAATCTAGAATCGTACCTGAAATAAACAACAGCAACATACAAACCTGACACCCAAACTATCCAAGGAAATACACAACCGTTCTTCATATTATATATTTTAATAACAAAAAGTAATTTTTAGATATAAATGAGCTAATATTAAAGATGACACATATAGTTTTAATCTTATTTTATACCTTGTTTTAACCAACTTCTAAAAACAGGGTTTTTGTTCAGAAATTTGGCTCTCAAAAGCAATTTAAATCGTTATATTGCTGATATTTGGCTCTTTTGACTGCGAGTTTGTCGACCACTGCCCCAAGCCATCAGAGGTTCGGATTCCTCGGAAAACTATGCCCCGGCGCACCATGGTCCTTGCCGTCCTTGCGCCATAACACTCGCAAACAGATAAACGCCGACTTTTCTTTTTAATCGATAACCACTCTTACGAATAGCATGTTAAAGCAAGGTTATGGACATCGTTTAACCTTTTTTTTTATCTTCTTCAAACCTACTCGTCTACTTTAGCAGACATCAACGCGGCTCTTTGCTTATCCACTTGAAATAGAGTGCTTTATCTGCCTTCAAGTGGATTCACTTCTAAAGACAAAACGATCGGAAAACTAGCGCCGTACAAAAGAAAGTGGCGCATGTTAGCAAAAGTGAGACTCGGTAGGTGTGACGAGAAATTGATTAGGGTGCCTGGTGAATATTGGTCGTCACCTTTTAAGGGCGCTCTTAGTGGTGACATGAGAAACTATGCCCCGCTGAAGGAAGCTGGCCGTGGAACCCTCTCTAATGGGGAGGTAGAAACGTGTTATAAACAATGAAAGCGTTTGGAGAAAGAAAAAAGTTTTTGCGCGTTAGCTGCGCGAGTTAGACGGTACTTAGGTTTGTCGGCTGCTCATGACATAACGAAGCAAGAGAGAGATAGAAACCGCTTTCGAGTGAGGAAGTTGGCCACGTGATGATGAAACGGAGAGGATAGAAATATTGGCTTCTGACAAGATTGCATTCCGTGGTTGAATGGTTTAGGCAAAGGGTTAAACTAGGGCGGTTTCGAACCGTTTATTGTCTGTGTGCCTTTTTCACTGCCTTTTCTTAACCTTTTAGCTGCCTTTTCTTAACCTTTTAGCTGCTCACTATAGCCCGGGGCATAGGCGTAATCTGGCGGGGGTAATGAGATAGTTGCTCCCTCCCTTCCTCCATTTTTTTTTTTTAAAGTAGGTAACTGTACCTTTTGCCATGTTCCGGTGGCCGAACCCTGCCGTTCCAAGTTATGGTCTGGGGTTTGATTCCCTAGGCTTTAAAAAGTTTTGCAGAATGACTCTTGCTGTCTTTGCGCCATAAAACTCAAATATTAGCATGCGGTGGCGCAGTGTGGTAACGCGTTCACCTAGTGTGCCATTAATCCTTGTTCGTGCACAGAGAACGCTCACTCAGGGGTCTCATAAAGATCGCACTGTTCACTGTAGCCCGGGGTTTGGTTCCATAGGCCTTACGAAGTTTGGATTCCTGTGAAAACAGTAGATCCCGGCGCATCATCACCATTGTAGTCCTTGAGCCGTAAAACTACAACAAACAAATATTAGCAGCTGGATAGTAAAATAAACATAATGCAGAATATGGTGGGTGTATTCTGGCAAGCAAGGAATGAGACTGCACTATTACATCGGCAGGACATGCTCAAAGGTTGCCGAACTTTGGAGTTAGCGAAACGTACCTTCTTAACTGAACAAGAACTAACGACTTCGGTGCAATGGTCACGCGTTTACCTGGCGTGTCGTTCGCCCGTGGGGTTGGGGTCCGACTTCCAACGTTGCCAGAAAAGAATGCTTACAGATCAACTTCTCACTGTGGTCTGGGGTATTCTCCTAGATAAATGCTAGGTATAGGTATAGCCAGGTGTTGCGATTCACCTAGCTGTAGTTACGACACTGAGTCGCCGTTCCAGTATATTTGTGAATACAACATGTATACTTGTGAATACAACATGTATACTTGTGAATACAACATGTATACTTGTGAATACTCGGTTACAGTATTTAGTCGAATATTGGCCATTTATTTATGTCTGTTCCCCGTGCATACGAAACGTGTTTAGGCATGTGTCTACAGGGTTCCACAGTTTGAAATGGTTTTTAGGCGAAAGGTTTCCTCTTGGAATCCTACCGGGCCGTGCAACTCAGAGAATCGCTTCTTTTGGCCTTGAAAATAATTGTCCGTGCATTTCTTTTCATTGCTAATTCCGGGTCTTTCATCGATTGAAAATCCGAAATCTCCGGAACGTCTTATTGTATCGTTTCATTCCGTGCTGATGTCAACTCAACGGGAATTTCTCGACCTGCGACTTTTTTGTTCCATCGTGACGTCATCGCTAAGAAATTGTCAATTGCTCAACAGAGCCAATCTATCTCTTTATTAGTTCTGCAGCAGCTCATGGAAAGTGAAGTTGAAATTGACCTTAAGACATTTCGTCTCCCTATTTCTCTACCCCCACCCCCCTCCCTCTATCCTCTTCTCCGATTTTTATTGAATTTTTCTTGTATTCGGGATCAAGTACCCCCATTGGATATCGAAAGACATTATTTACTCTAACTCTACATCATTTGATCTCCTTTAAAACTATTTGAGCCCCCCATAAATTTTTAATTGTTACGCTACTGCTCACCAGCTCTTGAGTTTTCGTTGCTAATCTCCGCTCTCATGCATGTTAAAACTTGTTAAAAATCCGACAGAATGATTATCGTTATGTGTAGCAAGTAATTTCAGTTATGAATGATTATGACGCATACAGTAATAAATGGTAAATTATGACACATGCAGTAATAAGTAGTAAATTATGACACATACAGTAATAAATAGTAAGTTATGACACATGTAGTAATAAGTATTAAATCATGACACATACAGTAATAAGTAGTAAATTATGACACACACAGTAATAAACAGTAAGTTATGATACAGTAATGAATAGTAAATTATTACACAGTAATAAATGGTAAATTATGACGCATACAGTAATAAATGGTAAATTATGACACATATAGTAGTGAATGAGAAACGAAGGTAATGCTGAATGGGAGTCGAATGCGATAATGAGGAACAAGTGTAATAACGAACGATAGCAGTGGCGGCGTAGAAAAGGGGGACTCAAGCCCCCCATTGGATATCAAAACACATTATTTTCTCTAAGGCTGCATCACATAATCTTCTTTAAAGCTACTTGAGACCCCCCCCCATGAGTTTTAAACTGCTACGCTACTGACTGATAGTGGCAATTGTAAATGACCATGGCAGTCATGAATGACAATTATGTGTTAATGATTATAGCTATCAGTGCAAATAAATAGAATTATCAGAGTCTAAAATAAACGTAATTATATATGTCAAATGCAATTACGATTGACAATAGCATCTCGAATGAACGAAAATTGCGACATGATGAACTTTAATGAAAAACTCAGAATTCAAGTAAAAAAACAAAAAACAAAAACTTAAGCTTTTTATTAGTATTATATCTGCTACGCATGTTCTGACGTGACTCGTGGTCAAACGGATATTTGGCATCATTGGGCACATATAGTGCTAGCAATTCCCTCGTAAGCAATTCAAAACAATCGTATTGGGTTGGTTATTGCACGTCGATCTTAAAAGCAGAGAAAGAAATTTGGGCAAGACAGGATGCTGGGAAGGATGGCCGCCGAAAGCGGTGCTGTAATTCCAGACAGGACGCACAGTCCGCGCAGCCAACCATCATGGGCAGATAGGCAGCAAGAAGTGGGGTGTAGTCGACCCAATGCAGCACCAGAGGTACCCGCACGCCATGGAAATTTCCAACAAACATGCACCAAAACCAGTCAACGCCGTGCTTGACTGGAAGGACAGGTCATACCCCTCGAGCAGGGGAGCCAAAGACCCTACAGGAGTATCTCCAAATAAATAAAATTTGATCCTAAAGGCGAAAGAGATCCTATGGATGGGATTCTACAGGGTCTTGTGATTATGTGTTCTGAGAACGCACCTTCTGGAGCGGAGTCTTGGCAATCAGAGCTGGTGGCAGGGAACTGCAGCGGGGCGGGAAGTCTAGGAGCCCGCGCTGGCAAGGACTTGTGCTGTGGAAAGCCCAGCCCCAGGGAAGGGGTCGCGGTCATGGCGCCGCTTGACATGAGCCTGGGGGCCCCGCGTTGTCTCTAGGCGTTCCTGCTGGCCATTACTGTTTCGTACGGGCAAAGGAGTTAGGTAACGCATTAGACCACCAAATGATGAAAAAAAAAAAAAAGCAAGGAAATCAAAAATGGAGTAGCAAAGGTCGAATCTTTGGTTAATCGCACTTATTTTAGATATCTTCTATTTTTACGTTTTCCGTGCTGGTGAAATGGTAGTAAAAGAATAGATCTTGCTGTAATCTCTGTCTACCCCTTTATTTTGCTCATTTGCTTTTATCTCGTCTGATCTCTGCATTGTCTTCATTTGTTTCCTGCGTTGAAGTAATTTCAGTAGTTAAATTACAGTACTCACAGTTCTCTTAAGTGAAACGTGTTTTCATCCGTCCCCATGGCTTTGAATTAGTCGAGGGCGGGGCTGGTAGCCGTCTGTTAAAAATTTAACAGGCTTTGCGCGTTTGCACATTATGGCAGTTCTATCGGTGGCTATCTTTTCAATTAGTTTCTGCAGCTCGGCACTTAGTTTCCGCTTCGCGATAAGCGTCGTGCCACTTAGCGCAAAACGGCGAAATAAAAGTTTTTTTGTTGTTTTTTTTCTCCTCGTGACAGAATGGCTCTAAGTATTGTTTATGTCGCTCATGGGACACAGCTCAGAATGAAGTGCCTTGTGGCATAAAACAGGCATACAGTCTTTTAGTGGCAGTACAAAGATAGTAAAAAATCGATTAATGAAGTCATGAACCGGGTCCTAAATAATAAGAATAGAGAAAAAAAAAAGAAGAATGAGTTCTTTTTTGAAATCGAAAGGTTTTCGTGGCCTTATTTTTTCCCCCTGCGCGAGGTACCATTCCCTAGTGATGTAGTGATCAAATTCGACGTCTTACATTTTTTACATTAGGTCTACAGTTCGATTTCCACCCAGTGGGATTTTCCCTTTTGGGATGCCCTACTGGCATTTTCCCCTTTTCCCCCACGTCCGGAATAGGCTCAAATGCCAATCAGCACAGCGACCCTGTGCTCAGGATCCCCGTCTTCGTAGAGTTGAATTCGATTTCCCCCTGAAGCTTGGTCATGTAAATGTGTCATGATTCGGATATTACGTTAAATTGTCGGTCTCGTCTCAAATGAAACGTCGCGCAGCCTGGAGACGTCAGGTATACCAATTAAACAATATATTTTTGAGGAAATGGTGTTTGTCAATGAAACGAAATAGATACACATGCTCAAATAACGAAGCGCTTAAAATTGAGACACATTTTCTAGAAGGGTGAGTTCTTGTAACTCTCTATAAGGACGGATCCAGCGAGGGACGAAGGGATAGAGATGCCTCCCCCCGTCAGGGTTATGTAAGAAAAGAAAAAATTAAAGACGATGAAGAATATTTTATGTGTTGTTTGTTACAACTGTAATAAATAAAAGTCTTACACTAAAGTCTCCAAGTCTTGGAGAAATGCGATCAAGACGTTTTTCCACGAAACTACAAGCTACTTGCCTTTCAAACTACGTTTTCAGTAAGTATTGCTTCAGCAGAACGTAGTTTTTTTATTGTTGCCATCAAACTGACAGAAGAGAGACTTTTAATACACCCCCACAGAGACATACATATTGATGTAAATAAAGTGAGTGACAAATTTTCAAAGAAACCAAGATGGCTCGACTTTGCACTATAAACTTCAAATTTTTTAAAAAGTTGCTTGTTACAAAAAAAAAAGTAAAATAATTACAATGTTTTTATAGTTTAAATTTAAACTTGTTCTATTAATTACATTGTAAATTATCGTTTTTGGTTATTGTATATGTCTCCTTTACTAGCTTATCCTTCTGTCATACTTGACTATAATCTACCCTAAACCATATAGTTTAATTAAAGAAAAGACCATCTTTAATTCATTGTCTTAAATTAAATATTTTGGTGAAGATAAAGGAAGGCTAGTAATATAACAACATTTACCTAAACTATTTAACACAGTCCGAAACTAAAAATTTTCCAGGTGGGGGCCCCCGAAACCGCCCCCCCCCCGTAATAGCATCCTAGATCCGCCCTTGACTCTCTATCTTCTACAGGTGTGAAAAATTTAATTGGCCAAATAAATGAACGATGTCGTTCATCTATAGCAGACAGAAAAGATCGTTCATTTACCCACCTGTATTGTTTTCTTCATAGTGATACACATAAATGTCCAGAATCGAATGAATGCCAGAGAATGGGCATCTTGCAGAATTTTAGAGAGTTCACCTTTTTTTTGGAGGGGTGGGGATATTATTCCTGTGATGGGTTATAAACGTTCTGGGGTTACTTTTTATTCGTATAAACGAAAAACGTATCGTGTGTTTGTGGTGAATCTTCTCTCAAACGGACCATTTTGGAGGGCATTCCTTTTTGTTGATATTATTCAACGATTATACTACCACGTTAGTGGGCCTATCCTCAGTGACAGAGTTTAGGGATAAGCATATGGTTTGGACAGTATTTCTGACTTTTTCAAAGCCATTGTCAAAGATTTGACAGCCATTACCTTTGGTGCAGCATGTGCATGAATAACTTTGTGTCACAATACGCCAACAAAATGGGTTCCAAAGAAAGTGATTGAAGTTCTGCGCGATATATTCGCAATTGTTAATTTCCTTGCGTTCATTGTTATTTCACCCTGACTAACTACTCACTGTGTTCCGAATTTGGCATCCTATGTCTTAAGGTATCTTTTTTTCAGTGTCTTTCAGGACTCGAGAGGTTTAGTCAGTGGTTGTGTCCACCAGAGGCGGATACAAACTTTCTTTTTTGGAGGGGGCGGTGTCAAGGACAGAATTTGCCATGGTCTTGGAATAACACCCTTCATTTATCATGAAAGTTGGAATTTTTTACAGTGAAAAAATATATTTGGGGGTCATGACCCCTGTGACCAAGGCCGCCCCAACGACGATGCGAGCGGGCGGTCGCCGTAGCCTGTGAGATCGCCGCCGCAAAATATTGGGTTTCACAATCGGGTAACATTAATTTACCGGGAGAAAATTATTTTAAAAAAAGTGGCTAACTGTTATACCAATTCTTTTCGTAACTCCAATACCGTGGAATTAACAATCGAATAGAACACTTGAACATGAAGGGTCTGTTTACAGTACATCGCAAGTATTGGAAGAGAGAGAGAGAGAGCCAGAGATTAAGATACTTTCCTATCACAGTACTGCAGAAAATAAAATCCAACGACCAAAAGGATCTGTTTACAAACTTGTGGATAGCATCACGCACACTATTAACTGTGCCTGTCACAGCTGCAAATACCGAGCGAAGTTTTAGCAAACACTAAAACTTATAAAAACTTAACTCAGATCGACCAGGACCGAGTAGAGACAGTGCTCTGGCAGTTTTAGCAATTGTAAACGAGGAAGCCAAAAAGTTTGACTTTAAAGAAATTTTAAAATCTTTTGCAAGTGCCAAGGCCAGAAAGATTCCTTTATTGTATACTATAATTTTTGCCACCCACGTATTAATTACAGCTCAAACTAGAGCTTGTGTAATTTTGGAGAAAAAGAGACGCTTTCCCCATCCTGGATTCGAACCAGGGTCCCTCCGTTTAGCCCGGAGTGTCTTGGACCGCTAGACGAATGAGGACAGGTAATAACGCTCTTTTTCTCCTTCCTTTTTCCTTTACGTGTTTAACATATTGCATTTGGCTGTGAAGTCAAATAATATTGCGTATTATTAGTTGTTTTTTTTCCATACCTTAATTCTTCTTTATTCAGCACTATATTAATATACCATATTTTTTGAAATGCATTGATTTTCTTTAAAACTACAAATCATATTGAGATTTTTTTTTTTTTTACTTCTACCCCAACTCTTTAACTCCCTAATTTTACTTAGGGCTATTTTCTGTTCAATGGCCATATGACTACTAAAAGTAAGCATTTAAAAGTGCCAAGTGAAAATTTTTCAATGTTGAGTCGATAATTAAAAGCTTAGTTGGAAGATTTGGGAGAGGGACATACGTGTGGGGGGTGCCGTAAATAATCTCGCCCTGGGCGCCTACAACCCTCGGGGTAGCCCTGTCTGTGACTCCCCAATGTTCGCGCTTTGTTTCCACCATCCTCGCATCCGCTGGGTTTGTGCTAGACTTCCAAGTAAACTTAGTTGGTTGTGAATGTATCGTGAAGTAATGTCAGTCGGCTATCATGTTGCCCCTATTTCAAAATGACTGACAATAATGTGCCTTTATCTGGCATATGGGCGTACGCAAAACGTCTCTAGGGGGGTTATAGACTCATTGGGGGCGCTACAGAGCTATAACTCATTTATTCTTGGTAAATATTGTTTGTTTGTTTTGTGGTTTTACGGCTCAAAGACTACAGTGGTCATGCTGCGCCGGGACCTACTGTTTTCCGAGGAATCCGAACCTCTTAAGGCCTAGGGAACCAAACCCCGGACTACAGTGAGCAGTGCGATCTTTATGAGATCTCTGAGTAAGCGTTCTTTGCACTGTTGGGAGTCGAACCCGGATTAGCGGCGCACTAGGCGAACGCGTTACCACACTGCGCCACCGCAGGGCCTCTTATGGTAAATATACAAAATTCCATTGCAGTGCGGGATTACAACCCCCATCAACACCCCCACTGCGTACGTCAATGATCTGGAAAGTTTGAGAACTATCACCAGACTGATAATAAAAACGGTGGACATTGAAGAAAAAAATCACATACAAGCGCTGACACGGGGGGGGGAATCACAGGGTCACGACCCCCAAAAATATAATATTTTCACCGCAAAAAATTTAAACTTCCATGATAAATGGAGGGTGTTATCCAAGACCATGGTAAATTATGAGCTTGACCCCCCTCCCCCAAATGAAAGTTTGCGTCCGCTCTCGATCACGTAGTGATTCTCAAAATGATTTTAGATTGTACCTCCTGGTGTTGTTTAAAGTCCAATATACTTTAAATATGAAATATCCCTTAAGGACAGATTTAACTGACAACATCGAGACAGTTTTTAAGAAGCTCCATAGATCTAAATTTGTTCAGCCCATGTACAGTTGAGAAGGTGAACTACGCACTTCGCAATAAATTATTTAAAAACGCAAATACACATAAATGT
Organism: Dysdera silvatica; assembly: GCA_006491805.2. Taxonomy (NCBI): domain Eukaryota; kingdom Metazoa; phylum Arthropoda; class Arachnida; order Araneae; family Dysderidae; genus Dysdera; species Dysdera silvatica. The sequence continues at coordinate 59,596,945 of QLNU02014802.1, forward strand.
GGTTTATTATGAGCCGTAATGACTTTTTTTTTTACAATGGTTTCAAGAATGAAAAATTGTTTCGGTGTTTTTTTTTAATACTGTATATATGCCGTTATTTATGATTTATTTGTTTTCACATGATTCTAATGTTAGAATTTATGTTTGAGATTTGGAGAACTTTAACACGATTAGGTTAGACATGAAGGAGGTTTACGTAAGTCTTCGTCACTCAGAATATCCATTTATCCTAGACGAATCCTCACTGACTCTCGGAAGGTAAACGTTGAGGCAATCGTCAGACATCAGCAAAAGAATGCGGCAAGTGGTGAAAAAGTAAAATAGAAGTGAAAAGGGGATAAAAGAGCTCCCTATTTTCGACTTGTGGTGAAATGCGCAACGCCGGACCTTTTCTCTGTGGATTCTTGCCAAATGGGAGATCTATTTTCAGGTGTAGCTTTGATGCAAAGTTCAGTACCGCGCGACAACAACGTGCTCAATTCCTATTCCACCTTTCTTCTGGAAAAAGCCGGATTTGCCGTGTTCGCGTTGGAGATGATGGTAGTCTTCTGTGATCATCCCGATGACGCAATTAGTGTTCTCCCGGCGCTAAGGTTGTTCTGTTTAACAAATTGTCATCTCTGATTCACGCGCGTATTGTTGGCGTCGCCATCTTTCGAACTCAACCTCTGGGCCGACACATTGTTTTCAAACTGGAGGAAGGTGGGGGGAACAATGGCGTATCTCCAGATACTGTAAGTTGCGCCGAGTTGATTTCCATCGAATACTATTGAGAAGTTGGATTTGTCGGGGAAGTACAGGAGATATCTGTAGATGTGTATGTCTGTAGATGTGGTACATGTCTGTAGATGGCGATGATGCACTAGTCGCGGTCTTCAGCTAGAAATGTATTAGTGCTTCGTATTACGATAAGCTTCATGTTTTCTTTGTGGTGAAGTAGAAAAGCGCTGGTATCCAGCAATACGTGGGTCTGCGCTTAATATAAAATTGTAAAAAGAAAATGAGTAGAAAAAATTGCCCTTTCGTGTAAACGTATTCGTTCTTGATTATATATCATAAAGAGTGAGGTTTATGACTGGGTGGAGAGCAAAGCAATAAAATTGCCAAACAATTATTTTAAAACCAATGTTTGAAAATACAGTGTAAAAGTGGGGGGAGCTGTAAGGAGGCCTAATACAGTGGGGGTCAATGTCCTACTTTTCTTCTCGTCTTTCAGTTTTGACATTTTTTTTCATCTGTGGTAATGGAGCCGTGAAGACGGATCAGTCAGCTTATTAATCTGTTTGAAGAGCGTGATATATTTGCCATATGCGTGGTAATATTGACCATATAAATATGAATCAAACAACAATGTCAAACAATCAACGTTTATTGGCGTAGTGATACCGACGCCGATGGTATGGCGTGATTAGATGGTGAAACGTTCGAAAGAAAATAAATATTTCTGCCTTCGGTGGGGCCTGAACCCACGACCTTCCACTACGCCAATAAACGTTGATTGTTTGACATTGTTTAATTTAATCAGCGTAGTGTTCGATTTATATAAAATAAATACATATGCCACAACGGGCTTTTCGATAAATTTAATACCAGTTTCTTTGCAATTTGGTTTAAATAGTAGTCGATGTACTACACCATTCTGCGAAATAACTGGCAACAATATATATACGTTCGTAAAGAGAGTATGTATTGTCCTTCGTAGCTCAGTAGGGAGAGCCTCCGCCCGGCAAGTGGAAGGTCGTGGGTTCAGGCCCCACCGAAGGCAGAAATATTTATTTTCTTTCGAACGTTTCACCATCTAATCACGCCATACCATCGGCGTCGGTATCACTACGCCAATAAACGTTGATTGTTTGACATTGTTGTTTGATTTAATCTGCGTAGTGTTCGATTTATATAAAATAAATACATATGCTGCAACGTGCATTTCGATCAATTTAATACCAGTCTCTTTGCAATTTGGTTTAAATAGTAGTCTATGTACTACACCATTCTGCGAAATAACTGGCAACAATATATATACGTTCGTAAAGAGATTATATATTGTCCTTCGTAGCTCAGTGGGTAGAGCCTCCGCCCGGCAAGTGGAAGGTCGTGGGTTCAGGTCCCACCGAAGGCAGAAATATTTATTTTCTTTCGAACGTTTCACCATCTAATCACGCCATACCATCGGCGTTGGTATCACTACGCCAATAAACGTTGATTGATTGACATTGTTGTTTGATTTAATCTGCGTAGTGTTCGATTTATATAAAATAAAAGCAATATAAATATGGTCAATATTTCTAACAAGCTTGTACTTATGATCCTTGGAGAGATCATATATGCAGTACTGGATAGATACTAATTAGGTATGTTCATTGTATTCTTCCCAAAGACCACTGTTACGATACATACTGTGGTAGTACCCGAAGGCAGTGCCGAATTGAAGATTTTATGTGCCCTACGTTGGAAGGGAAAAATCTCAATAGGATATGGCCTTCGTGATGTTCGGCCAATAAATAAGGCGTTTTTCCTTTGAAGTTCATGATCTTTAATATCCATGTTTATCAATAGTAAAACTTGGATATTTGTAAATAAAAATGATTAAAATATCGCTTAAACTTTAATGACACCAAGTTTCACCATGGGCTCCTGAGAGGTCCCAAAATTGCGGGGCCCTAGGCCTGGACCTATTTGATGTATACGAAAATCCGGAGTCCAAAATCTACAGTCATCATTTTTCAAATACAGCAGCATGGCGATTAACGGAACCGTTGATTATCGAAATTCTTTTTGGCAACAGGGACACGATCGTTGTCGCAGTACAATGAATATAAAAAAATCGATATTCGAATGAAATTGAAAGCTTTTTAATCGATTTAATTAATTCTGTGTAATCTTGATGATTGTTTTTCTAAGGGGGAGCAAAGTTTTTTTTAGGGATAGTTGAGCCCCCCACCCCCCGGTGACGCTAATACCCATAATCAAGATTCTGCTGTGGTATTAAACCCAGCTTCTTCTGCTTTTTTTGGGGAAAAAAAGTCTACTTTTACTCTAAGTAACATGAATATGCGTACGTTTTTTAAGCATGAAAACTGGAAACGTGTTTTGAATATTACGGATCGATTTTGGGGAGGGGGGAAGTCAGACGCGTCTATCCTTAATCGTGGATGATGAACCAATCCTTTTGACAAGCAAATGTAAATATTTTTTCTTGAACTAATGTATAAATTGCCTCTTTCCGTAATAATTTATAATTGTTAATAATGATAATTATTAATCATTATACATAATTATT
>QLNU02014802.1:59600324-59628950 GCA_006491805.2 Dysdera silvatica
GCTTTCATTATTTTTTATTTATATTCTTTCCATATGTGTTATTACTGTTGACAACAAGCACTTCAAAACTTGATTGTGGGTGCCTTAAAAACTATTGGTGGACTTAACATTAGCAATCCCTGAACTGAAAAATGTAGCCACACATTAGAGCTTCTAACAAAGCTTACAACTCAGATATTTAGTTAGTGGCCACTGGCCAGCAGAGCCCTTTTTATTTTAGGGGTCGCTTCATTTAGTTAGTAGCCACTTTCGCATGGCTACAAAATCCTATATAATTTGTCTGTATATTAAATAAACATTACTTTATAAATAAAAAATACTTTTGACTGACCGGTCTTGCATTTTTATTTATATCCTTACGCATTTTATTCTAATTATTATCTTCATTCTATTAATATAATGAAAGATAAATCACAGGAATATATATATATATATGAACTTCTATATTACCGACTTCCGTGTAGCGAAATTCTCTATATAGCAAAGTTTTGGTAAATCCCCATGGTCATCATCTATTTTTAAATAGTTGAATGTTATTTATGAGAAACGATCGTTTGCTGGAAAACATGATTTTGATTATAGTATGATATTACATTTCCCTGGTTCACAAATACATGGTTTCCATCTTACGAATTTTCTATATAACAAATTTTTTTCATGTCTATTTCGTTATATGGAAGTTCTATTATACTTATCTAAAAATAATAACCAGTTTAAATTTTCTTTACGGGTACTTAAAATTATAGTAATTTTGAAAAATTCAGGTAACACATATATAAATGCCTCAAGATTAAGAGGACAAAGACACATTTTGTTTATTTTTTGCACTTTTAGTTAATGATTGAAATTTGATCGCCTACTTTTTACTGAACCTGACCACCACAAATTAATTGCAGATATGGGATCAAAGCATTCAGTTGAAACTTTCACATGCTTCGCTACCAGTCAATATTCTGTAGGATTGCATTGGGAAATAATAAAGTGGTGAGACAGATGGCAACTGAAGGCATATTTTTAATCACCATTCCTTGGTATTGAGTTGCTTTGCGGCCGGTGGCGATCATGAATTTTAACCTTTAGCTTTTAATCTCAATCTAGAATATCTAATTTCTATCTATAGTGTGGTGTAAAACTTTTATACAAACTTTAAATGAAAGTACGAAACACAAGCAATTCTCTTACGCCACTATCTGGTACCAGAGGGCACTGCTGGGTGACATGGCATTTTTTTCCCCCTCCATTGTCATTCTCATGCTGATCTTGTACATCTAATGTGGCACACTTCACAAATGCTGATGTGGTGGCAGACATGCATCTAGCTATGGTGCATAATGATAATTTTCTTTGGGCAAAGAATATATTTACTTTTAGGATATAAAAGCGATGAGGGAGAAATTTATTATTATGACAGTACATTGCAGTTAGTTATATTTATAAAATGAAATATAAATTATTAAAAGAATAGAAAATAAACACATTTCTTTGTTTTTACTTTCAATTTGTCAGATGCTGGTTTTGGTCTTCCTTTTATGATCAGTTCCTCATAAAAAGTTTGACTGAACGATTTTGTTTTTAAATTTTCCAAAAATGCAACAAAGATTCATATCTATACTATTATATGGCAACATTAGTGTTGAAATAAATAATTCACAAATTGCTTCTTAGTTTATAATTATTTCACATTTATGCAGCTTAAAAAAAATCAGTGTTTATAAATAAAAAAAATCGGTATGTATTACTGTATAATCGGATTGATTTGTAAATTCCAGTAAGAAATATGATTATGTAGGGATGAAAATATAAGAAAAATTAATTGATTACGTAGTCGCAACTAAAAGTTATCCAACATACTGGGAAGCAGTAGTGTTTCTGGTCTGATGATGTTGCAAATGTTACCGTATGATAAAAATATTGTGAATGTTAATTTAAGCTTGGCCAAAGGTCCAGTGTCATAAATGCAGATTCTACTGAACTTTTGTAGTTAAGCAAAAAAAAAAGTTTTAAATTTTCGTTTTAAATTGATGTTAGACAAACAATGCTCACGTTGCTTCTATTGCCCATGTGCCACCACGTCTAGCATATGAGGTTGTGAATAGAATACTCTCTACCCCAAATCAGAATGTGATAAAAAGTGCAACTCATGTCACAGAACAAGTAACCTCACTGCAGAACAATCGCGGGGTGAATCATTCTTTTTTTGTATTAAAATAAATAGATTAAAAAAAAACCAGTCTGCAAAAGTATTTTGTGCATGTATATTAAAAAGGAATTTACATCTTATATCATTTAAAAATGTATCAAATACATTTATAAATATATACATGCATTGCCTGTGGAACATTTTTGGTCATTTGAAATGTTGTTGCAGAATATTGTGAAGCATTCTGCTTTTTGGACTCTACATATAACATTTTCAGGCTGGTTTCTGTATAGTTATAGAACATTCTCATTTCTACATCTCTTAACATACATTTATTAATAACAAATGTTCAGATTGGTTCTCCCTTTAAAATTTGTATAGAGAGTTTAGAATGACTCCATAAAGAAATCTTATTTTTCTGTACTTGGTATGTTTGTGTGCATATTGTTTAAGTCATTGTTATTCTTGTAGAACCGCCTTGTCCGAAGTAACGAGTGATTTGCAGGAAAGAATGCATCGATGGAAACAAATAGAAAAGTTCTGTGGATTTTCCATTGTCCAGAACGCCGGAATCAGCTATCTCGAGTCTATCTTAAAACCCCCCATCTTGAACGGGGCTGCAGGTAGCAAAAACTGAAATACTACCAAATATGTAACATTAAATGTACTTAAATTCTCCACATATAGAATGAAAGCATATCGGAATGTTTTCCAGTTTCCTTTTGTGAATTCTTCATTGTCTGATAGTAATTGTATATGCTGTATATTAATAAACTATAGCCAAATTTGGTTTATGACTTTCTGACCAGTTTCCTGCTTTATATGTTTCTTTTTAAGCTTTGCACACTTTCCAAACTCTTTCTCATGACTAAATGCTTCCTAAACTTTTTTTTTTCATTGAAGTTTGTGTCAGTTTTGAATCTGTTTTCTAACCAATGCCTAACTTTTATTAACTTTCTCGAAGGTGTTTCTACTCTAACTCGTAGCAGTAGTGAAGGAAATATCATCCATGATGAACAACCTCCACCTTATGTTGCTGGTATTATTACTGGTAAGTGGTCTGTAGTATCTTGCTTCCTCTTTTTTTTTTTTTAGTTTAACCTGTAAATTAATAACACTAACATTTTCTGTAGTTAATGTTGGTCTTGCACTATATGCATAACTCCTTATTGGATTCATTCATTAAAGACTTGACTTGGTTCTTACGGTGTATATTAAAGGTTGATTTTTAATCTTAAAAAAAATTATAATTTTTATTGAAAATTTTGCAAGAACAATTATTTTCAAGTTTATCAGGGCGATTCAAAAGTCGTTGCCATTTTCCAACTTGTTTATAGTTTCCGTGCATGTTACGGAGCTCGTGATATTTTCAAATAATTGCATGTATGCAGGCTCAGATTAAGGTTTTGTAGGGCCTTAAACAATTTTTTCCAGGCTTCTTGTAGGAAAATAAACCTGTGTAATCATAGTAGGACCCATATACAGAGTGTCCCAAAAACATTGACTGAAGCTCTAATTTCTTAAATATTGATCCTAGACATATGTGTTAAATTGCAAAGTGGCATAAGAAAAGGGGTTGAATTTTATGAAATCGATTAAAATCGCAGAGAATTATTTTTTGAAAAAATACAAACTTTAAATTTTTATACAGTCCCTGTACACAAAAATTTCCAATGAGTGAAATGTGCCCCATACTCCAATAGGTCAATATACAAAATTTCAGCATTCTAGTGGATAAAAGAACCAGAGATATCAAGACCCAAAATAACGTGGCTACTTTACAAACATGAATTTCCCCTCTTTCCTACATGTACCTAATACTCCCTTCAAAAAGTGGTTAAGTCAGTTATTTTGGACTTTGATATCTCTGGTTATTTTCCCACTAGAATGCTGAAATTTTGTATATTGAGCTACTAGAGTATGGGGAACATTTTACTAAATGGACAATTTTGTGTACAGGGACCATACAAAAATTTAAATTTTGCATTTCTTTGAAAAATAATCCTCTGCAATTTTAATCGATTTCATAAAATTCTGCACCTTTTTTTTATGTCACTTTGTAATTTAAATTTAATACGTATGTCTAGGATCAATATTTAAGGAATTAGAGCTGCGGTCAATGTTTTTGGGGACACCCTGTGTAACGAGAAGCTTGGGACCAATGAAAATACTCCCTATATGCGATTGCTCACTAAATTCGTTATGGAATTTAAAATTTCAAACTTTAAAAATAAAATCGGTATAGGTAGCATATTTGCATGTAACACACACATACAATATTTAGCTTTGAACTTGCTTAAAATTTAATGAATGTATTATATCACCACTTAAATTTCATTAGTGTAATCAATTCATTCCCTCACTTAAGTGAGAAGTTTCGAAGATGTCTACATGGCATACATCTTCAGAATTTACCATCGAAGTTTTTTCAGCATCGGCTTAGTCTTCAGAGCTGCAGTTCCCATTTTATAATTGCTGAAACCAACATCTTGCCATTCTTCCAAATGCTGCTCCTCCATCTTCCACAACACAAATTTCCTTTTCTGCGGTTTCAGGGTTCAAGTAATTTTAAAGGAAAACCATAATAACACTTGGATGACTATATTTGTCAACCATGCAGTCCCTTTCAACAGCAGAAAATTATCCAATAAATCGTGTCAGTGTATGTAGTTGTTTACACCAATCAGGCATTGCAGGTTTTCCATTCGTGTGTTGTCCTTATTTGCATACTGAATAATTTTCTGACACAAGATGACTCTTTGAAATGGCAATAATTTTTGAGTAATTCTAGTACTAAAAATTTAAAAATCATACTATGAGCCAAGTTACAATGTATTTGTTCATTTGAACTTAACGTAGTCTAACTGTACCATCTATGTAGATTAGATGTGAACACGATACGATGAGGACACGATATGTCTAATAATTCCAAGATTGAAGACTCCCCAGACTGAAGACAAATATTATTCAGTATCACCATGTCACATTTTTTAAAAAGTTTTATAGTTAACTTTGTGTGGCAGTACTGGAAATTACAAATTATAGTTAGCTTTGTATGGCAGTAATGGAAATTACATCCCCTATCATACCATTAATTCCTGGTTCAATTTCCAATTAGATGATTAAATACTCACAATGAAAAGAATGATTTTCCTGTCCTTGGTGGGAGTCGATTACACATCATCTCAATTTCTGGTTAAGAGCTCTACCCATTAAGCTACAGATGATAATCACTCTTGCCCTTGTGAGCATATACAAGGCCTTCATTTCAGACTTTGCTACTTTTCTTTGCAAGCATCTAATCATCTAATACAACTACATCATCAGCTATGATGCAAGAATTTTTGTGATATCAGCCATGACTTGCAATCAGCTATGATTGCAAGAACTTTAATGAAATATCAGCTTCCAATGATGGCTTAAAAAAAAAAACAAGAATGGCACTTAAAAAAATCACTGCAGTTTGGGAATTGGTTCCCAGGGTGTTTATAGATCTGGAAAACCTGGAAAAGTCAGGGAAGCTTTTCCTGACTGGAAAAGTTGGGGAAGTTTGAAATACAAAGGCCTGAGTCAGGGAAGTTTGAAATTCGTTGTTATAATAAATAACTAATGAAAATAATGAAGTCCATAGAAATGGCAAATTTTTACCGCAATTTTTAAAATTGAAACAGTCGGAAGGGTGTCAATCATGTTACATACCATGGCACAACTAACATTAATTGTCACGTTTATTATTATTAGTTGCAGTCTTAAAAAAGTTGAACTTGAAATACAATATTTAATATAAAGCACAAATTAAAATCTATCGTAGACCATTGGAAATATACCTGTTACACATGGCACATGCGTCATTGTCTGTCGTACAGAAAAGCCAAATTTGAATTCTGAAGTAGTCATATGGTATTTATTTACAAACCAACCTTACAAGGTACCAACCTTTTTATTCCTTGAATGATAGAAAATTAGAGCCTTGGTTCGGTATATTCTTGGTTGTACGTGCGTCATAAATCCAAAGCAATGAAAGAAACATAGTGTAGTACAAGGGATGTTTGAAAAGTGCTTGGCCTGACAAACGACTTTCCAATTTTTTTAATACCTTCGGTAAAACGTGATTTGTCCAACTCTGCAAAATAAGCAGTTGCCTCATCCTGGACCTCATCATTTGAGGTGAATTTTCATCCAGTAAGCCATTTCTTCGGGTTTGGGAAGAAGAATTATTCACTGAGAGCCAAATCATGCGAATATGTTGCATGTGGAAGCACTTTGAAATGTACATCGTGGAGTTTTGCAGCAGCAACAACTCAAGATGTATGTGCAGGTTCATTATCGTGATGAAAGGGCACTTTCTTTTTGGCTTTACGTTGATGTTTAGTCTGAATAGCACCCTTCAGTTGGACCATTAGTGAAGCATGATACTTCTCTGTGATATTCCTGCCTTTTTCCAGGTAGTCTATGAGCACCACCCCTCGAAAATCCCAGAAAACCTCACCCGTGACTATTTCTGTAGATGGAACTGTTTACGCTTTCTTTGGCACACTTTCACCAGCTTTCATCCACTATTTGGACTGCTGCTTTATCTCTGGCCTGTAATAGTGAATCCATGCTTCATCTACTGTTTTAAAACATTGAAGGAACTCTGCAGAAGCTCAGATAAGTCTAAACTCACTTGAGAAGTATTTATACAAATATGTTTTTCATTGACTGTTCATGACACTCATCGTGCAGAAAGCTTTTCCATACCCAAAAACGTTGTGTAAAATGCAGTAGACATGTTCTGTCGAGGTGTTTACAATGTCAGTTAGCAATTATTTAATACGTCATTGTGGATTTTTGGGATGATTTCGTCGATCGCAGTGGTTCTTTGGCGTCCCGAATGTTCATCATGTTGAATGGATGTACGACCACGTTTGAATTCAGCAACTCAGTTTTTTATGGTCGCAAATGAAGGAGAAGAATCCTTTAATATGGAAATTAATTTTTTTTTTTTTGAAAAACCTTTTAAAACAAAGTACTTTATAATAACTTCAACTTCAATTCATTGGCATATGCAGGGGGTGTTGATGGGGGTTGTAACCCCCCATTGCAATGAAATTTTGTATATTTAACATAGGAATATGTGAGTTGTAGCTCTGTAACCCCCTCATTGAGCCTATAACCCTCCCCTTATGAACTTTCTGCTTATGCCCATGCTTCAATTTGATCCATTTTCAGAAAATGCTTTCTTTCAAAACTTACTTGCCTCATCCAGTTGCCATAAGCAGTCAACTAAATGCACTTGCCTGCATTTTCATAGCATACCATTTAACAGACAATACTTGATAAATATCATAGATAGTGACAGTATGACCAAATAACTGTGTGTCAGGCTGAGAACTTTTTGAACGACCCTCGTATACAGAATTTCGGACGCTGCAGTGATAATGTGTTTGCCTGGCATGTCATTAATCTTTGTTTGACTCTCAGTGGCTGGAAGTTGTTTGCCTGGGCTTTAAGAGGTTCAGCCTTCTCAGAAGACATCAGATCCAGATACAACATGTTCTTTGCCTCCCTTGTGCCATGAAACAAAAATGATACGTGCGGTGTATGGTTGTAAGTCACTTCATGCAGCCAAAGTCGGGGAGTACAATAAAGTAAAATTACTCGTACCTCAATCGTTATTGCAAGGTACAGAAAGGTATTTGGAGCGGTTGACCATAGGAAGCGATTCTGTAGAGAGTTACCAATGTCAGGAGTCAAAAGGATGCTACTAACTTGAGTAATTACAGAGCCGTGAAGTAAATCCAAGCGAAGTTCATCCAACTTAAAATGTGATATTTATTGAATAGTTAGCGAAAGTCAAATGATACAATTATGAGGTTAAGTAATTTAGTAGGCCGTGTTATGGCGGAACCTCTGTAGTAGGGTCACGTTGTTTGATGGAAAACAAGAGACTGATTGTAAGATCGTTCTATAATAAAATAACCACTAGCTTGTTTGATTGTTGCCTGAATACAATGATAAAAAACCTTATTAGAGAGGGCACTTTTGCCATCCAAATTAATATTTCAAACAAATTTATTTTACATGCAGTTGTCCGATTTCGCTACAGTTCTGTACTCCCAGTAAACTGAGAATAAAGCTAGCAGCCGAACCAAATGAAAAAGAAAGATTAGGGGAAAACAGATGGGAAAATGGTGTTTTTTTTGTTTTTTTTGGAAAGCTATACATCCTTTTAGGAATCAAAGGAAAAAGAATGAGGTAAAATTACTATGAATAGAGAAAAATCCTTTATACAAAAATGAGTATGAAAATTAATTTTGCAAGCATTGTGTACAGCAAAATATTATCACATTTGATTAACTAGTTTTGTGATCAGCGAGTTCGTATCTTCACATTAAAGCCTTCTGGTGGTCATGTCCATCTAGCACAGTGTTTCCCAAACTTTATGGGCCTTAGAGCCCTTTTTTTAATAAAAAATTTGACCATGGAGCCCCTGCCTCTTTTACACTTTAATATGTGTTCTTTAGGTATGGCTGATACGTTAGTTACCACACCACACACACATGATATTAAGATAATAATGTAGTAATGATGATGTGATTAAAAATAATTTTTCAAAATTAGTATCTTCCATCCCAAGTTGGTTAATTTTGCCAAAGTGTCCTTTTATTTTCAGTGCTTCCATGGAGTCCCTAGACAAGCACCGTGGCATAGATACGCAGAAAGTTTGCAGGGGGGGGGGGTTATAGGCTCAATGGAAAGGTTATGGAACTTCAATTCACATATTCCTATGTTATACAAAATTTCACTGCAATGGGGGGGGGGGTTTACAACCCCCATCAACACCCCTGCATACACCAATGCACTGCAGAGCACAGCTTGGGAACCTCTGATCTAGCATATTGTTGTTAATCAGGGTTCAACTTTCAATGATACCCCTTCTCCCCCCCCAAATAAATGCTTACCAAGTAACTACTTTCTGTTGTAGTTTGGAAATGGGTTGCCAAGGCCTTAGATTCAGCTTCCTTGAAAAAATGCAGATCCATTACTCTGTGATGGCATGGGTGCCTGTATGGGGGGGGGGCAGAGGGTGCTCGAGGGCCCCCCCCCTCTCCTCTGGTCATTTAAAAATTTGATTTGCCCGAACCTGCTATGCATTTACTTTCAAAAGTTTTACAGTAGTGTTTTAAAATAAGGTACTTTTTAGCTCATTACTAATTGTCAAGCAGTATCAATTATTTTTGTAGCCTTTTGGTATCTTGTACATTCACAAAAATCGACAGCTTTGATAATATTTTTCTCAGCCCCCCCCCCACCCCAGAAGTACTCTTATGAGTGCCCATGCATAACGGTAACATATTCATCTAGTGTGCCATTAACCCAAGCTTGACTATCAATGGTATAATAGCATTTATATCATTTTTCTGCCGAATGTAATCTGGATGTAGTATTCTGCCGAATGCAGTATGGTTTCTTCAGCAGCTGAGGTTCAGGTTCCTCAGATAGGGTTCTGGCGCCTCACAACTTTTTCTATCTTTGTGCCGTAAAACACAAATGTTGCACACCAATATTTTTGGGCTCAACAAGCTTTGATTCATAAGAGAGCCCTACCCTCTTGTATCATTTTAGAAAGTGTGCTTTGTATGCACAAATAGCAAATTAACCAACTTTGGCCATTTCTAGTAATTATATGTGATGAAAATGCTTGAGAAAATCCAACGAATGAAATGCTAGATTCAGCAGGAAGGTGCTCTGTCTTCAATAACATTAATTTTTCTAATATAATTATGGATTTCGTTTAGTGAACTGTATAATCGTATATCATGCAGCATATATCTCAGGTTGAATAACTTATTGTCAACTATCATACCAATGAAAAAAAAAAAAAAGGAACGAATGATAATTGTAATCACAATTTTTAAATTGACCTGATACGGCTTAACCACCAGGTCCAAAAATGAGTCGTTGTAGAGGTAGTTTTAAGCTATGATGATCCTATTTCACGGGTTCTGGGAAGTTGCACAAACTTATTAGTTTTATCCCAATACTTAATCTTGATGATAAAATGTAAAATAATTTAGCATTAAATCAAAAACTTGTTCAACTATTCATCACTTATAATAATAATAGATTTAATTTGATTTTCTAATGTACAAAAAGCTATGGGTAATTGATACGATATTAAAATATTACATTCTGCTAAATTTATTAAAACATTATATTCTACCAAAATTATTAAAATATTATATTCCATTAAAAATACTAAAACATTATATTTCACTAAACTCGTTGAAACATAAAATTCTACTAAAATGATTAAAATATTACATTCCACTGAAATCATTAAAATATTACATTCCACTGAAATCATTAAAATATTACATTCCACTAAAATTATTAAAATATTACATTCCACTAAAATTATTAAAATATTATATTTCATTAAAATTATTAAAATATTGCATTCCCCCTAAAGATTCTGTAATAACAAACTACCGTTTAATTCACATTGTTGAACTGTCATAACAGTTAGGTTGAAAAACGTGTTTTGCCACCTAAGCACCACATTTGCAGGGTTTTCACAGAACCTGTAGAACCTGGAATTGTCATGGAATTTGAAATCATCTCTAAAGGTCAAGGAAAAACAAGGTTTTTTGGTCAAAACCTGGAAAAGTCGGGGGGGAAACTTTTGTAACTTCAATTTTAAATAGCTAAATCTCCCATGAGCATAAAACTATTTTCCAGCAACAAGAAATTTAGTTGAAAGTTTTGTGATTGGTCAGGAAATTTTGCTGAGGAGGTCAGGAAAAACCTGGAAAAGTCAGGGAATTTTGCTTAGGTCAAGGGAAAACCTAGGAAAAGTCTGGGAATTTTGTTGAGGAGGTCAGGAAAAAACCTGGAAAAGTCAGTGAATTTTGCTGAGGAGGTCAGGAAAAAATCTGGAAAAGTCAGGGAAATTTTCCTGAGGAGATCAGGAAAAAAACCTGGAAAAGTCGGGAAATTTTTTTCTCCAATGTGAGTGAAAACCCCACATTTCAGTGAAAAATAATCATAGTTCATTAAATGCCTCTCTTCCATGGAAATTACAAAAAACAGGCCTTGTGTGTTAACGATTTCCTTTTTTAATTGCGTTATTCTTGAGAAGGGTATTAATATATAATATTGTGAAAACATTCGTTTAAAGATGTAGCATTGTCTTAGTGGTCCAGTTGGCAAGGCTCTTCAGTTCCAATGAAGAAGTCGTTGGTTTGACTCCAACCTAAAATGATGCCTCTTTTCTTCTTTACAACCCAACAAATTCTGCGATGGTGGGTAAAAAATGATCTCTAGTTTGGGAGATTTGGTTGACAAAAATTATAAAGACACTGATCTGGACACTGCTCTGCTCGTATGTTAACCATTCTCTTTGGTAATCATGCCATCCTCAAGAAAGGTCACAACATCATAAAGAAAGTGCAATTATGTTCTTGGTTTCATAATTTTTTTTTTTTTTTTTAATTTTGGGTACTTTTATGAAATAGCGAGTTGCTTACAGGAATAGTGTTTGGGATTAGAGAAGACAGGAAACCATGTTAGCATTTCTGGTGGTAAAAGTGTTCATTTTACTTTTTTTTTTTCTGCATGTAATTGGGTTTTTGAAGAGCATGGATTCGATGTAATCTCTTTTCATTTTACGTGTTTTTTAACTATGCAGGTTATTTTTATGTTTAGTTTTAGAAATTTGTTAATATTTTCGTGTGATTTGCTGTACAATCTTAATTCTGTATGCCGCTGTTCTTGTGGGTAGTCGGGACTTGTCAAGCCGATTCTTTGTTTTCCTCATTTTGTATTATCGTATTTGTTTTTATTTTTATTTTGTATTTGTGATTATGATAATGAAATGAAATATATGCTCTAATTGCTCTTCTGTTTTTTACTTTTACTATTCATGTGATACTTATGTTTTGAAACTTACAGGGGCATTGGTAAACATTCCTCCTCCTCCCAAATATTCCAAATCCAGCCCCGCCTATAATCACAAAGTCGCACCTGTGATCAGCTCAGAGAACATTCGTGGCATTACTCAGTGCCCCCCAATCCCGAAAGTAGAATCCTCCCCACAATCTTTAGACGTGGTGTTTCAAGACATGCTGGAAACGGCGACTGAAGAAGATGATCAACTTTTAGACATGGATGAGGATGAGCGCAGCACCACACCTCAGTCTTGTTCTTCATACAGCGGATATTCGGAACTCAATCGTACACAATGCACCGTAACAGATGGGTAAGGTCTCAGTTTCCATGCTCTTGTGTTTTCACTGTAGGTATCTCAATCTATTTTCTCAATATTTTAAACTGCATATATGGCCTCACTCTGTTTGGCATAGAATGACCCTTGCTTTCATTGCGCTATAAAAATAATAATTGTAAAATTGAACATGAGTCCAGTGAAATAAGTTTAAACTAGAAAGTGAGTTATTCTGTTGCAATCATCGATGCTCGACGACAAAAAAAAAACCAAAAAAAAAACCCACCCCAGATATTTATATACAAGTTGGTTATAATTAATGTCTCCTTGTTCAGAGCTCTTTATAGTCCAAACTAATAAGAAGAATGACACTAAATTTTATACACATACTATTCAAGGGATTGGATGGGGGCAGGATTCTTAAAAAGAAAACAAAATTTAAAATTTGCCAATAGGGGAAAATGTGGCTTGCTAAAATTGGGAATACGTGAAGAAGTACAAAAAACGAATAAGACAAATCTGTAATAATTGTCTCGTTACAAAAACTAAAAGAAATTTGCATAAATTGTAATGGTAAATGATTTCACAACTCATTCAAAGTTCATTCACATTATCGCAAATATTTCAGATTTTGAAGTTGGACTTCAATATGTTTACCGTTGTTTTGGACCAAAAACTGCATTCGATACACAACATGCTTAACTGCAGAATGCAATGCATAACGCACAACGGTATTTGTACATGATATGTAACTTTGCGATTTCAGGAAAGAGGCTATTCAGATAGGATAATTTTCATGCAAGATAGGCCTCCTCTGCATATGTCACAACCAATGCGGCAACTATCATGCCGATGTTTTTCTGAAGGAGGAGTTCATGTACCACATGATGTTTGGCCATGGGGTCACCTCAAATTCAACGTTAATCGAGGAAGTGTCCCTAACTTGCGTATTTTAAAGGACAACATAATGCAGAATGTGCGGAATCTCTCTCCAGAGACATTACATTCTGCAGTTAAACATGCTGTATACTGAATGCAATTTCTGGTCCAAAACAACGGCAATCACATTGAAGCCCAACTGCAAAAATTAGCAACATTTGCAGCAACGTGAATGAACGTTGAATAAATTGTGAAACCATTTCTTGTGACAATTTATGTAAGTTCCTTTTAGTTTTTGCAATGAGTCAACTTAAAAAATGAAAATTTAATTTTAGATTTCTCTTAATTGTCCATTTTTGTGCTTTTTTCAAGTTTTCCTATTTTGGAGTGCCACATCTTTCCCTATTGGCAATTTTTTTTTTTTTTTTGAATCCTCCTCCCCATCTCTCGCATAGTAAGTGTACAAAATTTGGTGTCGTTTCTCTTATTAGTTTGGGCTACAGAACTAAACAGGAGGACTAATTATAGCCGCCTTGTACATCTTGCAGTTGACAAGCATTTTGCTGTAATTGTCTTCACTTGCAATTGCTACAATTTTTTATCTTAAATTGCACATGCATTTTACTTGAGATTTCATATCTGCTGAAGCAAGTTTCAAGATCCATGGGTACTTGAACTAGGATTAATTTTTTTTTAAATTATATAGTTAGCTCATTTTTATTTCATTTACTTGCATTAACTTTAGATCCTGATACAACATAATCATAGCTCTCTTTGTGTCATAAAACACGGCGTAAGAATTAAAACAAGACGTTTTGAGAATCAACTGCTCCCTTCGTCAAGTGTAGGCAGAATTCTATCTTCACTTGACAAAGGGAGCCATTGGTTCTCGAAACATCGTTTTAAACCTTACGCTAGTGTTGAAATAAAAGTAGTTATGAAATCTGCTGGTGAAACTTTGTATTATTTTGTCATAAAACATGAATGTAAATGCTTTTTCAAATCAAAAGGAATGTGTATTGCATAGATGCCCATAACACTGATTCCTTGTGTTTAAAGTGTTGCTGTTACAGCATATTAACCACATGTTGTAATGATATATTTCTATGGAATTTGTGGTATGAATGTACACTGCTGACCATCCAAAATGCAATACCATGAAGGACAAGAGCTATTAAAGCCATGTTTACAGTATAAATAACATAAGGTATGAGGATAAAATTATTGAAAATACAACCCCATGTGACTTGAGGAACACAAAGAGATCAGTATTTTGTGTAGCCACCATGGCTGGTAATAACTGCCTCGACATTGAAAGAAGGGAGCGTTGGATGTGTGCTTGGCGTATGTCAGTCCATTCTGTTTCCACACATTGCCAAAGTTCATTGGATGTGGCTGCAGGTGGTGAATGCTATGCCACTTATTCGTCAATCATCGACCAATGGTGTTCGATGGCTGACAGATCAGGAGAAGACACAGGTCAAGGCACCAGTACAACCTGGTGAGCAATAAAGAATTGTTGAATGTTGCATGGCACATGCGGTCACGCATTGTCCTGTTGAGACTTTACCACAGGCAAGCCTTTAAGGTATAGGAGGACATCAGGTTCCAAAAATTTAGAAATGTAGCGCTAGCTGTTAATTGTGCTGACAATGCATATTAGATGAGTGCAGGAGTAAAATCTAGTGGCATTCCAAATCATAATGATGACTGATCAGTATGACTTTGCATAATGAAGGTGTAGTCTATCGTTGTAGTTCTATCGGTCCCGAATATGACCATTGTGGTGTTGTAGGCAGAATAGAGATTCATCTAAAAAGACAGTGTCATACCATTCATTTATCCATGTCTGGCGTTTAATGTACCATTGCAGCTGCAGATACCTGTGGTGTAAAGTCAAAGGTGATTGCAGTAATTGACATCTTGAAGAAATTCTCTTTTGCTACAGATAATATCAAATGGTATGTGCACAGGTTGTGCAACATACCCTAATTGTTGCGCTATGGTTCTTGATGTTGCAAAGAGATCTGTCATTGCCATATGCACAACATTGCTGTCCTCTCAATCTATGGTTTGATGAGGACGATGTAATCATTCCTGTCCCTCTTGCATCCACCATATATGCACCACTGTTGCTTGATTTCATCCAACACGATCATCGATATCTTGAAGCATAATCCACGGTCTCCAAAGCCTCAATTCTTCCTTTATCAAACTCAGAAATATGCAAGAATGACTAGCGTATTTTTCAACAAGTCATACTGAAGCCTCCCATACAAAGGATTATCAGGAAAACACAATTCCAATACTTAGAACCAGCCTTTTGTTTTCCTATTTATAGTGCTTCTAGATGGCATTATTGGCACACGTGATTTGCGCATGCACTTCAATGCTAAACATTTGCTTGCCCTATCGAGATCTATGCGTGGTGCAAACTTCAAGCCTATTAGATGTTTCCTTCATAATTTTGCACTTTAGGTAGTTAGCAGTGTATTTAAGGTATTTGTGGACTGAATCGGATTTTTTTTTAATATTTGTAAAAGCATTATTTATATATTTCCATCCTTTTGCAGCAATGCCATCGGTAGTCCTAATGCACTTCAAGGCAGCGGTGGACTTAGCGTCAACAATGAACTGGATCGCCAGTCTCTGACGTCAGAAAATCTGGATGCATCAGAACAGTTGAAGGAAGTCGTTAGAATAAAAAATAGCATCGAGGGCGAAGATAAGAAGAAGAAGAAAGTAACAAGCAATATTGTTGCAGCCCTCAAAGGCAGCTTCAGTGGCTCGAACTTAGCGAAACATGACGAAACTTCTTCAGAGTCGACATGCAGTATGCCGGATGGCAAGATGAAAAAGAAGAGAAAATTGTTCTCAACACTTCGCCATCGGAAAGAGAAAAAATCGTGATAATCTTTTAAAATATATATATATAAAACTAGTTCTTCCGAAATTCGTTAAAGCATTTCCACTATTTGTTAATGTTTTGTTGGACCCTGACCACCCAAACCCCCTTTGGTTCTTCAATGAAATCGGACTATAACTTATTTTTTTAAATATTTGGACTTAGAGGGGAATTTGTACAGAAAATTTGGATTTTATTTATGTAAAAAAAGGTTATGTGGGTTAAGGGATACATGTTGTGCATTTTTGGTGGAAATTTTAATGTGTGTGTGAATGTACGGTGGTTTAGTTGAAGATTTCTCTCTCTTAATTATTTTTAAGGCATCCCTGTTGTTTATAAAGCATTGTTATTAATAATAACGTCTCCTATTGATTATAGTATGAAATATCTTCCCTTTCTTATCGTTTGCTGTACTTCTGTAAATGTAGTGTTTCTGATACATTGTTCACTTTTTCCACTAATTGCAAAATCAGCTGTCTATTCTTTGATTTTAATTATCTCTAGCAATCAGTTTTTATTTATTAACTTACGTTATTTAGGTGTATCCCAAACTGCTGCTTTGTGCATTAATTACCCGTAGTTTGTTGATCTTCTTTGGCCCCTGTGCTTATAATTATTCTAGTTCCTGTTAAGTACATAATACTGTTGTATAAACCGAAATATAAACTTTAATGTTGTTATTGCAAAAGCGACACTCATTTTGCAATTGCAAATACAATAAAAGACATGGCAATGGCGAACTGTAGGTTGACTATGCACAAGGTATATTCTGGTGTTGCAGAGAACCATATAGTATTTTGAGCAATACTGACCTCCCAATAATTTGAATTATTATGGAAATATGCCTTTCCCCTTTGTATGCTGGTTGGTGGCGCATTTTCAGAGTTTGTTTGATCGGCATGTGTCTCTCTCTCATACGCTCAATCAACCTTTCTTCTCCGAAGAAAACAGCTCTCCATTCCACGTACTGTAGTTTAACAAAATGCCCTGTTGTCTTTCCTATGAACTTTTAGCTGTTACGAGGGATTCAGATTTTTGATGCAGCGACTTTTTTACAGTGTTGCACTGTGCCACAGACGACTTGTACCTGTGTGCCTTTTCATACTGTTAAGAATTTGGTTTGCGAAAACGGTTTAAGAGAACTGTATTTTTGGAATCGTGAGACACTCAAAATATTTACATGTGGTTATTGTGTTCTCCTTGCTGACGTCAATCACCACTAAATTTCTTTTTCTGTGATGGGAGTGTATTGTATGTGATTTGTCTGTTGTTGTCAAATAAAATCTTGAATTCGAAAAAAAAAAAGAAAATTTTTTGTGTCATTTTACTGTTGCTTTCATACGTTGAATCTTAACGTGCTTGAAAGATCTAACATATGTCACAGTCGAGATACATAAAAGGGCCCTTCCATTTATAAGGTACAACCGGAAATGTATTTATGATACTTTGAAAATACTGCTACATATAGATACCAGTAAGCATAGAGATACGGCTAACTTTAGTAGCTGCAGAGCCCAATTTGGGGTACTGCTTCTGTGCCCATCTTATGCGAATTCCGCATATATATATATCAGTGGCTAACTAATGTGGATGCAAATAAACGAGTAAAATATCTAGGAGTTACTTTGGACCAAAAACTAAATTGGAACAGGCATATTGTTCAAACTATTAAAAAAAAAACAACCCACAAAAATCTGTTTTTTCACTAAACCGAATTCTCCACGAGAAAAGTAAACTGAACATCCTAAACAAATTAACGACCTATAAAACAGCCATTAGGCCAATCCTAACCTATGCAGGTGTTGTCTGGGGTACTGCCTTTAAAACCACTATCAAAAAATTAGCACGATTCGAAAGCAAATTACTTAGAAGATTTATCCTAGCGCAATCAGGGGTATAGTCGAGGTCTAGCGCAGCCTATCGGCGCTAGGGTACTTCTTTTGGAGACCTAGCGGCACTAGGACAAAATTTTAGGAAATCATACATTTTATAAACAAAATTCTGTTCAAGTAGTAAATAAAAAATATGTGGATTCTACAATTCTATTAAGAAAATTGTGTTTTAGAGCAATGACCCTAAAATTTTGAATAAATCAACTAAGAATCGTGGGAATTTAAAGGAAATTACAGCTTGGAAGACATATCATAAACTGTGTTCCGAAAGTAAAAAAAGGGGAAAGTGCGTTGTTTGACATAACGAAGGCGACAAGGGAAAAAAAGGTGGACTTTTGACTATCTTTTTTGTTTTCTTTTATTAGCTCACTTCAGAGGTGCATTTCAGATTAGTTTGACTTGAGCACATGCGTTTGTATCACATTATTATTATTTTACGCTTATATACCCCGAAGCTATATACTGTAGGCAGTGTCGGATCCAGAGGGGCATTGGGGGTAGGGTCTTGCTATGCCAGCTCAACAACCCATACATGATGATAGTTTCTGCCCCTATCAGATTAATGGGCTATTGACTGGTGGGAGGTATGGGGTTCTCTGATCTTGCCCGTGGATACATCCCTGATTTAGAAGAGCGCTAGGCTACCTTTTTTTAGAACTACACCACTGAGCCCAATGGTTTGTTTCGAAAAATGCTATTTACAGTGATAGCAAAATTATACCCTTTGAAGAATACCTTACTACGCTTCAAAACAGTACATTTACCAGAATTGATAACCATCCAAATCGTACTATGTTATCAAAAGTGCTCCCTATCGGTAAATTTCTGGCATTTAGACCAAATTAACCTCTTATCTGTTACTTTTTTATCGATTATAAACTATGAAGTCAATGCATAACATAATACTGTACTATATAGAGAGGATGCCGAATGCCCAGAAAAAAGAAATAGCCCATGGCGACTGATTACACTGTTCAACAATTTTTCACTTTTGGTTTTTTACCAAAATGAAAGTAGCTACCTTTTATAAATTTTGGGTCGCTGAAAACAAAAAAACACCCTTAAAATTCTCTCCTAGCTCAGAGTTTTGAGTAATTGCACTGTTTGTATTTTACATATATAAAGCTGTGGGACGTTATAGTTACGATGCGTGAAATAAAAAATGGGAAAATAAATAAAATAGGCACTCTCGTTCTTGATAAAGTTTCTATCGACTCGGCGCCGTTGCTTCCGACCTTCGTCTCACGAATCACTGGATGTTTGGGAAAAATGTTTTCATGCGTTTTGGTGTGCCTGGTGTTTGGCGGAACCAACAAACCATACTGCCGATTGCTATTTCTGTATGATAGCATGCTTGAAGAATAGAATTGATACGAAGAATAAGAAGGTTGAATATCCTGTGATACCATATGTTATTCGACGAATGGTCCATGGAGAAGGATTGCCAGTCCCCGATCTAACATTCCGACAGACAGTGATATGGAGGATGAGGGAAGTGAACTTGACATGTTAGAATTTGTTCCAGGTGCCAGTGATGCAGATCCAACATTCATCCGACATTTAATCAACAACATTCAATCGACAAGTACTACCTCCTGTAACGTACACCGAATCACACAATGAGAACTTCATGACCTGATTAGGGATTTAAAACTGCCAAGCAATAAAGCTTAACTCTAATCATCCAGATTGCAGCAGTGGAAAAGAAAAAACCGTGTGTTTCAAATGCACTTTTTTTGAAAAATAGGATGCAGTGATAAAAAAAAATGATTATTTGTTTTTGTTCGTTTCATAAAAAATTTTATGGTTGTGAAATTGAACTTTCTGTATGTTAGTTTTTGAAAATTCCTTTATTCTCTTATACAGAATTTGTTAGCCGCATTTTTAGTAGTTTTAATAATTGTACTAATCTCAAGCTAAGCAATACTTGTATAATATATATATATAACTTAAAATACTCAATTTATTTTTAATCTATATACATATACGTTCAGAGGCGTAGCCAAGGGATGGTTTTGGGTTTGTAACCCCCATTGAAACGAAATTTTGTATATTTAACATAGGAATATATGAGTTGTAGCTCTGTAACCCCTCCCATTAAGCCTATAACCCTCGCCTTATAAACTTTCTGCCTACGCCACTGTATACGTTGCAACACTATAATATTTATTCAGAAACGGATTTAGAGCATATGGCGCCTGGTGTGAGTTCAAATTTTGCACCCCATTCGCTTAATATAAATTATTTTTAAAATAATTCCTTTTGTGGAGTATTATCAAGGAGTGAAATATTATTAACGTCCAATAGATCATAATCCTTGGATATTTTACTATCCTTTAACAAATTTTTTCTATTTATTATTTGTAGGAACTTTTTTTTAGAATTGTATCGCATTTCAGTAGTTTAAAAAAAGATTTCCAAATTTCACATATGTATAAATTTTACTACAGAGTACATGTAAACTATTTTGTTCAACATTTAATAGTTGAGTTTAAATTCTGAAATGAGAATTATGCTTCCGGAGTTGATATGTTCGGTGCTTATTATATGATAAAACATGGTGCAGATTATCCTACGTAATGGGCCCGTAGTTCCGAACGCCATCTAGTGGAAAATGACATTTAAGAGTCTGATGATTTCTCGGAGTTGGCTCACCTGTCTATCTTACATCATGCTGCTGGCTGTCAATTTGTTTGACAGTATTACCTGTCTGGGATTACAGTGTTGTCTTTCGGCGGCCACTCTTCCCGTTAAATCTTTGCACAATAAGAAAAAGAACTTTCTCTAAAATGAAGAATGCTCATCGGTGATGCTGTACGGTGATTTTTATCACATTTTTGTATTTTATTCTTAAGACTGTTACTACATCTTATAAATTTTCCTAATTATTATTAAACTGTTTCTAAAGTTTCATATTAACTGATTTTTCCACATACATATTCTAAGCTAGGGATTATATTGTTTTTACCGTAGAGCCCAGAGAACCATTTATAACTAGAAAAGAAAAGAAAGAAGACTGTACAAAGGATCATCTGGTAAGGATTTGATAATTTAATATGATCTTCAGATCACAATACCTTTATAGATGCCATCCGTGTTAGGAAACCGATCAGTGAACTCAAAGACTGGTCGTGAGTTTAGAGAGCCCTCTTTCCTTAGTATTTTGTAAGTTCGAAATGTAACATGTCCTGTGTTGAACCCGACGATTTTCGAGTTCCTAAGCTAATGCCCTTGTGCCTAGTCTGTTTTTAAGAAAGTTTTAAAAAACTTGAAGGGAGGCGGTGAATAAATTTTAAACAGTCATTTTCTTCGAATTCATAACAATTGGGCCGTAATGTACAGAATCTATAGTGCCGGTCGACGTTCTTTTCGCTTAACTTTAACCGACCACAATTTATAAACTTTCTTCGTACACAAGCTTAATATTGGTCAACGGATCGAGTACTTGATAATTTAAATGTAATGAAAATTGACATTCTAAAGACATCGAGGTGATACTATAGATGTATCTCCTGTTTTGTCGCCAACATTTATGCGAAATACTTTTAAATTCTTTAGACTCTTAAAACGGAGGGTAATTTTGTGGAGCGTGAGAAATGTGCGCATGCTCGGGGTAGTTGTAGTGTCGTCGCGTCCGTTCGTAGCGATGGTATTTTGTGAGTTGTAAGGATAGAATGAGCGAACATTGAATTTTTTTTAACAGATTGGAAGTGAAAGTATGTTCGGAATAGAGAAGGAGTTTGGGGGGAAGAAATTAGAGGAGGTATGGGAGGAAGAGGTTTGAGGAGGTATGAGAGGAAGAAGTTAGAGGAGGTATGGGTGGAAGAGGTTAGAGGAGGTATGGGAGGAAGCGGTTGAAGGAGATATGGAGGGAAGAGGAGGTATCGGGGATAAGAGTGGGGAGAGATGAGTGGAATATGGAGTATCGCAATGTCGGCGATGAAAAGTTGTTGGAGTCGTCTTTCGCGGAAAGTAGGGGGTGAAGGAAGAGAGGGAACATTGGGCATCACAACGTTGGAGATGAAAAGCTGTTTGACTCATACTACGCAGAGTATATGTGGAGGCGGCGTCACAAAGACGAAGTGGAGGAAATGATTCCAAAAGCCATAAAAGCTCAGAAGCTTAAAGACAGCAGTTTTTTTGGTTAAAAAAATCTGAAAAGAGTATAATAGGTAGTAAACTCAGTATAACAGGTAATTACTCCTTAAAAAAACATGGCGGCCGGGAAGCGAACGCACGATGACGTAATCTGAGAAGGAGGTTGCTGCGCCTTGGCGACAAATCGCGAAGGGGATACATGTGTAGTTTGGCCGACATCGATTTAGACAATGATTGACACTGCGACGTGTAAATGCATAGAATACTCAAAAGAGTCGGCATTCAGTTGTATACAAAGATACTATCTGCCAGGCCTGTAGCCAAGCCGGGGCCAGAAGGGGCGTGGCTCCAGTTACCCCATTGAACTATTTACACACACACACATAATAATCTCCGGGTGTATTGTGTCCCATATTCCCTTTGCCTTGCCTCAGTTGCTCTCAAGAAACTATGTCATAACCAGTGGCGTATAAAGAGGGGATCAAGCCCCCTATTGGATATTAAACACATTATTTTCTTTAAGGCCGCATCAAACAATCTTCTTTAAAGCCAATTGAGCTCCTCGTGATTTTTGAATTGCTATGCTACTAGTCCTAACTAACTGGTCCTTGCGGTCACCCTTCCCAATTCCCACCCCCTCACACTGACCACTATACTACTACTACTACTTGCGGTATAAAATAGAGCAAAACTTAGTCAACTACCAAGTAATGAAATAGAATTTACGTGTACTGTATGGTAAAAAATGACTTACATAAACAGCCCCAAATTGACCCATATAAAAAAATCGTGTACTTATAACAAAAGTTTGCTTGTTTGTTTTTTGGTTTTATGGCTCAAAGACTACAGTGGTCATGCTGCGCCGGGACCTACTGTTTTCCGAGGAATCCGAACCTCTTAAGGCCTAGGGAACCAAACCCCGGACTACAGTGAGCAGTGCGATCTTTATGAGATCTCTGAGTAAGCGTTCTTTTTGCACTGCTGGGAGTCGAACCCGGATTAGCCGCGCAATAGGAGAACGCGTTACCACACTGCGCCACCGCAGGGCCACAACAAAAGTATGTCAGTTCCGCTTACTGAAACAATATGGTACTGATCTACAAGGTGATTATTTAGCTCATTTCCTTCTATTATTTGCGGAACTGTTAGGTAGCGTAGAGGTAATACAGTTGTATACCGTGCAAAATTCCTTGTTGTGGAATCCCGCTTGTGCCGAGTGTTCGCTATTTTACCTTACCGATCCACATTATAGTAGGTGATTTCCAAAGTCAGGGGTTTTCAACCTTTTCAGTCCAAGGGCCAATTTTTCTTATTCCTGCAGGCCTGCAGGCCGCACTACTGTATTACACACTAGACTGAGTAGGGCTACGGTGGCGAATTTTCGACAGCGAAAAAATTGTGATGGCGCGGCAAAATTGTTTAGCCGATTGAATTATTAATGTCTCAGAAATGCTTTCTGTCTATCGGAATAAGGCACTATTTCCCCATCTACCCCACCACCTATTTAAATACTACGCTTTTGAAATTTTTATTTCTACAATGAATTTTTAATCTTTGTAGTACAGGCACTTTTTCGCGTGATGCTACTAAATTTATTATTTCTTCTGAATTTCCCTGAAGATCCTGCGTACTACATTTTGAAAAACCCTGGTCTACTGGGTTATATGTTTTTCCGGTTATGTAACTCATTTTTTTTCAGGAGATGGAGATGGTGGTGTTTTATTATACTGTCCTCGGAAATCGTTGAGGTGCCATTGTGAACGTTTTGTGTTTATTACTTGAATTTGAAAATTAATGAATTTTTCTGAATCATTTACTATGTAGCTGTAACTCATTTTTCTATCATACAGAAGACCCGAGTTTGATTTTCTGGGTAACAGAGGTCGGAAATTTTCGGCAAACTAGGTCATGGCGACATGAAATACAACTGATTTCCTGGGTAACAGAGGTCCACATTTTTCGGCAAACTAGGTCCTGGTGACATGAAACACAATTGATTTCCCGGGTAACAGAGGTCCGGATTTTTCGGCAAACTAGGCCCTGGCGACATGAAATAAAATTGATTTCCTGGGTAACAGAGGTCCGGATTTTTCGGCAAACTAGGTCCTAGTGACATGAAATACATTTGATTTCCTGGGTAACAGAGGTCCGGATTTTTTGGCAAACTAGGTCCTGGCGACATGAAATACAAACAGGATGCGTTATTTAAAAAAAATAATGAACAAACAAATGTTTGGCTCAGTTTTAATGAAACTACTTGTGTTATATACAAAGACGAAAGTTGCACAAACTATGAAAATGTACACGCAGCACAAATTCGTGTGCATCTGACACAACGCACAACATTTGTTCCTTTTTTTGCATAAATGTGCCATCAATGCAACAGAAATGGTCATTACAAATGGTAAATATATATACAAGATCTCGAAAGCTGTAAATTTTATATTTCGTGTCTTAAAGCTTGTCTCTAATTGTATACGAAGTACCGTATATAATATATCGTATATCCAAAACACACTAGGCTCTATCAACTCCAAGACTGATAAACAACGTACTTTGAACATCTGCTAACAAATGGACAACTCCTCAAACTCTGGGGCAGCTCAAAGAAAGAAAAAAAAAAATCTGCTGGCCCTGCCATTTACATATGCACATGAGTATCACAAACATGAAAGTAGCATAGATCTCTGTAAGTTATACTAAACTATGTATATATCAATATAAAACCTCTCTAATGCAGAATAATAGCAATCGCGTATTTTCCCCATCTTCTAAAAATTCTCACATTTGGAAGTACCGAGATTCTTCTAAGAGCTGTCTCTGAAGTCGGTTAGAAAAATTGAAGCTAATCTCAACGCAGCACAGTCTGCATGATGATACCCAATACCAAAACTATGTTGTATGGTTTGTTTTTATAAAAGCCCGTCTAAGTGCTGTCGGTACTATTAAATTTAGCGCACAAAGTATAGTATAAGGCACAGTAAGGCCAATCTTCTATATTGTTTGCTTCCATTCTAGCTTTGTCACGTCTACGTATGGCTCGCTATTTCTCTAATCTTTTAACAAGTTCCTCATTTGATGATTCGTTTGCTTTTAACACTGGCGTAACCAACTTCAAACTCTCTCTCTCTCTATATATAGGAGGGGCTATATCCTCCAACCCAGTGCTCGATACATAGCATTCATTTGTAATGGGGTGGAGGCTAAGTCATCCCTCTATATAGCTCCATCTAGTTACGCCAATAGCTTTGAACTAATTCCTTTTTACGTATTTACTGAAGTAGCAGAAATACATAACGCATTGCTTTCGAGAATATGGTGCATGTTACTAAAATGTAGATGGCTGCGTGATGCAAAAGTAGTATAAACACATATAAAGCCACCAACAACCTTGACATTAAAGAATCGAAATCACATTGAAGTGTGCAAGGAATTCTCAATAAAAACAAAAACAAGACAGGCGTTTGAAAATGCCGTTAATTTTATGGTTTAAAATAGCTAGATTTCAGTCGTAATAGCTAAATTCCAGCAATTCATGGCAGTATTAAACATAGTCACCAGTTGACCGTAGTAAAGGCTACAGCTAAAAATATCACATGATGATTATCTATAAGCAGTCTATAAACGATGCAGAATCCAATAAACTACGATCGTATTTTCTGTTCCATTGCTAATTCAGTTATAATATAGTCATATTTGGCTACTTTTGAGGAGTAGATGGCAGTCTAGGATGAACTAGAATGAACATGGCAGCTTACAAACAATGAAATTTTGTGGCGTTAAAACGGGTTACTTTAAATTAGGAAATTTAGCCGAAGTGTCCTATTTGGCTATTAAGCGCCAAAATGTGAAAATAAAGTTTGTTAAAAAAATAATGAATTCGGCTTTATTATACACTCTCTTTCCAAAATTTGAAGGTTATACATTAAGAAATACAACTTAAATTATAATTTTATAAGCAAATAGAATGTACATGGCTTTTTTGTAAGAGCTTTAAAATCTCAAATTTTACAAGGAAAACGTATTTTACAAATTTAATTTTCCTCTATTGAAATATAGTCCATTAAAAAAAATCGAACGTAATAATTTAATCGTATTAAAAGTTAAGAAGTTAACTGTATTGAATGCTAGGAAGTTAATTGTATTGAAAGTAATGAATTCTAGGAAGTTAATTGTATTGAAAATACCGAAAGCTAGGAAGTTAATCGTATTGAAAGTACTAAAAGCTAGGAAATTAATTCTATTGAAAGCTAAGAAGTTAATTCTATTGAAAGCTAGGAAGTTAATTGCAATTAAAGTATTAGAAGCTAGGAAATTAATTGCAATTAAAGTATTAGAAGCTAGGAAGTTAATTGTATTGAAAATTTGAATGATAACTGTATTGAAAACGTGAAAGATAATTGTATTGAAAACTTGGAAGATAATTGCATTGAAAACTTGGAAGATGATTGTATTGAAAACTTGGAAGATAATTGTATTGAAAGTATTAGAAGCTAGGAAGTTAATTTTATTGAAAAAACTTGGAAGATAATTGTGTTGAAAACTAGGAAGTTAACTGCATTAAAAGTGAGGAAGTTAATTGTATTGAAAGTACTGAAAGCTAGGAAGTTAATCGTATTGAAAGTACTGAAAGCTAGGAAGTTAATTGTATTCAAAATACTGAAAGCTAGGAAGTTAATTGTACTGAAAGCTAGGAAGTTAATTGTATTGAAAGCTAGAAAGTTAATTGTATTGAAAACTAGAAAGTTAATTGTATTGAAACTAGGAGGTTAATTGTAACGAAAGTGTTAGAAGCTAGGGAGTCAATTGTATTGAAAGATAGGAAGGTAATTGTATTGAAAGATAGAAAGTTAATTGTATTGAAAGCTAGGATGTTAATTGTATTGGAAGTACAGAAAATATTGAAGATATATTTTTGAGCACTGTACTTAGTTTGCTTAAATTGCTAAAATAATATGAATAATGGACCAGTGAAGTGAGTTGGCTAAAATGTTTCACTGATAAGTGTATTCTTTGTGAATTAATTGCCAAATAGTTTTGAGACAACTCATCCAACATTTCTCCAAAGAAACCAGACTTAAACAAATTTATACTAGTAGCAAGAAGCTCAATTTCTTGCAGCTTACCATCATATTACCAGTTTGTTGGTTAAGTAGAAAACTATTAACGTTTAACTAATTTTCTATGCCTGAAACCCAATTTGCCCGAAGCTATCCTCACGTTTATAGTATAAGGACATGAAACTTATAGCTTTTTCATTCAATTTTTTCTGACACAGTAGTATGCACCAAGGAAAATGTTGTGACCAACTGACAAACGAGTAACGTTTTCAACAGATTGAATCAGCACGATCGCGTTATGCAGATGCAACATAAGGTAAATGGAATTGAAAATCCTGTCTGCGATGATACCTGAAAACAAACATTGAGAATTTCCTCCTTCACTTCTTAACAGTGGTAAGTGCAAAACATTTCTAAAATATACATGTACATAGAGAGAAGTAAGCTTCAACAGTAAGTCAGAAATATCAAAGTGAACAAACGCATCGAGAACTCAAAGCAATGTTTCTAAAGATGTTGCGACGATAATATTTTAAATCTTTACAAACAAAACACTGAACATCTTTGTCAGCACTTGGTCCTAGCCCACGGTGTTTCCCGTTAAAACTTGATTTCCCTTTGCAATGTAGGACCACACATATACATACATTGGAGCCACAGGAGGCATGCATAGCTGGTTTTGGCA
Organism: Dysdera silvatica; assembly: GCA_006491805.2. Taxonomy (NCBI): domain Eukaryota; kingdom Metazoa; phylum Arthropoda; class Arachnida; order Araneae; family Dysderidae; genus Dysdera; species Dysdera silvatica. The sequence continues at coordinate 59,628,191 of QLNU02014802.1, forward strand.
CTAAATGTCAGTTTTTGGCACCAAAGTGGAAGAAAAGTCGTCAAAGGCATGATTTCGTCCCATTGAAAAATATTGCGTGGAGCATGATTTGGGGATTTTTCACAACCAGGAACCCGCTTCCTTTTCAAGCACTACGGCAGCATCGTCACGCCCCATTCGTCTTAAAATGTTCAGCAAATCGGTAAGAGCACATGAGTCACGATGTCTTGCTTCCCAAAGGTCCAAAATGTATTCTGTGGGGCTGGGCTTTGTTGCGAAGTAGTTGATGTACCTGAAATACAGTGTTCAAATTAGTATTACAGTATTAATATTACAGTGTCCAAATGAGTATTACAGTGCCCGAAATTAATACTACGGTGTCCAAATTACCATTACAGTTTCCAAATTAGTATCACAATGTCCAAATTAGCATTACAGTGTCCACATTACTATTACAGTGTACAACTTAGTATTACATTGACCAAAATCAGTATAACAGTCTCTAAATTATTATCACAGGAGACCTTAAACTACTATGCCCACTACAGCTTTTCTCTGTGGAAAACAGAGCTGTTTTCGGCTGTTCACTTTTCCGAACGACAAACCCCTCTCCTTCGCTTCAATAAAAAAAAAAGTGTCAGCCGATTAATAAGATAACGTAGATAGAATAACTTAGTTGCTTTTTATGGAGAAAGAAGGGCAGAGGGAGTTTCATAAGCGCCTTCTTTTAACAACTCAACTAAACTTGTGAAGTCCAGCCGTTTGGTTTTGACTTAACAAG
>QLNU02014802.1:59629050-59643692 GCA_006491805.2 Dysdera silvatica
CTCTTATGGATCAGAGACATGGGGTCTAACAGTTGGAGCAATACGAAAGTTACAGACAACGCAAAGATAGATAACGCAAAGGAGCATGGAGAGGTGCATGCTTGGAATAACTAGGAGAGATCGAAAAAGAAACACTTGGGTGAGAGAGCAAACTAGAGTAGAGGACATCATTGTTAAAGTAAAAGGGCTGAAATGGCGATGGGCTGGGCATATTGCAAGAAGAACTGATCAACGATGGACAACAGAAATTCTGAACTGGATTCCAAGAGACCACCGAAGACCTAGAAAACGTCCTCAAACTAGATGGGTGGATGAAATAAGAAAAGAGGTTGGGGTGACGTGGAAACGAATGGCCCAGGATAGACTTGTGTGGAAAGCATTTGGAGAGACCTTCATCCAGCAGTGGATAGATAATGGTTGAATATGATGATGATGATATATATATATATATATTAAGTAAGTATCATCTTATTAAGGTAGTAGCAATAATACATTAAAAAGTCGAAAATCTTGAAATTTCATTTTTTTTTTTTTAAATCTATTTTATTCCCCAAATTTTCATCTTCCAGAATTTGCAATAGCTTTTCTGAAATTTTATTTATTTTTTGACTTGCTCTTTTTTATGCGAGTACCAAGCTCACAGTTTTAAATTTACCTCCACATAAAGAAAACAGTTTTCTGGAAAACTAACTTTGAGGATTACCCTGCTTTGCGGCAAATATGGTATCCATAGTTCTAATAATCAGATTTGCAAAATTACAAAAGCATATTGTAATATAAATGTGTGCCTGAGATGTACCGGAATGGTAAATATTCGTTTAAAAATAGTATTTAATTTGACCACGTAAAACAATAGTTTTCTCTAAAGAAAAAGCCTTTTTGCATTAGGTTTGTAATAATATTTTTTTTTTCAAAAAACTATCTGCAATAAAAATATCATTTCAGTACATCTAATAGGGAAGAAAGTATAATATAAGAATATAATATATTTGATTTTCATTTTAAATTAGACCCAAAATAAAATGGAATCAAAGTTATCATGTTGAAAGTTGTTGCTAATTGGGCATTTAATTAGAAAATAATTAATTAGCAATTAGTGAATTTTTATTTGTCTTTAGCAATTTCTTTTAGTTTATTTGTAAGTATACTCACTATAAAAAACTGAATTAATATATTGATAAATAAAAAAAAAAGGTCTCCGACGCATGCATATACCTTAACTGATATTGATATTTCTTTAAAGCTTGTTGGAAGAAAAAATACTAAAACACTTGCTTCGCTATTTTTGTTGGTGTTTTCTTTGAAAAGGATGAAATATAGTATATGAAACACAATATCAGTGGAAAAAAAATCAAATTTATCTATTGTTAATACATTTTTCTTCGTCTATTTTTTCACTACGTTCGAAGAATTTGATATTGTCGTTCATAGTGTATTTATAAAACGTATTGTAAAGGAATATTGTTTTAATGCAATAATGTTTCGAACCATTTATGCTTGATTCCTACGTGTTCTCAAGTTCGTGTTTGAAAATCGACTCCACAGTATAAAATTCGATGAACTTCATATTTCATGCTTTGAAAACTCTGAGATTTGAGATCAAAATCTTTTTAGATTTCAGTAAAGTCTCATATCCAAATAAAATTGTTTCAATTGTAGCTTTCAGAATCGTACAGAGTGCACAAAACTGAAAACCAATCACAAGTAACAAATAATTTGAAGAACAAATTCCCACATTACAAACGATTTATAATTTTTAATTTAGTGACTAAAAGCGTACGTTTTTCACAAATACGATACATAATCTCCATAAGTCTTATATTACTTATAAAACACTATTAAAGTAATTACGCGGAAGTTGCAAAAATACGAATTCTCTCAAATCTGAAACCTTCGCTTGCAACGTAAGAGGAAAAAAAAAAACGCAAAGTCAAACTCATTAGACCCTAAAGTTTTTCCGCAACAACACAAGCGGATTAAATCTAATCACATTATACGAGAATTTTGTATGGAGTGTAAATAATGCCTGATCTTGTATATTATGTAGAATTTAAATAATACCTGACCCTAAAGTTAATGTTATTTTCATTAAAATAAATCCTTTTCCCATAAATTAAATTGTTGCATTACGTGTTCTCAAAATCATAAAATTTATTACAATAATCGCACAAATTTCAAATGATAAGTTACGTATTGTTGCAAGTAATTGCAATAGAAAGTGTAATTCGACTTTTTTCCATTACCATTTGTCTTGTTCTATAACGATGGTACATTTCTTGCTACCTTTTTTCTCCGTTTAATCCCCAAAAGGGCTCCCGCTTTTTTCGAAAGATCTCCATTCAAAGTCATGGTTTTCTGCAAGCCTCTTAATCGCTCGCCATATTTTGACCTTTTCTTTAAGTTCGTCCCCCAAAATTTTCCTCCATATGTATTTTGGTCTACCTATATTTCGCTTTCCGTTGGGGATCCACTCTTGTTTACAAGCATTGTTCTCTGCCAGATATACTTTATTTACTACTGTTATCTAACGATGGTATATTTTCAATCATTTATAATACTGGTATTTTTCTCTCTATACAGGGTGATTCCGAATAGATATGACGGCAATTATATTTTCAACCGCTATTATTATCTTTTTAACCGTGGGAAAAAAAACTCCAGAGGGGGAAAAATGCTCAAATTATGTTAAGATGTTGAATGTGTTATTTATTCTAGAAGGGGTGGTATATGTACAAAAATACGAAATTTAGCTTTTTATATGGGGCCCTCTACCAAAAAATGTCCAATATTCCAATAAAAAAAAATCTGATATCTAATCTATGCATTATCTCACCTTTATCGTTATTGAACATTGAAGTGGCAGGCTCTTCTTTCTAACGTCTACTTTCCTTATTCTAGTTTATTCTCAATTAATACGTGTTGACTTTTTTTTTTTTTTTAAAATGATTTCAGTTGGGAAGTACAAACTCGTTTTTTTTTTAAGGAAAAAACACACAACGTTATCAAGTCCGGTATTGAACCCCAGACCCTACGCAGTGATGAAGAGTCACTTTCATCGTTTGCGACCATTAAACTGCCGCTATTAAACTTTTTTTCCCTTTCTTCCCGTGGCGAGATGTAAGGGAAGTTGCATGAAGTTACTTCATCAAAACACATGAATTTACTGCCTATATTCGTCAAGAAACTGGTTTTTACCTCATTCAGTAAATAAGAAAGAAATTTATGGTAACTTTGGGTTTTGGTGAATTGGCTTCACGCACATTCCCTTAAATCTCGCTACGGGCCGCCACTGCTTCCTTCAGTGTGTCCCTTCATTTGATAGGGTCAAACTGCTGTTTTTAAGGAAAAGGAAAGGAGGATTTCCCTCGCACTTCCAGGATCAAACTTAAGAGCCTATGAAGGAATAGAAGCACACTTAAATTGTCAATGACTTGAATTCGAATTATACTGTATGTAAGTGCATATGCAACTGCATATTACAGCTCCTTTTAATGTTTAGTGCATATAGATGCATTAAACTTCCGGAGTAAATACATATTTTAAGAATATCGGTAATTTTCAGGATTTTCTTCTTTTTAATTCTGCTGTCGGAAAATTTTCCTCCAACTCCAAATTTCTAATTCCCCTTTATTTATACCTGAACAGAAGTGAAAAGGCACTTGGAAATATAAACGTTTAATTATATCCTAAGGCGCCAAAAAAGTACAGTCTAACCTCGATTTAACGATTTTCACAGGACTAGTGAAAATAATCGTTAAACCGGGGGAACACATTTATTGGAACCAATTTTGCACCCACGGGAGTGAGGGGCGGGTGATGGGTCAAGGGCTCTTCCTTGGGCTGAAAATTTACATGTAAAATATGTTAAAAGTAACAACTATTACATTAAAAAAAAAAAAAAATTACATTTTCGACTCTCTCCCTAGCATAAAACATAGTGCGCTATTGATCGGAACTGAAATAAAAATTATAAAACGAAAATCATAAAAATGCTCACCAGCGTTCTGAGGCATACGTGTTAATTTTAATAAACGTTATTTTTAAAAAGGTTATCGTTAAAACGAGGAAAGAAAACGTTAAATCGCGGAAAATATAACGCTGAACTCAATGTAACTCAATCCGGGCCAATAAAAACAATCGTTAAATCGAGGATATCGTTAAATCGAAGTTAGACTGCAGTTGTGTTCATAGCCTGGGGTTACTGCATATTACGTCCTTTTTCGCCAAAGCAACGCTGAGTCACCAAAACTAATGCTATACTCTAGAAACGAAGAGGGGTTTTGTGCTGTTGCCATTTTGTCTTGGAGAGGTATAGATTTTGGAGGCGTCTGTTTTGTGCTGCAGCGAAAGGAAATGGCGGCCGTAAAAACTATTTTCCCTCCGCATACCTCGGACGACAACACGTAGGTAATTACCTTTAAAAAATTTCATTTCCATTTTATACAGAAGAAAGTACGTTTGGTAAAATGAAGTACAAAAAAAGAAAGACGGATAAATGAGGGATAGGTTTTAGGAAGAATGAAGGATAGGTGGTAGGAGGGACAGGTTTTAGAAGGAATGAGGGGTGGGTTTTAGGAGGAATGAGTGATAGGTTTTAGGAGGAATGAGGAATAGGTTTTAGGAGGAATGAGGAATAGGTTTTAGGAGGAATTAGAAAGGGGGGGGGGAAAGGAGATGTTTTATATACGTAGGTAAGTTTCTTAAAAAAGGACAAGAAATATAAAAAAAAAGTCCGAAAATATAAAAGTAGGTCCGTTTGCAAACGATATATAGAAAAAATAGACCGGGGAAGGGATTTTTGGAAGAGTATAAAGGTAGTCGATAAAGGTGGCTGTATAAACGCGTGATGCGGAATGGTGGGGATGAACATAATTTTAACCCGCTTTTCTCAGAGTTCATGTACGTAAATAAGTATTTTTTAAGAAAGAATAGACTATAAGAAATACCATAACACATCCGAAAATATAAAAGTATGTCCGTTTCGAGAAAGGTGGTTGTATAAACGCGTGATTTGGAAACATTGCGAAATGGCGAAGACGAATATCATTTTGACCCGTATTTTTCGGAGTTTATGTACGTAAATAAGTATTTTTTAATAAAGAACAGAATTTAAGAAAAAAAAATCCGAAAATACAAAAGTTTGTCCGTTTGTGAACAGTATTCCATAATGGGAACAGGAAATACATGCAAAACGGCAAGTCAGGATGAAGCCACCCTACAAAAAAGTGGTTGGTGCTATTGGCGACAAAAACAAGGACGTAATATGCAGTATATATATATATATATATATGCAGCATATGGATTTAGTTCTTCTGTCCTTTACTATATAGGCGTTATCTGGCGGGGGCAAGGGGTTACCCCCCCCCTCAGTTTTTTTAGAAAAGAGGCAAAATCGTACTTTTTCCCATACAATTTTGGATTTTTCGTTTCTCCCCCCCCCCCGTTTACGCTATATTTAACACCCCCAAGTTACGCCTATGATTTACTATACTCAAGATCACCTAAAACAGCGGTCCCCAACCTTTTTCAAGCCGCGACCTTTTTATATATATATATATGGCCTGCAAAAGGGTTGCTGGTATCTAACTGGAAGGAGACCCACACGCTGAACGTATGTGACGATGTGTGGAACCGGCCAGGCCAGTAACCTAGTGTCCTACCCCGCCTTCAAGTGGTGCAGGCTGAGCTTTCTATTTATGTGGCAAATTAATATTTGCTACACGGATAGAAAGGCGGAAGGGGAGGGCTAATTCACCAACCCGTCTAGCCAGCGTGGTGAAATTATGGCTAATTCCTCCATTATGTTGACACACCAGAAACCATGGCCCCTAGTCTCCAGGTGCTGGAGTGCTCCTGATCAAGGCAGCGGTCAGTGTGGCATGAAAGCAGGGGGTGCTAAGAATCACTGGAATGGCCCAGGCTGCCGTTTGTTATTGACCTTGGCTACGTTTAATGGACGATCCCTTGCTTCTGAAGCAAAACTTCAGGAATTGGAAGAAGAACTTGACAAGATCAAATGGGACATTGTAGGACTCAGTGAAGTTAGAAGAAAAGGTGAAGAGTTGGTGGAACTTAAAAGCGGACATTTGTTTTATTATAGAGGAACGGAAACTGGAAGAACAAGTGGTGTTGGCTTCTTAATCAACAAAAGAATTAAAGACTGTCTTCTGGAAGTTGAAAGTACATCAGATCGAGCAGCGAGGCTTGTTGTTCAACTAACCCAGCGATACCAACTTCAAATAGTACAGGTATATGCACCAACATCAAGCCATACCGACGAAGAGGTTGAAGAATTTTATGAAGAAATCAAAGAGTTACACACCAAAGGGAAACAACATATCAAGCTCATCATGGGGGATTTCAATGCAAGAATTGGACAACAGGAACAAGGAGAGACATCGGTTGGTAAATACGGATATGGGGAAAGGAATGAACGTGGCGATCAACTCATCGAATTTGCAGAAGCTGAAAACCTTAGCATCATGAATTCATTTTTTAAGAAGAAACCGCAAAGAAAATGGACATGGAAACACCCAAATGGGGGAACTAGTGAAATTGACTATATCCTGGCAAACAAGAAATCAATTATTGAAGATTGCAGTGTACTGAACAGATTTAATACTGGAAGTGATCATCGAATGGTGAGATGTAAAGTGCACTTAAATACTAAATTAGAACGACAGAAGCTCATTAGGAAACAAGTAAGTAAGAGGGTGGATCTAATGAAACTGAAAGTAAATACCGAGGCATTCAAGTTGGAATTAAAAAATCGCTTTTCTGCACTGGAAGGACTTATTGATGAAAGTGATATCTCAGAAGCAAATGAAAACATTGTTAAGACAATAGTTGAAACTGCTGGGGAAATTGGTGGTGTAACCTGTAAAAAGCACAATAGCAAATTATCTGAGAAGACGAAACAGCTCATGAAAAGGCGAAGAGATATGAAGGTGGACAATCGAAATACCAGTTCCAGGATTGAGTACATAGAACTTTGTAAAACTCTGCGCAAAAGCATGAAAGAAGACATAAGAAAATTCAACTGTGAGCTAGTAAGGAAAGCCATTGAAAATAACAAGAGCCTTAGGGTTGTTAAAGGAAGTTTATCTGTTGGGAAGAAACACATCATTGCATTAAAAGGAGAGGATGGCACCGTAACAAGAAATAGGGAAGAAATACTTAGAAGAGTTGAAGAATTCTACAAAAATCTATACGAAAGTAACAGTGAATTAAACGAAGACATTGAAATAGTCGAAGGAACAGCTCCTAAAATCTTAAAAGAAGAAGTTTCATTTGCAATAAAAAGCATGAAGAAAGGAAGAGCCCCTGGTGATGATGGTATTACATTAGATATCCTAAAAGAAGCTGGAGAATATGTAGAAGACATACTTGCAAAATTCTTTACCAAATGTCTTAACAGCGGTAACATACCAAACCAATGGGATTCTGCAACAGTAATTCTTTTGCATAAAAAAGGTGATAAAGAGGATTTGAAAATTACTCCACCCATCTAGTTTGAGGACGTTTTCTAGGTCTTCGGTGGTCTCTTGGAATCCAGTTCAGAATTTCTGTTGTCCATCGTTGATCAGTTCTTCTTGCAATATGCCCAGCCCATCGCCATTTCAGCCCTTTTACTTTAACAATGATGTCCTCTACTCTAGTTTGCTCTCTCACCCAAGTGTTTCTTTTTCGATCTCTCCTAGTTATTCCAAGCATGCACCTCTCCATGCTCCTTTGCGTTGTCTGTAACTTTCGTATTGCTCCAACTGTTAGACTCCATGTCTCTGATCCATAAGAGAGGACTGGCAATACACACTGGTTGAAGACTTTTCTTTTTAGACATAAAGGCAATTTCCCCTTCAGGATAAAACTGTTTCTTCCAAATGCACTCCAGCCAAGTTTAATACGTCTGTTGAGTTCTTTCATAATGTTGCCATCCATTGAAATCAGCTGGCCAAGGTAAATATATGAATCAGCAATTTCTAGCTCAATGTTGTCAACTTGTATTTTTGTTTCCTCTACAAAATTATTGAACATGATCTTAGTTTTTTGTAGGTTCATCTTGAGTCCAACTTCTTTACTTCTAGTTGAGAGCTCCTGTACCATGTCTTGGAGTTCTGATGGGTTCGTTGAAAAAATAACAATGTCATCAGCAAACCGCAAATGATTTAAATATTCACCATTTATTTTTATTCCCTTGTTATTCCAATTTATCTGCTGAAAAATCATCTGTAAAGCTGAAGTAAAAAGTTTTGGAGAAATGGTATCTCCCTGCCTCACACCTTTACCAATTTTGATAGTTTTGGTATCTTTATGTAACCGAAATTTTGCACTTGCATTTTTATACACACGTTTCACCATGTCAATGTACACATCCTCAATGTCTGTTGATCTTAAAGAGTTGATGACTGCTGATGTTTTAATAGAGTCAAAGGCCTTCTCATAGTCAATAAATGCAACACACAATGGAAGTTCATATTCATGTGTTCTTTCAATTAATTCTCTTAATACTTGAATATGGTCCACTGTACTGAATCCACTTCGAAATCCAGCTTGTTCTCTTGGTTGAGCTGCATCTAATTTTTTCTGCAGGCGATGTGTTAGCACTTTTGTGAAGATTTTATAAATAGCAGGTAACAAGCTAATTGGTCGGTAATTTTTCAAATCCTCTTTATCACCTTTTTTATGCAAAAGAATTACTGTTGCAGAATCCCATTGGTTTGGTATGTTACCGCTGTTAAGACATTTGGTAAAGAATTTTGCAAGTATGTCTTCTACATATTCTCCAGCTTCTTTTAGGATATCTAATGTAATACCATCATCACCAGGGGCTCTTCCTTTCTTCATATTTTTTATTGCAAATGAAACTTCTTCTTTTAAGATTTTAGGAGCTGTTCCTTCGACTATTTCAGTGTCTTCGTTTAATTCACTGTTACTTTCGTATAGATTTTTGTAGAATTCTTCAACTCTTCTAAGTATTTCTTCCCTATTTCTTGTTACGGTGCCATCCTCTCCTTTTAATGCAATGATGTGTTTCTTCCCAACAGATAAACTTCCTTTAACAACCCTAAGGCTCTTGTTATTTTCAATGGCTTTCCTTACTAGCTCACAGTTGAATTTTCTTATGTCTTCTTTCATGCTTTTGCGCAGAGTTTTACAAAGTTCTATGTACTCAATCCTGGAACTGGTATTTCCATTGTATTGATATATATATATATATGCGTATATTAACAACCATTAGTAGAATATTGCAATATGTGTAGCCATGTTGAAATATAAAAGCGTTGAAAGCATTTGGTATGAAAGTCTTTATAAAAATAATTTCAACTAAAAATAATCTCAACTAAAAATAGTTACTGCGACACCCCAGAGACCTGTTCACGGCCCCCTTGAGGGTCGTGAACCACTAATCTAAGTGCTTATTCTTTAGTAATAGGCAATCACGAAATGTTTTTACAATCGAAAGAATCGCAATCGACTCAAATTTACAATCGAGTCAACGATTCATTCGTCCTTGAACTTAACAATCGAGATGTTCAATTGAAATCGCTGGTTAGTTGTCCAACTATACTGCGCACGCGCGTGAACATTGCTGAATCACTGCCGCACATTTCCGTTAATCGAGAAACTGATTCCACCACGCATAGTTACACGATGAATTAAGTCAGATTTAAAAACCATTGAGCGGTTTCGAGAGGTTCGAATAATCGAGACAATCGATTAAAACATCACGCAATCGGGCATCACTATTATTCTTATGAAAGTTTCAACCAATCAAATTACTGTTTTATAAGTTCTCTGAATGCAATATGCAATTATGTTTACTTCCACATATTTTCTTAAACCGATAAGAAGAAATAGAATTCGTAAGTAAATTTCGGATAAAAAACAAGAAAATATGTTCGACTATGAAGATGATGAGGGAATGGAAAAAACACCCAAGAATTGCGTCAAGAGGGACTTCTTTTGTGTTACAATTGACAAAGTTTTACAGTAAATGTATGTACAGTGTATGTACAGGAAAGATTCAAACTCTTCAGACAGCATCAAAGCTTGTGGGGCTTTACTTTGTAATTTGGAAGTATTACCTGAGGACCTTGCCTTTCACTGTAAAGACCTGCGCATTGATAGAGGATGATAGTGCTAACCTGAATAGCTCTGAGCTGAGCAATTTATTTTTACTCCTAAAAGGACATGGTACCTCAATAAAGACTTTCCACTTCATAAATGAAAACCAGCTGCAAAAGACTTTCCCAAATGTATGGCTAGCTTTGAGAGTTCTGCTTACCATTCTGGTTACTGTAGCAAGAGCCGAACAGAGCTTTTTCTGAAATTGAAGCTCATAAAAACTTTCTTGCAATCAAAAATTTCAAATGAGCGGTTATCTGCTAAAGCTATGCTGTTAATTTCTAATGGCATCATCTATGAGTTGGACATAACACAAATGATACATAAGTTTGCAGAAGTAAAGTCTCGAAAGGAAACTTTTGTCTAAAGTTCGACTAATTCCGTATTTGTCATATAAATCCTGTTTTTTGCTACTTTTATAAAAATGCACTTTCTTAAATTTTTAAAACATAAAATGTTTTAAACCTTATTTAATTTTTAATAAATTAATTATCCTAAATCCTTGTACAAATTATTCTTTACTATTACTACAATGTTTTTAATTAAGTTAATGTGCTATAGGAAGTGAAAAATCCCTTTTCCAATAAAACCACCATATTACACTCCAAGTAGGAAATTAGGGAAGTAAAAACTACATCAAAGCGGATGAACTTACTTGACTGTAGAAAAGAAATTCCAGATTATTGAATCTCATGTAAGGCTTTAATTTTTATATTAAAACAATTTGATTGTGTGGTTCATCAGAAAAAGTACTTGTGGTTTCATTGCATGCTATTTGTCGTAAGGAAATTTTATATGTTATCGTAGCTTTTCGTCTTGTCATGATAGTCAGTAGTGTTTGTAATAAGATTTAGTAGCCTATTGAGGAGATCCCTAGAAATACAAAAAATTACGCCACACCAAAGGAATTATTTTGAAAATAATTAATATTTAGTGGGGGGGCGCCAAATTTTGGGCTTGCACCAGGCGCCATGTGACCTAGATCCATCTCTTATATCAGAGAATCTATAAAACTTCGAAAAAACCAAGGTCGAATTGCAAATTTTGTTATTATAATATAGTTATTATTGTTATTGAATTTTGTTATTATATTTTTACATATCTTTATTTATTTTTGATTTCTATTATATGGGGGGTGGGAGCTAGTCAGGCATTAAATTGCCCTTTTTTCATCTCCCTCTTTACATAACTTTAAATCTTTAATTACTTCGCTCGTTATTTTGTAATTTTATGTTAAGGAAAATAAATTGACTTGATTTGAATAAATTTCCTCGATGAGTTGTACCTAATTCCAAGCGTTAAAACTACGTTTTGATTTCTAATTCAGTTTATATTATATCACAGACTTTCTGTACTTTCTTTCGGCGATTTTTTTCCTCCATGTCATTACTCAGTTTTGATAAAACGGAAGATCCCATTTGCCATTCTAAGCATTGGCGTGATTAATTCCACACATTTTTTTTCTCAAAGGCTCTCTGTTTATTTTCAGATTCTTATTGGTAAAAATGACCGAGTATGAGTTATAAATAACCCGAAACCCTACACATGAAAGAATCTTTGTTGAAATATTGACTTAACACGTTAAACGTATTTATTTACATTTTTTAAAAGAATACGGAGTAAAGGATATTGTCGTTTGGAGTAGTGCTTCTCAACCTTTATGAAGCCGCTGCCCGGTAAATCCTTTTTTTTTTTTATAACGTGAGGACCGGTTAAATTCTCTTTCCCCAAGGGGAGGCCCCGGTCTCGACAAATTTACTCGTAAATACCTTCCATATCTTTTTATGTTCATACATTATATTATAAGTATGAATAATTAATTATGACCTAATCATAAAGAGTATCAGTACGCCCCTTCTATTAATACACACTTTTCTGGTGCACTTCCTTGCTGATGGGCATTGGCATTTGTAACACAGATGGTAATTCGCTCAGTTTTAAGAACAGAGGATGCATCGCACAGTATTGTAATCGGCTTGCAGGCACTTTTTATGTCAGGTCATAATGAGCAGTGTACCCTTTCTTGAATGCTAAAAGATTTTGATGTCTTAAAACTCTCGATCATTCATAAACACACATAATACACTCGCATACAAAGCCGGATTATACACAGGGCTCTGGGGCCCCACAGAAAACATTGGCCCACTATGACAACCAGCACGCTAAAAATAATTGTGTTTTTTAGAAAATTTTGTTTCCGAACTATATTTTTACTTACGAAATCTGAAAGCATTAAAAAACAATTATGGACTACTCGTATTATATAAAAATTAATACAAAGAGAGAGAGAGAAATAATGCTTGAAGCCAAACCTTTTGTGCAAAGTTTGTGCTTTCGTTGTTATCGGATCTTACTGCAAAAGTAAAAGCTAATTCAATGGACATTATTAAAAAATTTGCTACAACCAAAGCGCGCGAAGTATGAGTTTACGATTAGACTGTTCATTTACTTGCTATGTAGAACATCAGAATTAATAAAATTTTAAAATATTCAGTACATTGTTAAGTCTGGTGGAGTGAACTTTGTCCCTGTAATAGGGTATAGGGCCCACTATAGTCTTAATCCGGCCCTGCTCACATACTTAAAAATACACTGCTTAATCATTGACAGTTGCTGCAAAGATGTTATTTAGGTGTTCGGGGTCTGAGCTTCCTGACGCATTTGCGATTATTATTATCATCAGAATATTTCCACGATTAGATATTTATTCATGAAAATGTTTAAAAATATAAAATGAAAACTTCTAGAAGAATCTTTTGCGGCCCGGTATAATTGATGCCAAAGTCCGGTACCGGGCGCAGCGGTTGGGAAACGCTAGTTAAGATGTAGCGGAAAACGTACGTATCTATGATCTTAATCTGATTATCTAGTATCCAAAACTCACAGTAAACCACCGCGGGAAAAAAATCCTGTTTATTTTATCTGGTTACTACGTTTACACCAATGCAGTACTAGTTCCCCAAGAACTATTCAAATTTATAAAAGTATATCCAAAAAACCTGAAAAATACACGTATTATAGATGCTTATTATTTAATCGTAAAAAATATTACCTATATATATATAATTTGGAATGTGAGTCTCTTATACGGAATACTTTTTAATTAATTAATAGGCAGTTCTGGATTAAGGATTTTATAGGACCTAGGCTGGACGAAGAGAGAATGGGCCCTTAAAGAGTATGGCCCCTACGATATTCAGTTAGTAAATCATAAGTTTGTCTTCGAAATTCATCATCTTCAATATTCAGGTTTGTCAATGATGAAACTCGGACATTTGTAAATAAAAATTAAAATAGCGTAAACTTAAATCACATCCATCTCCATCAAGGCTCCCGAGTGTCTCCCAAGCCGAAAGGCCCGGTCCTATACGTAAATCCGGCACTGTAAATGTCTTCGTTTTATTTATCAAAAATAAAAGATAACCCATCCTTTACCAAATCCAAATGGTATAGAGCAGTAGTTCACAATTTTCCTCAAGCCGCGACCCACTTCTTTAGCAACCAAATAATCCGTGACCAACTTTCATAGTAGCCAAATAATTCGCGACCCCCTTTATAGTAACCAAAAGATCTGCGACCCCTCTGTCCGCCGCCGCCACATTTGCATAATAAAAGCATTTTTAACAGAGTAAAGAAAACACATTAAATATAAAATTATATTATATTAATTATATATATTGTTAATTATGTATATTATATTAATTATATATTATAGATATAAAGTTAACAACCATTAGTAGAATATTGCAATGTGTGTAGCCATGTTGAAATATAAAAGCGTTGGAAACATTTGGTATGAAATTCCTTACAAAAATAATTGCAACTAAAAATAGTTGCGGCGAACCCCAGGTTGGGAACTACTGGTATAGAAGAACGAAATATCATATAACATTTTCATAAACTTTAAGGAAAGGGAAGAAATTTTTTAAATATTTTTCTCCATTAAAACGATGTGCAAGTCTACAGGCGACGCAACATTTAATGATTATTACAGTTATAATTGTTTTTGTGCTTTATAAGGCATTAATATATCGCATCCTTGAGACGAAAGTGATACAACACAAAAATTCCCAATTTGCAGGAAACGCAAAAAAAAAAAAAAACTATTTCTGGCTGAATTGAGGGATTCTGTGTTCATCTAATGACTTCAATCCTAAAATCAGTTTCTCTAACCATCAGATGAGGAAAAATTTGAGTCATTTTTTAGACTAAAACCCTTCTTATCACGACTTTTTGAGTTATAGCGGTTTATGAGATCCTTTCAAGATGTACTATTTTGAATTTTTGTTGATAATTTTTTGACATTTAACAGTACTGATGCCGAGCAAGAACTAAAAACGGGAAGTACTATTTTGAAAAGAAGAAAGCTAGACGTCATGCTTTCCATTTAAATACCAGTGTTCGATAGGCTTTTATTTTTTGCTAAAATTAAAATTTATTTCAATAAAATTGAATTTGATTTATTATATACCAAGAAGAGACAATACTTCAATATAAGTTAATATTGTTTAATGTTT
>QLNU02014802.1:59643792-59660247 GCA_006491805.2 Dysdera silvatica
ATGAGCTTGATGTGTTGTTTCCCCTTGGCGTGTAACTGTTTGATTTCTTCATAAAATTCCTCAACCTCCTCGTCGGTATGGCTTGATGTTGGTGCATATGCCTGTACTATCTGAAGTTGGTATCGCTGTGTTAGTTGAACAACGAACCTCGCTGCTCGATCTGACGTGCTTTGGACTTCAAGAAGGTAGTCTTTAATTCTTTTGTAGATTAAGAAGCCAACACCCCTTGTTCTTCCAGTTTCCGTTCCTCTATAATAAAACAAATGTCCACTTTTAAGTTCCACCAACTCTTCACCTTTTCTTCTAACTTCACTGAGTCCTACAATGTCCCATTTGATCTTGTCTAGTTCTTCTTCCAATTCTTGAAGTTTTGCTTCAGAATCAAGGGATCGTCCATTATACGTTGCCGAGGTCAATAACAACGGCAGCCTGGGCCATTCCAGTGATTTCCTGGTAGCACCCCCTTGCCATGCCAATGCATGACCGCTGCTCATCGGAGCAATTCCAGCACCTGGAGACTAGGGGCCATGGTTTCTGGTGTGTCAACATAATGGAGGAATTAGCTATAATTTCACCACGCTGGCTAAACGGGTTGGTGAATTAGCCCTCCCGCCTTTCTATCCATGTAGCAAATATTAATTTGCCACACAAATAGAAAGCTCAGCCTGCACCACTTGAAGGCGGGGTAGGACACTCGGTTACTGGCCTGGCCGGGTCCACCCATCGTCACGTACGGTCAGCGTATGGGTCTCCTTCTAGTTAGATAGCAGCTATCCTTTTGCAGGCCATATATATATATATATATATTGCCTTGGAATTTCCACATTTTAGGTCGAACACTAGAAACTCATTTCTTTATTATTAATATTATTTTTTAACATATTCATAATGATTTTAAAAAAAATATTAAATTGGTTGGAAAACAAACGTAAAATAAAACTTGAAATAGCACAGCATGCAAACACGCCTGCACTCAAAATGGTAAACAGTACTTGTTTACAAAATATAAGACGAGTAAAGTAGTTTACTTCTTTCGCCGTGCTGCCATTACTGAATTAGCATGTGCGAGTGAGTACGTGCAGCCACTTTTCCCGTTTAAAATTCTTTATTTTTGTAAGTGCTAAACATGAAAACACTTTTAAAACACTAAATGCAAACATTGCGTTTCAGCATCCTTTTAACAGCGATTTTCGAAATTACTATTTCCGTAATTTATTTATAACTGGGGTTCTACTTCGATTTTAAGTACGAGGTTGGTATCAACATTTTTAGAAATGGTTGGTCTTTCATTTAAAAAAATAAAAAAAAATTTTGTTTTTTTTTAAGCCGGAAGTGGGTATGTGCCCTCTTAAAAATGCTGGATACTTGGCTAAAAATAGAAATTGGAAACAAACCCCACCCTCTTTGGAGGATTTCTGAATCCGCCCTTGTCCACAGATGCTGAAGAGTTTTGCCCACCTGCAAAAAAAGGAACTACAAAAGAACCACTACAGAAAATGGAAGGATATTTGGATTCACCTATCTTCAGAAAAAGTGAAGCTTTCCGTCATATGCAAGACGTTCTGCGCAACAAAACTGCTGTAATATTTCACAGATGCAGAGTGATTACGCATTCATATTCAACATCACGGCTATTCTGTTTGCTTGATCTTAATCGTGGTAATGTTTATTGCAAAAAGACGTGCGTTTTTTAAGGGCTAAGCTTCTAATTCGTAAAGTGCATGCCTTCATGTAAAACTATCACTACAGGTAACAAGCAGTTTATCTACAAAATCATTGCATTTTGCGAAACATTAAAATGAAAAATACATTGGCTAATGTCTTTTGTAGGCCATACGATTGTTGATGTCAGAATTGTACGTTGTGTGTAAATTATCAGCATAATAAAACATATTGAACAATCGTTCCAGATTAGTCCATTTTTCTTACAATTTGTTTCTTAGAAAGCATGTTGCTAAGAGATTTTGGCTATTTGGAAAACTAGGTGGTTCCCATGGCGACTTTTTAGTTATTTCTCTTTCGGAAAAAATGGTTTTAAAGTCGAGTTTTAATTCTACCAAATATCTCTAAAGATATCTTTGAATAAGGTGTGTTAATAATGATCATTTTGTATGTACACTCGAAAGTAAGTATTTTGACACAGATTAGGTAGAGAAAGCAGTTCGTTAATGGCTGCATGGCGAGACAACTGACCTCTATGCTAAAAGCGTGAACAAACTAAAAACACTTTCAGATTAGTGACTAAATAAGCTTGGTGATTACGTAGAGAAATAGTAAAAATGAATAAAATACGAATAACATTGAAATTCATTTCTTCATATTGTAGTAAAAAAAACACCAAGATTTTTCGAACTTTCTCAGTATGTAAGTATATTAAGAAGGAGAGAGAGAGATGGCATCCATATTGGGTAAAGAATTGGAATATCTGTGATATAGGAGCATGGTGTTCATTAAATTTAAAAATTATTTTAACTTGTAAAAAATTAATTTTAAACGTTAAATTAATTTGCAAATGTAAAAAGTACCACCTTTCAACAAGAAAGAAGTTCCTCTACGAATTCGGTAAGGAGGCAAATGAGAAACTCATGGATTAAAAAAAAGGGAATTTTAAAATTGGATCGACAGCGGTTTCGGATTAAGTTCGACTCACGACTTTCTGTTTCCTGATCTTCAGTAATTTTAGTTTTATAAATGTAGCAACTTCGGCGGTGTTCTAAAAAGTCTAGTTCAAGTGCATTTTGAAATGCGGAGACCTTGTGGCTCAGACAGGATAAGTTTTTTGATCCATGTCGCGATTTCAGTAATTCCGTCCGCTCCGTAAACAGCAAACCCAAATAACTTGAACTGGAATTGGCATTAAGTAGAGTTTAAGCAAAAAATCCGGACCAGAGAAACAAAATGTCGAAATAATTAATTCCTGCATCTGTAGAACAGCAATCGAATGATCGCTTAACCGCAACAAAAAAAATTCGGTTTAAAACAAGGAAATTTTCCGAAGCCATTTTAAGATATTTAGCTAGCTTGAAATAGAAGCCTGATCTAATTTATAATTAAAGTAGTGTGGCTTTAATTCCGAAGCGTATATATGTAAAAATATATATACATTTGATTTATTGGACACGAAGCATATTATGCTAAATAATTTATAAGCAATTTATTGCGAAGCATATTGTTTTGAACGTTGAAAGTAGAAAATGTAACAAATGTAAAAAAAACTTTTTAAAGATAAAAAAAATAAATAGATTATCTGTAATCCATGTACGTCACAAAAAAGGGATGCAGAGCGAATCTTTATTTAAAAATAGATTAATTAGATTTTTATTGTTACCTTGACTTAAATTTTTTTATCAAATTACTTTCTTTTTGCCTATTGAGGTGACTGGAACCAAACGAGCTGATTTTTTATATCAGCTTTTTTTCTTTTCTTTTTTTTTTTGATCATCCCACAGGTATTTAAATACATCGATATATATTGTTTATGTATAATATCATTTTATTTTTTGTAATTTCATGTGATACCTGTAAAATAAAACGTATGATTATTATAGAAAATAAAATGTAAAAAGTAGATTAATGAGCTGGTGTAGCAAATGAATGCAGATCAAAATATTGTACATTATTTGATATGAATTTAATATCACTAAGAAATTCTTGTTGAAACAACTCTGTCAATAAAATGCAAATTCGCTGAAAAGAATCTGTAGACAAAATAAATTCTATACCTAAGAGAAATACCTTTTAACATATAGTAGGGCCCGTATATAACAAGAAATTTTGGAGCACTGTAAATGCTGGCTATATTCGATCTTTACTAAATCCGCTTTGGAATTTAAAATTCCAAACTTCGAAAATAATGTCTGCATAAGTAACATATGTGCATGTAATATACATACAATAATGTTCAGCTTTGAATTGGCTTAAAATTTAATGAACAGCGTATTGTGATTAACGGGCTGTAGATATTCACATCCTTCCTCACAGTTCTCCAATGCAAGGTGGTTAACGAGATGTCATGTATAAGAAAGATCTATTGTTTATATACATAGTGAAAGTTGTTCTGTGTATGGGGTTGGGGGGTGTCTTTGTTCTTAATGGCCCAAAAGAAATTCTCATCAAATTTTTGCCTGATAAGCAGGCTAATATTTTCTTTTAGACATTAAGCTGATTGACCATTTTTCCTCGCTCAATGCGGTGAGCGCAAAAGTCTTGTCGCTAAAAGCGATTAAATTATATTACACTTACATTATATTAAACAAAATCCATATTTTTCTGGTTAAATCCTGGAACTCACCACATGAGAGCTCGTTATATAAGTGGGTTCGACTGTATATTACACTAATCTGAAAAACTAACAAAACACGATGCTTTTTATTAATATTTTATTTTTAATCATTTTTCCACAGGCGAATATTTGTTATTATATATAAACGTTATATCATATCTAAGCAGGGGCGGATCCAAAAATTTTTTTTCGGACCTGGGTTAAGGGCGCACAGCTTAAAAACGATTTCAGACCTATTTTGTGAAAATTGTTTCCGAGTTTAAGTAAGTGTGAACTTGTTTTCCATGGGGGCGTGCACCCGTCCCCTGTACAGGGTGTTCTGAAAACATCGGTTCAAAAGTATATAGCCATGATCTTTGTACAAAATGGACCATAGCGACCCTTTACATGGGGGGTCGGAAATAAATAACCACGGAGTTATGGCTATAAACAAATAACAAAGCATGATTGGATAAATATATGGGCCTATAATGCACGTATTCGTTCAATAAACTGCACCTGGGACTGTATTATCAAAAAACCTGTTTCTTATTTCCAGTGCATCTCTGGAATGTGGGAGTTAACAATTTCGAGCCAATGAAAATTATATTTGAAAGTTTGACCTACCACTTGAATTTAATTTCCCAAATTTCGCAGTCGCTAATTTTTGGCAAGCTATTTAAGAATCAAACCATTGACTTTTTGGCCATTTTATCCCCCCCCACCTCCGGTAACTAAAAACATTGAAAATAAACTAACATAGGAAAATAAGCACAACAGCAACCCCCCTCCCGAAAGTGCTTACATGATACTTGAACGCTCTCTATTAAATTTTTTCCATGGTAAATGGAAATACAAGTCCTGCGACCCGGCCACCATGACGGCGCGCATAGCTTGGATTATCGGAGGGCGTGGCCCATGAGGGCGCACCAGACCGGGGGCCGGTTGGCCGGCAGATCACTCCGCCCCTGAATAGATCTACCGAAAGCTATGATATAGAGGTAAACCTTCTCATTCGAACCAACCCCTTTTAGGAATTTTCTGGGTACGTTACTGGATCAAGGGTAATTTTTCGATACTAACTTTTATTATCAAGCTATTTATTATTTACCTGCAGGACAGACTTTTGAATTCTTGGACGGTAAAACATGAACGAAAAGAAAAGAATCTTTGGAGCATAAAAGTTTATGATTGGCAGGTGGAGGGCATTGGCGGATCCAGTACGAATCCCAGAGGTGGGGAGGGCGATTTGTATGAAAGTGCACAAAGTAATTTTAAACTTCAGGCGGGGGTATCCCAGTAGCGCAGTTGGTAAGGCGTCCGTATACGGATCTTGTTAACGCATGCTGGGCGGAGGGTTTGTTCCTTTTAGTACTGGGCGCCCTTGGCCGCACCGGGTCCCTGTGCAATTCACCCTTCCCCCTATTGCCTGCCCTGCCCTTCGTAGCAAAAATTGAAACATTCCTTAGGTAAACTTCTTTAATCGGTGTTGCGAGTCTCGAGATATTTATTTTTCAAACTAAACTTCTTGCTTTAGAACCAAGAGGGCTCCCACGGATCTTGAGGCCTCCTATGTTCGTAGTGCACCACTGAGGAAAGTTGCCAGCCCTACGTAGGAGCCCTAAAATCTTTATTTATGAAATTGCGCCAATTATAAAATCAAGTCGCCAATCTCAGCAACCACAAAAAATGCCAACACGCCCGGAAAGCTGTTTGAGGATGCAATGTAGCAACCCCGCGCTGGAGTTGAAATTTTCGGGGGAGACAACTTCATGGTTTGTAAGCGCCATTGGTCATTATAGATCCCGCCTCTGCGAAATAAAAGTATGCATAACTCCGTGGATATTCATTTCCGACCCCCCATGTAAAGGGCCATTATGGTCCATTTTGCACAAGGATCACGACTATATACTTTTAACTCGATGTTTTTGGAACACCCTGTATTTGCCCTTGTATCCAAGACCGTGCACAAGAAGGGATTTTGTTTTGGGGGCTAACTCCCCCTCATATTTGAATAATATTATTAGCTATAAAATAAAATTCCTTATGAAAGAAAGGTTTGTTTCCATCAAAGCACCCCCTTTTTGAAATCCTGCGTACGGTCTTATAGTGCGTTCGCGCTCAGTTGTCGCCCGATACCGTTACCAGATGGGTTGTTCCATTGCAGTTTATGGAAACCTACCCGAACTGGTTTTTCCCGCGCGAAAAACCAGTTACGGCAAGACGCCCTTCCCTAAACTGCAATGGACTAACCCGTCTGCTAACGGTATCAGGCGTCAGGTCTGCGCGAACGGACTATAAGTATATTATATACAACAGATACACAACAAATTTAGATAATTGATCTAGTACAGGGGTTAGCAAATTTTTGAGACGGAAGAGCCGAACTTGTCCCTTACAACAATTCAAAAATTATTCAAGAGCCATAAATATATTTTTACAAATAAGGACAATTTAATGTATTATTATGATATTAATTATATCTTTATTAAATAAAACAATCGAATAAAAAATTATTCTCATTGGTTTTAATCAGTGTGAGTAATAATATTGAATTTCCCTAAAAAATTTCTCTATGTCCGGTTTGTAACTAGTCATTTTCATTAGGAACAATTCCAAGTTGTGTATCAGTAATCTGGCTTCTCAATTTACATTTAATGAAATTCATGTTAGAAAATGATCGCTTATATAAATACGTGGACCGAAAGATACTGAGAAGAATACATGCGAAATTTTTTCAACCCATGGCGTGAGTCTAGAAGACTGTTTTAAATAATGACAATCATTAAATCCGCCTTCTGTAGGTCTTTTATCGCAATCTGCTTATGCTGGGAAATCAGACTGCAGTTCTCTTTGTTTAGTTCTTCCATTTCAGTACCGAGACATTCAGATTTGCAGCTCTATAAGCCTTTGCTTGTCAGGTCCAGCATTTGTATTTCAAAATTAGCCTTATCAATATCAAACGGAGAAAAGTATTTGATTCCTTCACATTGGCATTAAGAGGGTTTGTAATAAAAGCTAGGGACGTTTTATAATTTCTGGATTCCTGAAACTTTTGAAGAAAAGATTTCTCATATTTAAAACTGCTGCCTTAAAATAATATTTGCAAATTATTATTAATTATTAAAGAAGATTAATAATAATTAAAAATTAATTAAAGCGCATTATTTTCTTGGTGATATTGAGACAAATTTGTGAATAAACTAAAGTTTCCTTAAGTGAATCTCTAGCGAACAGAATTAATTTCTTTTAAGACGAAATAGCGTCTTCTACTATTGCAAAAGCACTATTTCCCTTGCCTTGTAATTTAAGATTGAGCTGCTTCAGTTGTGATGTGACGTCCACTATAAAGCATAATTTAATTTTGCAACCACTGATCTTCTATAAAATTGCGATTGATGTGATACACTGCGCAAAAATATTAGATAAATAAAACACAATACTGTCACTGTTAGAAATTACACAATTTAATGTCGTGACAGCTGTTTCAGTAGCTTCTTGCTACTTTTTTCAAACAAAATATATAGTTATATTTCGTATCAGATCATGTATATTTCGTTTGAGAAAAGTAGCAAGAAGCTACTGAAGCAGTTGACACGATATTAAATTATTTAATTTCTAACTGTGACAGTATTGTGTTATATTTATCTACCACTGATCTTCTGTTAATTCTGAATATTGAACACTTTTGTTGTCGAGGAATAGCTTGATTTCATTTATGCAAGATGCAAAACGACGTAAATGAAAATATGCCAGTTTCATTTTCAGTTCTAGTTTAGGGCCACATATACATAATCAAAGAGCCGCATGTGCCTCGTGAGCCACAGTCTACAGACTCCTGATCTGGCATATATATATAGAGGTGAATATATCACCATCTATAAATACTATTAAAATATAATATAATGAAAAAACATTCCAACTTTGTCGATCCAATGTACAGTACACTACTATAGTTGTAATATCGATATTTATAAAACAGAGAATTAATAGAAATTTTAATAAATAAATTTACCTTTAAAATTATTATTGTCGTCAAACGAAGGGTCGTTTTACTTGTAATCAATAAAAACACAGAAAATTTTTCATATTTTTATGATATTACTAGAGCCCAGATTATATGCACTAAAAAAAACAGCAAAACATGCACTAAAGAACCTCAAAATATCCACATATATGCATTTAAAATGAATAAACGGCGTTTTAAAACAAATAAATTCATTATTAACTGCTAAGTAGAAATATTCGATATACGCAAAATGATATGCTTTATACAGTAAAATATTTATTATGGCATATCATAATACGTCTCTCGATATTTTGAACAATTAAGCTTTGTCCCCTATTATTCAATAGCTTCTTTGTGACCAAGAAAGTCCTTTCCAGAGCTATAAAGGTAATTGGACAGCATTTATAAAATTTTGCGGATTGTCTATTACTGATAGTTTATATCCATTATATAGGCTATCAGCCACATCAATTGTTGATAGATAATTTTTTTGAACTTTACCCTGTGTAAGTGCGTATGTGTGTAATCTTACCTTGGGCCAATAACTATTTTAGCACAACAGAACTAAATCTTCTGTTTCCCTAATTAGGATAGTAACTGTAGTTTAGCTATGACTACACATATATACTAGTTTGGCGCCTTAGGATATATAATTAAACATGTACGTTTACAAATGCCTTTGCATTTCTGCACAGATAAAGACTAAGAGAAAAGTTTAGTTTTACTTATGGGGAAATTTCTTCCGGCAAAGGAACGATAAGATTAACTTAAAATTACTAAACCTCTCAAAATATGCAGTTATTCGAGAGAGAAAGTCGCCGTTTTTATGCATCTATATGCACTCTCGCTAAAAAGGAGTAAATATGCAATTGCATATGCACATTTGCATATAATACAAACTCGATTAATTACCGTAATTCTGCTGAAGATAGTAGAAAATCAGAAGCAATCGTTATCATAGGCGTACGCAGAACTTTCGCAAGGGGGGGTTATAGGCTCAATGGGGGGTTACAGAGCTACAACTCACATATTCCTATGTTAAATATACAAAATTTCATTGCAATGGGGGTTACAACCCCCATCAACACCCCCCTGCGTACGCCAGTGATCGTTATATTCAGGATGTACCGATTTCGTAGACAACTTATAAGTGTCTATTTAAAAGAGTAAATAAACAATGTTTATAATAATATAAGGTTTGGCGGCATATATATATATATATATAATAACTGTCAAACCTTAAATAATTGTACTGAGAATTGGAGAGTCAACTCTCCAATTCTCAACACTGACATTCTGAATGTTGATGAGTAAATAAGCTTGGTATGCAAACAATTGAAACTCGCTGAATTTAAATATCGACCTTAATCGTTTTTTATTGCTTTTTATCATCTTTCTTCTTCTTTTTATGTCAGAACAGTAACAAAGGTATAAAATAGATATTTGTTTAATTTTTATGCTAAAAAAAATTTAATTTCTACACGTAGCGAACCTGTAAATTTACTTTTTGTAAGTCATACAGAAGGTCTATGAATTATAAAAGAACATTTGCTAGCACCTGTATTTTTCATGATCTTCTTTAGAACCACCGTTTATAAAACTTATGGCTGCCATATTTCCCATCATGCTCAGCACTTCCAAGTTTGCGCATGTGCGGGAGAGCGGTGGTATGAACAATTCGATGTTTGATATAAGATTATGATTTATCCATAAAACTCTCAGACTTTCCAATTTGGGAAAATTAGACATTGAAACAAGGAGATTGTGGTCCAGAATAAGAGTATGAAGATTCTTCATGGGCTTCAGAAAACGCAGATCTCTGAAAAAAAAAAAGGATGTTCATCGATAAATAAAATCTCAGTACGAAAAAACAAATTTTAAAATAGTATCCATTCCTTGAACAATAAAGAAGTTCAAGTCATTGTGAAGTCATCATAGTTCACTATGCATTTAAGAAAATGTACCATAAAAGTTCGAACCATGATAATAATATATTTTTTTTTTGTAAAAGTTTTAGCAGTGAATTCTTTTCAAGTGATAAAAGATTAATCAAGATTTGCCATATAATTAATTAATGATTCAAAACCCTCGAGTGAATGCATGAGCACCCATATGGGGGTAGAGGTGGGCTCGAGCCCCCACTTTCAAAAGTTTTACAGTCACATTTTAAAATAAGGTACTTTTTAGCTCATTACTAATTGTCAAGCAGTATCAATTATTTTTGTAGCGTTTTGGTATCTTGTACATTCACTAAAATTCTCGATAGCTTTGAGAAGGAGGTAATAATTTTTCTGAGCTCCCCTCCACCCCTAGAAGTACTCGTATGGTCGCCCATGAGCGAATGCTAGTTTCCGAAATCTAAGAGCAAGGAAATTCCTAACATTAAAAGACAACAGATATTTTTATATAGTTTTATATTTATTAAAAACAATGATTATTTGTTTTATTAAAAGACAATAATTATTTGTTTTATTTCCAGTTTTATATTTTATGACGAATTCATGAAGTAGCATATTGCTCAACATGAAGTATATTTATTGCCCATTTTTACATGAGTCTTGTTATTCTGAAACAAGGAATATTTTGGAAAGAAAAAAAAAACTCTACTAAATTCTTGTAAGCAATTCCCTATTGTCGGATAGTCCTGTAAAGAAAATTTATTTCTTTAACCAGTACCAAATTAGTATTTGCGCAATAAAAATATATTTACATTTCCTTTCGATTGCCTCTTGTTTTGGCCCTGATATTATTATATTACTTCGTCGTGTTATAAACTTTGGATGCAAGATATTATTATCCTCCACAGGTTTAACACGATTGCCACATAGTGGTCAACACAGAAAAGCTTCTGAGGCGAGTTTTTTGTGTGTTTTTCGTGGGGAATAATTATACGTGAAAATTCCAACACCCACGTTTATTAGCTGATACTAGAGCTTTTGGCTTTGGGAGAAAAAGATACGGATCCAGGATGAGGACGGCGTCTCTTTTTCTCCTAAAACAAAAGCTCTAGTACGAGCCAACAAACTTGGGTGACGGAATTTTCGAGTGTTAGAAACTTCGTTCAATAAAAATTCCTTTTACGTTGTGTGTTCACCGTACGTAGAGTTTAGCTCAGGTTCTTTGCCCCCTGGTCTGTCTAATCGTGAAGATATAAGTACCGGGTGTTTAACGGCTCACCTCACAAATGACGGTAATAATCTTGTCCCATAAAATACAAAATTCCTGATTAATAAATCGTTTATTTACACATCAATCTACAACTAATAATTACTCGATACAACCTCAACAACGCTCAAACTTAAGTCTAACCTTTTTTTCCTTCTTTTCTGCTAGCATTATTTTCGCTTTTCGTTGTTTTTCACGTGCTCACGTTATCTCATTTTCAAACATTTAATTCACCTAGCGGATATATTAGGCTTAAACAAACGATGCAAAAAATAAAAAAATAAATAAATAATAGATGTAAAGTAAACAACTGGCCATCCAACTTCGTAAAGTAGGAAAATTATTTGTTTGCTTTTCTTTCTGTTCTTCTTTTTCTCCACAGACAGAATTTATCGATCATTTTCGATCGATGTCTTGTATGTTTCTGCCATGTATGATAGTAATGATCCATTGTTTAAAAACATGTGTTTTTATTTTACCTTTATCTTAATTTCGTATTATATGCGGAGACAAGTAGATAGAAATTAGTGGTTATATACAAAAATGACTGCACTTCATACGCATGACACTAATGTTTTGTAATGTACATCGCATTTTAGTATCTATTAAATCTATTAATTATTAGGAATTACGTTTATACTTATTCATAGTATTAGTAGATATTATTAGATCCACAGCAGTATATAAGGACATTACAGAATAGCTTTTAATAACAAAGCTATATCAGTGATCAGTCTATATATATATATAAGTGAGCTTTGCTCAGCTCACTATAGCCCCAGCCTGGCTATGTCTCTACTCTCCACCCCTCTTCTGAGCTGCATTTGCCTCCGTACCACCCTCACATTTCTAAATTATAACGAACGTAATATTTCTATAAATACACTTTTGTAAATACGTTTTTTATTTATAATACGAGATTTGCTTATAACTTAAGAAATATCAATAATAATAAGCATTGTAATAATATTATTATCTTATTAGTCAAACATTATACCAAACAAAATCCATATTTTCTTCGCTAAATCCGGAAACTCGTTACAGGTGGATTCCACTGTATTTAATTTAATATAAAGTTCGTAAGATAATTACAAGTTTCTTTATAAAATAATTATAAATTCCCTATAAACGAAGAAAAGGAGTCTAAACGACAAGAATTTTGAAAATAATTCATGAAATTATGTCTCCGGAGAGTTGTTGATAATTAAAAATGTTATCAAGTAATTAAACTGAATGTTAATATAATCACATTATTTCTTATTTCAATGCTGAAGAAAGTCTTGATTCTTAATTAGAAGCAAAGATGCTGCACATATTTTTAGCCGATTCGGAAAATTAATAAAATTTATAGTGCCATCGGGGAAGCATAAAAATACGTTCCTAATTATAAACCGACGTTAATTAAAGCAACAACGTATCATCCCATATTTTCATTTCTTGTTAAATCGCATTTATTTATAAAGAATAAAATGTTTTATAATCAAATGGCGAAGTAAACAAATAATTATAAGTTAAGCCACCAACAAAATTAATATTTTAGATGTTGATTATAACGAGAACAGCTACATGCTCAAGCATTCCTTCCTCATTGAGAGGGAAATCCATGCGTCTTCCGTTGATGTTTTTTTTGTTTTATTTTTCGTTCAAAGACAATTTTGATTGGTTCCTAATTAGATTAATGAACGTTTTAATTAATTCAGAATTCGAAACTTTCTTTACGATGTGTTTGTATTTCATTTCTATTTCCAATTTATGCCTTTGAAGTACGCGCGGTTGTGCAAATTATTAATTAATATTTCAGAAGAGTTAGTGCCGTAAAAAAGCTTTTAAGCGCTAGAATTCGAATATGTGCAGAAAGAAAGCACAGCGGGAGAAAATAATTAAAAGTGTTTCAATTAAGAAAATATACGAAAAATGTAGACAACCTGGGATAAATTATAAAAGGAAAAAGTTGATTATTTTGTATATTTAAGTGGTCGACCCCCAATGTCATGAAATTTTGTATATTTAACATAGGAATATATGAGTTGTAGCTCTGTAAACCCCCATTGAGTCTAAAATCCCCCCTTATGAACTTTTTGCGTACGCCTATGTTCACAATGAATATAAACTGAAAAGTGCAAAAGAAGAAAGCAAAAAACTTGCAAATAGACTAAGTATTTTGTAGACCAATAAAACACGAGACTTGTAATTCACTGCGCCAGTTACAAATACAAAATCTGATAGTGATTCCGAACACAGGCATATTATGTACATAAATATGTGCGATTTATTGTACATGGAACTTGTCTAATGTAATGCATAAACATGTCTCCTGTGATAAATAAAATCCATTTATTTATTATTATTAGAAAGGGGGGAGGCGTAAACAAAGCCATAAATAAGCTGGTATGTGACACTTCGACAAGGGTTGACAACTATTTCCGATGAGGAAGGCAATCCCTAAGAATAGAGTTGCCAACTATACATGTACTGTGGATGAAAACTTGTTCATAAAGTTTGTCTACATATATCCGGTTTAAATTCTATAATAAAGCATTCGTTTGGCTTCAAAAATACTTGCTTGCATGCAGTTCCTGCTATATAAAATTGCAATTAAGCAGGTTTTGATAACATTAAAATGATAGGAAAAAATTTGAGGCTCGATATTTTTTGCATATATGCGGTTTTCGCATATATGCGAGTTGCATGTACGCAGTTTCGGCTGTATATGGGTTCATCACAAACAACAGCGGTATTTCGTAAAAAGTCATTTGCGCCAATTAATACGCTTCCGGGCAGCAAAAGCTGGCAATCGAAAGACCGATTAATAGGCTACCGGTCATTAAGCGTTAGTGAAAAATAGCCCATTAATAAGCTTCCGGTAGGTAAAGTGTTAAGCTAGAAAGACAATTTTAGAAGCTCTCCCTGCGACAAGAAATCGTTTTTCTTGCGAGGAAGGTGAAATTTAAAGTTAAAGGTCTTTGCAACATGAAAAAATGGGGAGGGGAAGGAGTCCTTTAAATTCTTATTGTGCGTATGGGCCGTAGGCCCAAAGGTGTGTGTACCTGATCAGGTTTTGTGAGTGTAATATGCTTCCAGTGCATAAATAATATAATATGCTTGTGTGTTAAGAATCACAAATGTGTATAAATTCGAGAAAATAATTAGTTTCTTGGGTTCTGTGAGAGATCTTAGCAGGGTGCGAATCAAACTTTTTTACGAGGGGGGGGATAAAATAATTCTAGGTACTTCCTCTAGCGGCTCGAATTTTTGGACCCTTAGGCAAAAAATTATTTTGAGCCCTTTAGTTTTAAAAAAATTTTTTAATTAGATATAATATAAGCATTTGTGCACAATTTAATAACATGAACGCAGTGGCGCAGCCATGGGTGTGGGGAGTTGGGTTCTCCCTGCCCTGGGATTTTTTTTTTTTGCAAGAAAACAAACTTAAAATTTAAATTATTAAATCCAGAGACTTGCCCCCCCCTCCAAAAAAAACAACAAAAACAAACATTGGCTGCGAAACTGCATGGACCTGTGCCCTATGTACACTTACTAATCAGTATTACAGTATACTAATATTTATTACAAGCAATTTGACAAAAATAAAATTATAATACAGTAAAACCTCCCTACAACGATGTCCGATATAACGATAAATCCCTCTACAACGATAATTTTTCTCGGTCCGTATAATAGTGTTGTAGAGAGGTTTTACTGTATAATGAACCCTCCCTATAACAATAACTCCCTCTACAAAGATAATATTTCTCGGTCCGTATAATATTGTTGTAGAGAGGTTTTACTGTAAAACTAAATGTAAATAGTATGAAACTCTAAAATGAATGTAAAAAACCCTACTTTTCGGGCTTTTTATATTAATGAAATCATAGATAATATATTTCATCACCGTTTTACTGGCATGTTTAGGCTCAGTAGCCAATATTGCACATTCTACTTTGACCAATAGTATTTCTTTTGTAAACTTTTATTATTCATAATTTACTAAATGATCTTTCGGAATGGGCAGCTGACACGAGTAGAGTAAAGAATAACATGAAGTAAAAATTTCCAAAAAGTCACTTTTTAGAACACTATATTTTGTAATTAGCAAACAAAAAAATTATCTAATAGACATGTCTGGCGATAAATCCTGTTTGACAAGCGTGATTAAATTACAATAGTAAATGGGCAGTTGCGACGAGAATACAGATGAATAATTTTTTTATGAAATTTTAACACTCAGCAATTTAGCATTTGACATGTTTATTATTTTTTTGGTTCTATAATATTGCAACATATTTTTTACTAATTTCATGCTTTCAAAACGACTTTTAATTTGCATTATAATTTTGCCTAGAACATAGTAAAAAACTGATTTTTAAAAATAATAATCTCTATTATCAAAGAAAACAGTCTGAAGCTAACTCATCACATTGTTTTAAATAAACTATAACGTATAATTAAATGCGTTATCGTTTGCGTTATCGTTTTCAAATTTAGAATCTATCCTGAACTTGTTATGAAATACGAATCATAATATTGTATTTTCCACAATTAACTCGGACCTACTGGTGTTTTAAAAACAGTAAACTCTATAAAGAGGCAGTGTACGGGCAGTACCCTGGTCATGAGTCGTTGGTAATCGACATTCGGTCTGAAAATTTAAAGTAGACAAAATGAAAACAATGGCGTCCCAAATTGGCAAACCTAAAAATACTTCCGAACATCAAATTGAGAAGTTTATTTGTATCATCGTATAAATTCAAATTATAAAGGGGGGGGCACAGCATACCCTTTTGTCACGTACCTAACTATTAAGAGGTTCTTTCAAGTTTTTTGCCCCCCCCCCTTTGTTACGTCAATGGGCCTTGATGAAAAAAGGCTCCCCCCCCCTAGGCTTTGCCTACTTTTGTTATATGGTATAGCTAAGCCCCTGAATCAACATGTATAATCCACATATTTAAGATAAAGTAAGATTGCCGAAATTTGTAATAATTATCGATATTTCTATATCATTTACTTAGTACATCCCTTC
>QLNU02014802.1:59660347-59674356 GCA_006491805.2 Dysdera silvatica
CTCTCTACGGGCCCAGTACGATAGAAGCAAACAGTACAAACGTGACACCACTGCCATACGCAGAAAGTGACGCCTTCTTGGAGGTGAAATTGCTCGTTCTTTGTTACCATAGCAACGGAGGGATCAATAAAGAGGGTGAAAATTTGTCATCCTTCAATATCCATTTCAACGTTCTAAATTCCTTCAATTTGCTTACATTTTAAATGGAGAGGTTCCAGCCATTTTAGCGTTCTGGTATAAAGCGTAATTTCAAATCATTTGCTAAAAAAAAAGCGTTAACAGAAATAATGCGAAACTTAGGGATCGAAAAGAAGTCAAACGGTCTGGAAAGCTTTTCCGCGGAAAAACGTGGAAAATAATTCGTTTCTTTTTGAGAGACTTACGCATCAAGTCTGTCTTTTTCAATGAATTATTTGGGCCGAAGACACGAAACAGAAAATCAAATACGTATTATAAATTAAATAACCTAAAAATTACCATCAAGACACAAAGGAATGAGTATGTAAGATATTCCAAATATTTAATACATAATAATAAGAACGAATGAGTCGAAATAGGTTGCAAATTAATTGTTCTCTTGAGTCGATTGTTCATAATTTGCTACTATCTTTCACACACACACACACGAGTTAGCTAAAAATAAAAGAAGATTTGATGTAACACAGGTGGCACAACAATTGAACGAATTCACACTCGACGAATGAATCATAATAATCACGTTATTGGTTTCGTTAACGTTGCTGAAGGATCTAAAGTCGTGGCTGCTCAATTGTTAGACAGAAACCAATAATTAGATCGCCATATTAATCCGAAGATTTCTATGCAGAAACAGAAAGCTGGAGCTTTGCTTATCGTATTCTTTGTTTGGTCAACCTTTGTTTTCACTGCAATCACTCGTCTTTATCTTCTAATTTTCAACCAGAGATTTTCCAATTGTACGTCATTTTTGTCCATGGACGTCGTAGAAGTTTGACAAGAATTTATTTTACTTACCAAATAAAATTAATTGATATTGTTTATTTAAATTTGATGGTTAATAATCCTGGCGGACTCAATTATAGCTGGTTATGCCAGTATATGGTATTTCTGCAGACCTGCCACTTTGCGTACAATATACAATATTGTGTGTAAGTGTGCAAAATAAATAAAGATATTATTATTACACAAAAATTAGATATATGATTGGGCCAGAGCCCCCTGAATGCGTTAAGGCAGCCCGGTGTCCTGTTAATGTGATTGCAAGCGATGCAAAATATTCCGAGTTTTACCATTTTCAAGTACTGCGATATTTGGAGAACGTATATAATTTTGTAAGAATAATTTGTCAGTATGAATTTTATTTAAATCGTTATAACTTTTCTAATCTTTGGTCCACGTAACTTAATTAATACACATCAAACTAATACGCGATAACTATGAATCGCAGAGCGCACGTGAAATGCTCTCATCGGCTGATTTAATATTTAAGGGTAATGAAAACTAAAAGACAAAAAATTAGTAAAAAATATATATATTAAAAAAAATTGAAAGTACACATATAAAAGGATGAGTGATTTCCAATTGGTTTATGTCATTTTGAGGTAAGTGCATACTAATTTCTTTTGACTGTTTATTTAGCATTTAGTAACAAAATTCAAAGACGTGAGGTGGGAAGATAGAGATGGAAATCGAAAGAGAAAGGTAAAAAGAACGAAGGGATAGTAAATGACCTGGTGGTTTCTGGATTCATATCTTTGGAATCGGATTATAATTTTAAGGTCCCAGGTGTGTTATATCCTTGCTGATATTTTCTTGGGACCTTTCACTGTAGAGTCTAATATGATGTACTCAGGGCTGGCCTGAAGAAAATTGTTGATATTGATGTCTTAATTATTAAAAAGTATTGAAATTGCAGGGTTACTGGACTTGGTGACGTCATCGCGCCACGCTGAATAGCATTTGACTGGACGTCTATCGTCTATTCAAGCTCAAGGTGGAAGTTGCCACTTTCAACAGTTTCGCATTCCTCTCCTGGTCATACGTAGGATATTATTTTGAGGCTTTTG
The DNA here is from genome assembly GCA_006491805.2 of Dysdera silvatica. Classification (NCBI taxonomy): domain Eukaryota; kingdom Metazoa; phylum Arthropoda; class Arachnida; order Araneae; family Dysderidae; genus Dysdera; species Dysdera silvatica. The sequence continues at coordinate 59,662,393 of QLNU02014802.1, forward strand.
GGTTCAGGGGATTTTCTTCATTTGCTTCCAGTAGGTTTATAAAAAAAAAAAAAAAAAGGCTGTACTCGGTATTTTTTAAAATTCATTGAGAGTACGCGGCGCACACAGCGCGTACCCTTTAGGGACAGCCCTGGATGTACTTTTAATATATATTTGTCTGTATTATTATTTATAGTTATATGTTAATGTGATCATCACCGTAAAGTTTTCAAAATTATTGGTCGGGGGCTAAGAACATATTTTATGCATTTATACATTACAGTATATGTAAGGTACGATTTATTTCAAATTATTGGGGGGGCTCGGGCTCATATAACTGTACGGCCATGGATGCGACTTTACAAATGAAGAATAAATAAAGCACTGATGTGTAATGGCTGCTACTCTTGAAATACGCCTTGTGTGCCGTTAATCCGTGTTCGATACTTAACGGTGAAAAAAAAAAAAAAAAACCACCCCTTGCTGACAAACTCTTTACTGTAGTCCAGATGTTGGTTCCCTAGGCCTTAAAGGGATCGGGTATAGAAATGTAGATCTGCTGTTCTACAGTGACGTGAAGTAACGCATTCATCTATTCTGCAGGAACCCGGGTTCGACCCCCAATGATATCATGGAACGCGTTCTACTTTTCAACCCACTGTAACCCGGAATTCGTTTCCTTTGGCAGCATAGATTTGGATCCCTCGGAAAATTATACGTCCCGACTCAGAATGACCTTTACTGACCTTGCGCCTAAAAATAAAGAGCTCTTAGAAAATTTTGAGCGAATGATCATGTTTTTGCTTTTTTATTTCAATTAAAATTTAAATATGATTTGAAAACCGCGTTGTAACGAATCAACGCTGTAAGAGATGATTTTCTTTTCTTTAATGACTCTTTTTATGAGCAAATAAGATTTCAGCGCCAACCAGCTTTTTATTTGGCGTGTTTTTGGTCCAAGTTCAGACCTGGGGAATAACATTTTGTCCTCCCGACTTTTGTGAGCCAAATAAAAGATTTTCTGAGTACTTTTTCTTATCACGTCTCTACCAAAGCTTACTCCTGTGCACACAAAGCGTCTCATAGTTTATTAAGGTCTCCAACTTAAATGCAAAGCGCTTTTCCATTATTTGTTTTGAGGCACACCTATTATCAACATGCGATCTCCAACATCTAAAGCCACATCCTATTCTTCCAACATCTTCCGAAACTCCGCCCTTCTCTTGCCATAAATCTTGCATGATCTGTCTAAAAGGCGCATCCCTTTACTTTTTCTGGCCGTTCTTGTTTTCTGTTTTCAATATTGAAATCATTTTGGCGCACCGTTTGGTCGATATTTTGCATTTTCCACCATAAATTGTCATGGACCTTCCATAAAATGCATACCCGGCAAAAGGAAGCATAAATTGTTTGAACGTATACCCATCTTACGCCTATTTTATTTTCGACCGCATTTAATAATTCTTGAATTTAGTTTATCTGTCTGGGTTTTAATTAACATTTCTGAAGCGTTTTGATTTTTTGTTTGTGGTTTATGCTGGAGAGGACAGTCAATATCTTACGGTAACAGGACCTGAAATACATTTATTTATATATATATATATATATATATGGCCTGCAAAAGGGTTGCTGGTATCTAACTGGAAGGAGACCCACACGCTGAACGTATGTGACGATGTGTGGAACCAGTCCGGCTAATAACCTAGTGTCCTACCCCGCCTTCAAGTGGTGCAGGCTGAGCTTTCTATCCAAGAGGCAAATTAATATTTGCTGCACGGATGGAAAGGCGGAAGGGGAGGGCTAATTCACCAACCCGTCTAGCCAGCGTGGTGAAATGATGGCTAATTCCTCCAATATGCTAATACACCAAAAACCATGGCCCCTAGTCTCCAGGTGCTGGAGTGCTCCTGATCAAGGCAGCGGTCAGCGTGGCATGAAAGCAGGGGGTGCTAAGAATCACTGGAATGGCCCAGGCTGCCGTTTGTTATTGACCTTGGCAACGTATAATGGACGATCCCTTGCTTCTGAAGCAAAACTTCAAGAATTGGAAGAAAAACTTGACAAGATCAAATGGGACATTGTAGGACTCAGTGAAGTTAGAAGAAAAGGTGAAGAGTTGGTGGAACTTAAAAGTGGACATTTGTTTTATTATAGAGGAACGGAAACTGGAAGAACAAGTGGTGTTGGCTTCTTAATCAACAAAAGAATTAAAGACTACCTTCTTGAAGTCGAAAGCACGTCAGATCGAGCAGCGAGGCTCGTTGTTCAACTAACCCAGCGATACCAACTTCAGATAGTACAGGCATATGCACCAACATCAAGCCATACCGACGAGGAGGTTGAGGAATTCTATGAAGAAATCAAACAGCTACATACCAAGGGGAAACAACACATCAAGCTCATCATGGGAGATTTTAATGCAAGAATTGGACAACAGGAACAAGGAGAGACATCGGTTGGTAAATACGGATACGGGGAAAGGAATGAACGTGGCGATCAACTCATAGAATTTGCCGAAGCTGAAAATCTTAGCATCATGAATTCATTTTTTAAGAAGAAACTACAAAGAAAATGGACATGGAAACACCCCAATGGAGGAACCAGCGAAATTGACTATATACTGGCAAACAAGAAATCAATTATTGAAGATTGCAGCATACTGAACAGATTTAATACTGGAAGTGATCATCGAATGGTGAGATGTAAAATGCACTTAAATACTAAACTAGAAAGGCAGAAGCTCATTAGGAAACAAGTATGTAAGAGGGTGGATTTAAAGAAATTAAAAGAAAATACCGAGGCATTCAAGTTGGAATTAAAAAATCGCTTTTCTGCACTGGAAGGACTTATTGAAGAAGTTGACATCTCAGAAGCAAATGAAAACATTGTTAAGACAATAATTGAAACTGCTGGGGAAATTGGTGGTGTAATATGTAAAAAGCAGAATAGCAAATTATCTGAGAAGACGAAACAACTCATGAAAAGGCGAAGACTTATGAAGGTGGACAATCAAAATACCAGTCGCAAGATCGAGTATGTAGAACTTTGCAAAACTTTGCGCAAAAACATGAAAGAAGATATAAGAAAATTCAATTGTGAGTTAGTAAGGAAGGCCATTGAAAGCAACAAGAGCCTTAGGGTTGTTAAAGGGAGTTTGTCTATTGGGAAGAAACACATCATTGCATTAAAAGGAGAGGATGGCACTGTAACAAGAAATAGGGAAGAAATACTTAGAAGAGTTGAAGAATTCTACAGAAAGCTGTATGAGGGAAACAGTGGATTAAACGAAGACTCTGAGATAGTCGAAGGAACAGCTCCTAAAATCTTAAAAGAAGAAGTAGCATTTGCAATAAAAAGTATGAAGAAAGGAAGATCCCCTGGCGATGATGGCATTACATTAGATATCTTAAAAGAAGCTGGAGAACATGTAGAAGACATACTCGCAAAATTCTTTACCAAATGCCTCAACAGTGGTAACATACCAAACCAATGGGATTCTGCAACAGTAATTCTTTTGCATAAAAAAGGTGATAAAGAGGATTTAAAAAATTACCGACCAATTAGCTTGTTACCTGCTATTTATAAAATCTTCACAAAAGTGCTAACACATCGCCTGCAGAAAAAATTAGATGCAGCTCAACCAAGAGAACAAGCTGGATTTCGAAGTGGATTCAGTACAGTGGACCATATTCAAGTATTAAGAGAATTAATTGAAAGAACACATGACTATGAACTTCCATTATGTGTGGCATTTATTGACTATGAGAAGGCCTTTGACTCTAATGAAACATCAGCAGTCATCAACTCTTTACGATCAACAGACATCGAGGAAGTGTACATTGACATGGTGAAACGTGTGTATAAAAATGTAAAGTGCAAAATTTCAGTTACATAAGATACCGAAGCTATCAAAATTTGTAAACGTGTGAGGCACGGAGATACCATTTCTCCAAAACTTTTTACTTCAGCTTTACAGATGATTTTACAGCAGATAAATTGGAATGACAAGGGAATAAAAATAAATGGTGAATATTTAAATCATTTGCGGTTCGCTGATGACATTGTTATTTTTTCAAGAAACCCATCAGAACTCCAAGACATGGTACAGGAGCTTTCAACTATAGAAGTTGGACATAAGATGAACCTACAAAAAAATAAAATCATGTTCAATAATTTCGTAGAGAAAACAAAAATACAAGTTGACAACATTGAGCTAGAAATTGCTGATTCATATATTTACCTTGGCCAGCTGATTTCAATGGATGGCAACATTATGAAAGAACTCAACAGACGTATTAAACTTGGCTGGAGTGCATTTGGAAGAAACAGTTTTATCCTGAAGGGGAAATTGCCTTTGTGTCTAAAAAGAAAGGTCTTCAACCAGTGTGTATTGCCAGTCCTCTCTTATGGATCAGAGACATGGAGTCTAACAGTTGGAGCAATACGAAAGTTACAGACAACGCAAAGGAGCATGGAGAGGTGCATGCTTGGAATAACTAGGAGAGATCGAAAAAGGAACACTTGGGTGAGAGAGCAAACTAGAGTAGAGGACATCATTGTTAAAGTAAAAGGGCTGAAATGGCGATGGGCTGGGCATATTGCAAGAAGAACTGATCAACGATGGACAACAGAAATTCTGAACTGGATTCCAAGAGACCACCGAAGACCTAGAAAACGTCCTCAAACTAGATGGGTGGATGAAATAAGAAAACAGGTTGGGGTGACGTGGAAGCGAATTGCTCAGGATAGACTTGTGTGGAAAGCATTTGGAGAGACCTTCATCCAGCAGTGGATAGATAATGGTTGAATATGATGATGATGATATATATATATATATATATAGAGAGAGAGAGAGAGAGAGAGAGAAAAGAAGTTAAAAGGTTGCGTTATTAATACTATACTTAACAATATAATTCCAATTGTGATTTGGCGCTATAAGCTGCAATGAATCAACAATAGAAAAAATAAAGTTATTATGTAATAAGCCATGCAAGGGTGTAAATAAAAATAACTACAGAATAATGATAAAACACAGAAATAAATAATAGTGCTAAAATGGATAAAGAAATAAAAGGAGAAAACAAAATGAAAGAAAATGAAATAAATGAACCAAATTTCAACGACCTTAGAAAATTCGTCATCAGGGCAAACATTTTCTAGAGGTCTGATATAATATGATGGTATGTTTCTAATAGATCGACAGACCGAGCTAAAAAGCCTATCCAGTTTCCCAATAGTCCATTAGAAAAAGAGAATTTATTGAAAAGAAGTGTGAAATGAAAAAGAATGTAAATACACAAAAATGAAATAAGCACAAATACAAGAAAATTAAACTAAAAATAACAGTAAAATACCTTTTGTAGTAGGCAACTAAAACAGAAATTAACACTAAAAAAGCTAAATTTTAGCACGTGCGACAAATATTCCCGTAAAAGAGAGATTTTTCAAGATATATATATATATTAATTGTTTTATAAATACACCTTAAAATAATTATCAGTTATGGATAATTCAAACATATGTTTTCCTAAGTAATTTATTTTTGATATCTTCGCATTCTATGTTTTTAAGTCTTTTGTCTTTACAAGCTTATTTTGTTTCTCTAAAATTTTAAAGTACTGCTTTATATTTACGGGATTTAATGTTTTTTCATTGTCTTCTAGATTATATATATATATTACTTTTTAACAAAAATTTTAATTCGTATATTGATTGGTTAGCAGATATTTATGGGTTGGTTAAATTTTTTCTTTTTGAAGCATTCTAAAATATGAATAGGAATTTTTCTACCATAGTCAATGAACAAAAATCTACTCCCAGTTTCAGTTAAGCTTGAAAGCGTCTAATAAAATGTCCACGTTGATTAATTATTCGTCCATAACTGTCAACACAATAGTACCTCAATAATAACATCTTTAATATTCTAATATTTTTTTTTGTATTCCTAGCGAAAGACGGCAAGTCCGTCAGAAACTACGTCGAAAGGAACTTTTCAACTTGACGCTTATGACGTTGATTTCTATTTATCTTATCTGTGTAGTGCTACGTCAAATTACCTTGCATAATTCTAGCGTAATTTGTTTAGCAAGTAAAATTCCCCATTGTATATAATACCGTTATATATACAATGACTTTTGTTGATTTTTATACATGAATTTTTATGGCAGACATGGTGAAGTTATGATTTTAAATTTTATGATTTTTAATCGAAAAAAGTTGAACCACTTCTACAGGAAACGCTTTATTTTAAAACTTATCTCTCCTCTAGATAATGAGTAGAGTAACCCAAGACTTTTGGACTGTATGTGAAATATTCAGTATGCATGGGAAAGTGCAAAACCATCAACTACTGTGCATCACCTCAGAAAAGTTCGTTTCAACCACGGAAAAATTTTCGAAGAGCGCAAAATTTCATCAAACATCGATTACGCTATTGCAACTCCACATGAGTGAAATTTTTTGGCGCCTGAATTGAAAATGCCAGATGAAATAACTTAGAAAGCTATGTTGATATCGATGCAAATTAGGCAATACTAACGCATCCTACCGATGACGATATTATTCACTTCAGAAGACACCTATTAATGACGATGATGACGAGGTACAGAGTTCACGTCCTGTTCCTATTTTTAAGGACATTTCTTCTGCAAATGAAACATTAAGATCCTTTGCGGAATCCCGCGAATCGATGTCTGAAAATATTTTTAAGACTATCGTTGATTTAGAGACTCACGTTCTAAGTGAAATTTTTGCATCGCAACGGCAAGGAAAAATTAAAATTTTTTTTAATAAAATATCATTTTTACAGATATGTACGTGTTAAACTTCCTTTTAATCACAGTTTACAGCAATTGCAGTACTTTGTATAATTTTAAAATGCATTACTGAATTCACGTGTAGTAATAAATAAATTTTTCTATAACTCGAAGTTTTGCCTGCTCCCGTGGAGATTCCACTTACTGAAGTTCGACTGTATATGCAGGGCAGGCTATTATAGTATAGTATTGTTGTAGTAAAGAAGAATTTTTCCCTTTCAAAAATTCAAATAATTTCTCATGATGTACGAACGCTTAAAGCCATGCACAAGAAGGGAATTTTGAGTGATTGAACGCCCCCACTCCCCAATTGAACAACAGTATTAGCTGTAAAATAAAATCCTTCTTTTGAAAAAAAATTTTGCTTCGATTAAAATTCCTCTCCACGTTTTAAAATTCTCGTGTGCACACGCTATCTCGAAGTTATTGTTTTTAACCGGAAGTAAAAGAATAAATTGATTAATATAAATTATGGTAGATGGGAAAGGAGTTTGGAAAACAAAACTTTTTATTAAAATTTATTGACCCTGCGATTGTGCAATGTACACTTGCAAAATACACTTGTGCATAGCATGCCTTAACATCATGGGCGGCTTTGCCATTTTGCCGCCCCTAAGCTACGGTTTTTTGCCGCCCTTTCCTACCCGTCCTCCCCATATCAGTTGTAGGAATTGTTACATTCTATGCACGCCAAAAACTTTTTCCTTGATAGTAAATATGTTGAAAAACAAACTCATAAACTGAAACATAAACATTAAACAATATTAACTTACACTGAAACATTATTTCTTTTTCCCTATATAATAAATCAAATTCAATTTTATCGAAATAAATTTTAATTTTAACAAAAAAATAAAAGCACATCGAATACTGGTATTTAAATGGAAAGCATGATGTCTATCTTTCTTCTCGGCAAAACATCTGATTATATCATCGTATGACATTGATTTTGTTGCAGCACAATCTTTCCTCTCCAGGGCCGAATTATCTCATAGACAAACAAGACGAATGTCCAGAGCCCGCTGTGTTTGGAGAGGCCCAGCACGTTGAAGACTCAATGCTTATTTTTGGCGCAGTATAGCCCAGATGCTCTTGCGCCATAAAAAATCCAAACAAACAAATCAATGCTAATTCAAAATCGTTGCCAATCCGACCTTATCACTAGGGTAGTAATTTTATCGCTCCGCGAATTTCTGTGAATTTTAAAGTTTTTGTATGTACATTTCATACAAATATGTTGCCTGTACTGACTTTATATTTAAAGTTCAAAATTTAAACTCCAGAACGGATTTAGCGAGCGATCGATACAGCGAGCATTTTCGTTGGTTCCAAGATCCACGATATATACGGTGCTAATGTAATCACACAGGCTTAATTTATACTATACTAGTCATACACGCTATTTATTACTTTTAACTTATACATACTTTTTTACTTCTAATTTATACACGCTATTTGTTACTTTTAATTTATACACCCTATTTTACTTTTAACTTATACATACTATTTTTTACTTCTAATTTATACACAATGTTTATTACTTTTAATTTATATACACTATTTATTACTTTTAATTTATACACGCTATTTATTACTTTTAATTTATATACACTATTACTATGTAATTTTATACAGTACAATTTTATATGTAAAATTGCAATTTATTTCAAATTATGGGGGTTTAAGCCCCACGGGTCATATAACTCTACGCCTATATATGTGTGTATGTGTGTATTTTTATAATTCGTACTTTGGCATTTAAACCCATTTATTGTAAAAGTTTTCATGAGGACCGTAGCAGCACATTAAAATTTTGTCAGCTTGAGTTAAAATCAATTGTCCCGACCAATATTGACTTTAAAATAATACTGACTTTTAGTTAGGTCTTCTCCACTAAAGATGAGTTCGGGCCTCGAAAACGACTCACATAATTGTATTCCTTGGACAATTTCAATACAGAAAAATCAGTTTTCGGCTTCAGTTGCATCTATTTGATGAGCCCGAATTCGAAAACGCCATCAAATATAGAGCCCGGGCCCAGATCCGAGCTCTAGGGTTCCTGCTGAGCCCGTCTCATCTCTATTATCCACTGCTCACATTTCATTTTCTCATTGTAGACAAAACTCTTTCAACTGCTGCTTTACTTCCTGGTAATAGCAGTAAATATGGTAAGATTCTGCAATATGCTGATGGTATATGTAATTTTCTCGAAACTGTTTATAAGACCCACCGGTTGTACGTACTTACAAGGAGAACCTACAGTGAGTGCCCCGCCGATTTTGATGAAATGTTTTGATGAAAGTAGAGCCAAAATAAGGAAATACGTGTCTCGGCATTCGTGCCAATGCGGCATATTTTCGGAGATATGAATGTTTAAAAGTTTTGAGTACAATATATGAGCTTAAAACACAACGCCCTCTGCAAGCCAATCGGTAGCTTGGGCGGTAAGTTGTCGGCTCGTCGCGCCGTGTTTTTGTATTCGATGCCCGAGGATCGATCACCTTTTTTTATGGGGTAGCTTGGGCGGTAAGTTGTTAGTTCTTCACGCCGTGCTTTTGTGTTCGATGCCCGGGGAAATCATTTTTTTTTTTTAATGTATCCTTTTTACGTATTTATTTATGTATTTTTATTAGTAAAAATACTTCGCTTACAATCGGATTTTGTTCATAAACTTACTTTAATAAAATTCATATTTATGTAGTTAAGTTAATTGTATGCTTATTGGCAGTGATAATTTCTACTCGAATTTTAATTGTTGATTATTAAAAAGTTGAAAAGTAGAAAAAGTTTTGGTGTAGCCATCCAGCCTGTTATGTAGTTAAGTAGATCCAGCACACTTTAATAATGTTTTTACAAATGACGACGGCACCTCTTCTTCTACTGTTGAAGTAATTCCACCTCATTGTACCCCATACTGTCAACCTCGTGATGTGTACTTCTTCCGTCAAGTAAAAAATTTCATTAAAAGGTTACAAAATTGTGTTGAAATCTTACAAGAAAATAGTCATTTAAACACGCGAGCAGATAGATGCTTTGAAGATCCATTCACTTTCGGCGCCGAATTTTAAGAATATGTTACAGTACTCTTGGTTTGTTGCAAAGTTAACAAACGAAAGAAGCGTTTTTGAAAATGTAGATGGTATTTGTTTTCCAGATGATATTAGACAAAGAAAATCAGTTGTTCGAACAATTCATTTATAAAATGCTCACATTGTAGAAATTTTTATGTTTTAATATTTTATGATAGTATCATCAAGAAACTTTCTACAGTATAGTTGACTTACTCCGATAGTGATACACAAAAAATATGTTCACGTCAGTCAGTTTAAAATAAAATTGATTGCATTTTATAAAATAAAATGTTTCTATATAAAGGAAATGCACATAAATGAGATGCGCGTAAAATGTTTACATGTTATAAAATAAAATGATGTTTATATGTTATAAAATAAAATATTACATACTAAAAATGCGTTTGTCAATAGATAAATATATTTAAAAAAATATTAGGCGTAATAGATGCTAATAGTGAATGACTGCAAAGGCCAATAATGACAAAATAAGACGAATTAACGCAGTTTTCTTTTTTATTTAATGGAATTGTTAAAAGTTTTCAGAAAAAAATCTTTCCATCCTTAAATAAAACAAAACTGCATTATTGGTGTAATTTCATCCCTTCACAGGTTGACAATGAGTACGCAAATTTTATAAAAGTTATATTCACATAAAAACTTACAGCTAACTCCTAAACTTTTTGTACCTTTACAACTCTTCAATTAAATGTTAAAATTCGTGTAAAAATTATAACTGCGAAAAATAGTATCACAGAATTAAATATGTAAATATGAATTTTATTAAAGTCAGTTTATGAGCAAAATTCGATTGTAAGCAAAGTATTTTTACTAATAAAAATACATAAGCAAACATGTAAAAAGGATACATCAAAAAAAAAAAATGCGATAGATTTTCCCGGGCATCGAACACAAAAACACAGCGCGAAGTGCCGGAAATTTGTTGGCAACTTACTGCCCAAGCTACCGACTGGTTTGCAGAGGGCGTCGTGTTTTAAGTTCATATATAGTATGCAAAATCTTTAAAAATTCATATCCCCGAAAATAAGCAGTATGGGCACAAATGCCGAGACTAGTATTTCCTTGTTTTGGCTCTACTTTCATCAAAAAAAAAAAAAAATTCATCAAATTCGGCGGGGCACTCACTGTGGGTTCCCCCTGTTAGTTTTTGTATTTGCGTTAAGATGAAATCTGATAGCGTTTCAATCTATATATACCCTTTTAATTGTTCCCACACTTTTGAAATGTCCTCGCAAAGGAGTAAACGTTTTACATGTTCCATATTCTGACCTTTATAGACAATAAATACACACTTACCCCCGTATAAACATTTTTTTTAAAAACATCTCTATTGAAATCATATTTAAAAAAAAAACTATTTGCATGTTGATAAACGTTCAAACTTTTACCTTTCGCAAAAACAAATATCCAAAATATTTGGGTGGGGCAAGGCCCACCCGGCTCACCCACTAAAACCTAGAACCCTCTAGCCTACTGCCTAGAACCCTCCATTTTATTACCCTGTGACCCATTTATAAACTTGTTGCGCACATCAGCAATACTACTTAACCAGTTACGCAAGAAGAAAAAAAAAAACATTGGATTGAAGGAAGATCAGTTATGGAGCAAGAATATTTTTCGCAACATTATTTTTGCAGATTGTCTTTTAAATTGTAACATCATGAAGCTGTTCAGAAACAATATTTAAAGCCCGTCCTCCTACCATTATTTAGAAGATTAAAAGATTTACAAAGTATGCTCGAAAGTGTTCAAAAATATTACAAAGTTGCAACAAATAATGGTTCTTATCGCATGTTTCATCTATCACGCTATGGCAGTTTAATCAAAAGCAGATACATTTAATGGTTTGACCGGTCCTCAACTCCAACCTGATTCTCATGGGGATTCTTTTAGGGGATGGTTACGAGAAATGTCTTCAAACGTGGTAAACACTTTTCAAATATAAAAGCTTTAAAGCCAATTAATAACTAAGAATCAGACCAAATGCCATGAACAATTTTATCTTTTTGTGTTGAAATCCAAAAACATATTTCTTAATGTCTCAGAGGCGTATATAAGGCCATAAGAACCATTGGTTA
>QLNU02014802.1:59678208-59691374 GCA_006491805.2 Dysdera silvatica
ACAACCTAGACCAGTGAGAAGAGAAAAATTATCTTTTCGTAACAAACGAATGCGTAAAATGTACGCGTCGCATAGCTTTTTAAAGTTGAAAGTAAATGAACGAATCTAATCCAAAATATATGTTTAAAAGACGAGGTTAGGATTCTCCTTTGCATGTAAATAGGCGAATCTAGTCTCAAATAATTTTTAAAAGCCCGAGTTTTTAAAAGTTAAAAAGTCTGCAAATAACTTATACATATATAATAAACCAATAGTGTCATACGCAACGTTGGAAAAGCTAAAGATGGAACTTCCACATCGAAAATTTCCGCTCGGTTATAGGTAAAGCAATTTAGAATTCAAATCGTGGGCTGCATTGATAACGCGAGAGAATGCATAATGGCGAAATTTTAAAGAACGCTGTTCAAGGCGAAAAATATAATAAATGCAATGAGAAAGCTCCAGAATATTTAAACCAGTAATTAATGATCAATTTGGGAAACATAAAGTAATGTAATTATAGGTTAAAATTTCCATTTACTTTACTCAAGTTCAAACTGTCGCATTATAATGGTGATTTAATAGCGAAAAGCTTACTTAAACATCATTGAAACTTCATATATATATAGTTTCTGGATGCAGAAAAATTTACCATAGTGCCGAGACATAATTTTTAATGACATCACGTTCATTAATGGTAATGAACGTAAATTTTGAATTCAGTTCGTAAGTCTCTTTTGCTAAACGATTAAGAGTAGGGTCTCCCATGTAAGTTCATAAAATCGCAAATTAAATCATCGGAGCGGCTTTCAATTACAGCACTTTAAATCAAATTTAACGATTTCGAATATAAGCTTTGAAAGTCGTTTGTTAACATTAATTACTTTATTAATTGATACTTTGTTTCAATATTTTGAAACCACTTAATCATATTCACAGCAAAATTTAATATTTTCCTAGTCTAATAGTTGTTTGTATTGATCGCTAAATTTTTTTAGCTTCCCATTTCATTATAATATAGCGTTGTCGACGTACAGAATGTCCTGTAACCCTCGAAAGAAAACCACATAGCTGAATTCCTTGAAGAATTTCGACAATAAAATAATGACATTGAAAATGGCGAGAAATCAATATCTTTTGTGCTAATTGCTATTAAAATAAAACCATTAATCATACAATTTGCATTCGTTAATGCTTTTCATAGACAGGTTAAAATAAATTACAGAAAACTTGTTTCTACAAAGAAGTGAAATAAAAATCGAAGTTTGATAATTTTGCTTAAAAAGCCAACACATGTATGCGAATCACTTTTTCAACCAATTTGTGCTTATGCAAGGTAATTTCACGTAACTTAAGAATACAGTTAAAACCGCATATTTGCAACTCACGTATATGCAACTCGTCTGTATGCGAAAATCTCATACAGTCGCAACAGCATATATGCAAATGGACACGGCAACTCTATTCAAAATAGCATTTCGAATTGCTTAGGTGTTTGTGTCATTTTCAGGGCAAACTAATTTTTTAAGGGGAAAAAACAACACATTTTCACTTTCAGGATCGAAATTAGGATCCTACACAGCGGGGGTTTTCAAACTTTCTTAGTCTTCGGCTCCCTTTGCCTCTCATAAATTGTTGACGACTCCCAAACGTACAAATGGCCAAAATACATGTTATAAATATTTTCACATAACCTGCTGTACAAAATGTTAGTCGACATCGTGACGCCCCAAGGAACTGAGACACATAGTTTGAAAAATCCTCTTCTCTGGATGGTTCTCATTTTCCGCTGGAGTTGTTCTAGTTCAGTGTTGGACCATTTGATGATCCCGAAGGAGTAGGTGAGCACTGGTACCGCATATGCGTTAATTGCTTGCGTGGTGTTCTTCCCGCTCAGTTTCGTCTTCACAATGCTTCTAAGTCTTTCTTGGAATGCTTGCGTGAGCTGGACTTTGACTTTCTTGTGCTCCTGCTGCCGTTTTTGCATTATCCCTAGGTATTTGTAGGTTTCGCCCTCGTCCAAGGTCTTCAGTAGTCTCCCGTCTTCGAGTTCGATGCCTGGTAAATCTTCTTTGCTATTCTTCTGTATTTTGCACTTATCGAGGCCGAATTCCATTCCTATGTCCTTGGAGAATGTCTCTGTTATACTGATGAGTTGTCGGAGTTGGGTGATTGTTGGCGCGTATAGCTTGATGTCATCTACGTACATGAGGTGGGAGACTTTATGTAGGTTTCTCTTGTCTTTCTTCAGCATGTATCCGTATTTACTTGTGTTCAGCATCCTTGACAAGGGGTTTAACGCCAAGCAGAACCACTGGGGGCTTAGTGCGTCTCCTTGAAAGATTCCGCGGCGGATGGGGATCTCGGCCGTTTCTATTTTACTGTCTGGCGTGTTTAGCTGTAACCGGGTTCTCCATTGTTTCATGCTGCTCTGTAGGAATCGGATGATTGAGGGATGCACTTTGTATATGCTGAGTATTTCAAGGAGCCACGAGTGCGGAACAGAGTCGAAAGCCTTCTTGTAGTCTATGTATGCGGTGTTGAGTTTTCGCTTTTGTTTTCTTGCTTGTTCCAGGATAACTGAGTCGATGGTAAGCTGCTCTTTACATCCCAGAGTCCCTTTCTGGCATCCCTTTTGTTCTTCCGTCATTAAGTTGTTGCTTTCGCTGTGCCGGCTTATTTTTTCAGAGATGCACCCCGTGAGTATCTTGTACAGGGTGTTAAGGCACGTAATGGGTCGGTATTTCGCTGGGTTACTGGTATCCTGGTCCTTCGGTAGGAGGTAAGTTATTCCCTTGCAGAGGAATTCAGGCATTTTGCTGGGGTCTTCAATTATCGCCGTAAGTTCCTTGGCTAATGGGCCATGGGCGCTGGTAAATTTCTTGTACCAGAAGTTGTGTATGCCGTCAATACCGGGTGCTTTCCAGTTGTGCGTACGTTGGATTACCTGCTGGAGTTCCTCTATCGTGATGCCCGTGTACTCCATCTCCTCTATTCCTCTCGTAGCCTCCATTTCTTGCTGAATCCAGGGGGCGCTTTTGTGCTGTACTTCATTGGACCATAGTGTCTTCCAGAAGGTCTCTATTTCTTTGGGGTTTCTGCACGGTCTTAGCGTTCACAGCCTCTTTGAAGCCTGTAGAAGGCCTTCTGGTTTGCTTGGAATTGCATGTTCTGTTGTTTTTTGTTGGTACAGTCTTTGTATCTTCGGAGTCTTCTGGCGTATACACCCAGTTTTTGTTTGAGGGTATCCAGATATTCGCTGATGTGTTTATTGGGCTCTTCGTGTCTTGTATGAATCCTATATATATGCGTGCGTGTGCGTGTGCGTGTGTGTGTGTGTGTGTGTGCGTGTGCGTGTGTGTGTGTATAAAAGTAAGATTTTATTTTCCAAATAATATATATGGCAGATATGAAACTAAAAGTTAAGTCGTCTGTCTCTGAAAAAAGTACACTTCCTTCCATAAATATTTGTCGATCGAATGTGGAATTTCTAACTCAACGGTATCGAATGATATTTTTGCTTCCTCTATAAGATTGATAAATATTGACTTTTTTTTGTATGTGTTGGGGGTTGGGGGAGGGCCTCATTTCAGATTCAAATTTTCTATTTTGAACTTTCAGCTCCGAAACCATTTTCTGGAATTCTAAAGTGTTCACTGAAAAAAAGACGTCATCAATAAGACGCAGATGCAAGGAAGCTTCTTCCAAGGAAGGAGGTGTTGTGAAGTGAACTACAAACACTAAATGCAGTACTTTAACAACAAGTATAAGTTTTTGCAATTTTGCAAATAAAGTTTTCCAAAAATTAACTTTTTAGATGTATTCAAATGGATACCCTGTTTTACCTCACGAGTGGGGCAAAATCGGGTAGTTGCGCTTTTTCGCGGTAAACTAAAATTAATCATAAAAAATATATTTTTACTAAAACACTCATGCTCTAATAGTTAAATATCCATTGAAGCCAAATAATAAAACATTGCTAAGTTTTCTTTTCCAGTTTAAAAATTTTGTGAGTTCAAACGTGTGCTACACGGCTTTGCCCCACTCTCTCGTACACTTACATATAGCATCTACATTTGCTCTTGGCGAAACATAAAAGTACCTACTTACATGAGTGCCCATATGAGTAATTAATTCTAGGAATGGTGGGGGGAGGGGGGGCGGTATGAGAAATATTATTACCTTCTTCTCAAGACTGTCAAAAATTTTAGTGAATGTACAAGATACTAAAATGCTACAAAAGTAATTGATACTGCTTGACAATTAGTAATGAGCTAAAAAGTACCTTATTTTAAAACCTACTTGTAAAACCTTTGAAACTAAATGCATAGCAGAATTAGGCAAATAAAATTTTTGAACGGCTAGGGGGTCTCGAGGCCTCTGCCCCCATATGGGCATCCATGCCTACTTACAAGGCGCCGAAAAATCATCCTTTTCTCTGTATTTAATCATCTACTATCTTGTTTTATTTCAACATTATTTTTCACAAACGGGAAATGTCACCAAAATTTGTACCGTTTGATCAGGGTTAGGGTGTTAAAACAATTTGATACCACTAAGCATTTTCAACTAATAAAATGTATTTTCTGCTAGAAATTGACATTAATCAAGTAATTTTACCTATTCATCTTGTTTTAGAATAATACATGGCATGTCAGCAAGTGCTTACGAAAACCGTAACATATTTCTCTCTAGAAAAATAATTATAACAAGAAGGTATAGAAAATTAAAACAGAGTAATTTATTTCGTCCTATTTACAATTATCTCTTTTGTACCTTCTCCGCAATTTCACCAAATATTTAAAACAGTTTGCTGTGGAAAAGAAATCCTAAACTATTTAGGGATCTTTGGAGCTAAGCTAAACACGGTCGTTAAAAAAAGAAAAAAAAAAGAAAAAAGAAAAAAGCAAGCAAGCGACGAAAGGAACCTTTCCTCAGTAAGTGGCTGTCTGACAAGCAGACATTACTTTTTTGGAATTGGAAAGCGGGACAAAATACAACGATTTGTTTCATTCTTTTTTCGCATTTGGACGTAAATTCCAGAATGCTTTCTTTTCAGACAAGGAAAAAAAGTTAAAAATACAAACGTTCCTTTATTTTACAAACAGCTTTAGAAAGTCGGGAACGCAAAAATTTCCCAAATATTGCTGTCTTAAGAAATAAGCGTGATTTTCTTGTAAAGGGAACTCTTATATTCAAGACAAATGACATCGAAAGAGAGTAGAACGTCTTAAATTTCAACATTTTTATAACAGAATATTTAACACTTGAACTTATAGCTGCTTCTCCAACGAATTCGAATTGCGAATATCTTGAAATATTGTTTCATTCTGGGAGCAATATCGCTTTAACAAACGCCATTTTTTTAATTGCGTTGAAAAGAATTCATATTCGATACCAAACAATGTTTTTCTCTGGAAAAATCTTTAGGTTGTTCATTTGTACATTGTCATTTACTAAAAAAAAGCAATTACGAAAAATCTATGTTCAAGCATGAATGTAGCGGCATTGAACGCGAAGCAGCTTTTCAGAAACTTCGCCACTCTGATTAACGTAACAATAGGTGAACATCAGCTCCTACATATTTCTGATGGATATAATTTCACCAACTCATATTATACAATACGTGTTTCTAGAAAGATATTTCTTTCACTGAAATCACACCTGTGTCCGCTGTGAATAAAATCTTAAAGGCGATATTCAAATTTGGCTAAAGAAATGTGCCGTAAAAAACAGAATCCGCGGGCGTTTCATCCTATAGGCCCATATATTTCAATGTATACTCATAGGCGTAACTAGGGGTGACTTACCCCCCCCCCCTAGTACATTATCACCTCAATATGTATTTTAATAGGTGTTGCCTCGAAGTTAGAAAATGTGTGATTATTTTTTACGTTAAGTTTTTATGTCGTTTTAAACTTCACAATCGACGTACACAAGAATATTTTCTGTCTTTTCTTGGAAATATGGAATTCCGTTAAAGAAGGGTGTGAAGGACGCTTGCTAGATATTTTTTGTTTTTGAAGTTTACTATGTGTTAATCAATAAATGTCGTATACTATATTTGATCCGGCTAGGGTAGGAGACTAATATTGAAACTGCCACCGAATTATTTTCACCTATGGATTCCCAAAGAAGGAAAAAAGGTCTTTCAGAGATTCCAATTAACCGAAGGCCCAGTGATTGATTTAAAACCAAAACAGAATGCCAAATCATGAATATGGGAAGTTAATTTGGTATATTTAAAATTTGTGCTCGTTGTACATAAGCACGCTGTAATTGCGCATAATACTATAGTAATAAAGCGTAAGTTGTGTGTCCAAACCATGTGCATCTGCATGTTCTCGAGCAGGATTAGGGCCTTGCTCTGCAACGGTAGTTCCCAACTCAATTTAAGCCGCGGACCACTTTTCCACTTCAATTGGACCCGCGGACCACTTTGAAAAATTCTTACGAATTGGCTGCAAGACCTTAATAAAAAAGGGAGCCGGGTCTTTTTTGGGGAAAATGTGTTTGTACAATCTTTCTTTGGAAAAAATATATATAAACGGTAAAGAATCCGTCGCGGACCACTTGGGACTCCTTCGCGGACCACCAATGGTCCACGAACCACCAGTTGGGAACTACCACTAGAACCAGGGCTGTCTCCAAAGGGTACGTACGCGCTGTACGCACCGCGTACTCTCAAGAAATTTTGAAAAATACGGAGTACGCGCCGCATACTCTCAAGGTCTCAAGAAAGTTTTTGTATTTGCTGGTTTTTGGGCAACTTTCAACAAAGTTCAGCCTTTTTTTTTAGCGGGTTTCAATAGATATTGAACCCGCTATTGCTTTTGGTTTTTCTGTCTGTACGCAATAAAAAGGACAAGGTAAAGGTCTTCCGTAAATGCAATAATGATGGTTGTTGTTAATGCTGAAAACCTACCGAGTTACTTGAGAATTAGAGAGTTGCGAATTAATGTTAATTGAAACCCGCTAAATTTAAATATCGACCTTAGGTGATTTTCTTTCACTTGCTTTTTTTTTTTTTCCTTTGCTAGTCATTTATAAACTTGAATGAAAACAAACGAGGAAGCCCCCTGAATCCACCAAGCCTCAAAATAATACCCTGCGTATAACCAGGAGAGGAATGAATGACTGATGAAAGTGACAACTGCCATCTTGGACTTGGATAGACGACCAGTCAAATGCCCGTCAGCGCGGCGCCGTGACATCACCAAGTCCAGTAACCCCGCAATTTCAATACTCCTTAATTAAGACAGCACAGCATACTCTCAATAATTTTCTTCAGGACAGCCATGTCTAGAACTTTTTCATGTTCGAAGGCTGCATCAAGTTCATTATAATCGAAGAAGGCCGTACTCGAGAAATTTCAATTAGGTGCAGGGGCGCAGCAATTAAAACATTATAGGGGAGATTCGAGTAGTTTTTTAACAGATCATGTGATTTGACGTTAAACGAAATAGTGTATTTTGCTACCCAATGTGAGTGGGCGCTTGAGCCCGCTTTTCTTACGCTATTGATTAAACATAAAGCAGAACCTCGATTATTCGAACTCCGATTAAACGAAATGGCCAACTTTACTTATTGTTACTATTTCAGTAGATACTTTGTTCAATGCTTTCTGTAAAAAATATTCATATTTGCTTTGTAATATACTCCAGTCTTAAGAGAGAAGCCAACACAAATGGTAGATCTTGGACATGTGAAAAGATATATGCATGTTTTTTAACAAATATCGGGTATATATAAAGATATATCGGACTACGTACAAAACAGTTAATGTCTTAATTAAAGCATACATATACTTTGCGGCCTCCTTTACTGTCAATATAGTTGTTTAGTAACATGTAATTAAACGTGTCTTTGGAAAAATATTTTAATTTCTTTGCACCCTTACTTAAAAAATTGAATTTTTAGATTATCCTCGCTATTCTTTGCGCTTTTGTCTTTTAAATTCGTTCAGTTAAGATAATAATTAAAATAAAGTAAGCAAATAAAAAATAAGATGAACAAAATCATATTAATAAAAATAAAAGGATTTGGTTTGCAAAATTCGGATTCGTCCTTTTGGAAGAATCCGAATTTTTGGCCGCACTTACGTGGGCACGAAAGGCCGCAAATTCCTCACCCCCGTTCTAGCCAGAGCAATGATTTTCAATGGAAGCTATATGTGATGTTATAGAAGCTATATGTGATGGAAGCTATATGTGATGTTATGTGCATATAGAAGTACAATTAAAATTCATGAAATTTCAGCGATATGAGGCAAGACTGTAGCCAAGTATTAATTTCGGAGGGGGGGGTCACAATTTTTTTCAGCATGTATCGATACAATCACAGCATGCAAGGCCGTAGCCAAGTCCCATTAAAAATTTAATTTCGAGAACTTGTCCCTAAGATCCCCCCCTCAGGATACGGACATGATATGAGGTGTATTTTGGGAAGGCCCCCCCCCCCCGCTAGTATGCAAAAATTAACATTGGCTAACATGGAAAAATAAGCACAACATCAAACCCCCTCCCCACAAAGGTGCTTACGTAATACTTGAACTTCCCTAATGGTGTAATGCATACATGGATAAAGTATGTACTTGCCCCAAAAAATTTTTTTGAAAACTTTACTTCGCTGCCCGAGCCTCCCCTTCGTTTAAATAGTGCAAGATTCAAAAGGTGAAAGCATTTACTCGAAGCACACCACGATACTCGCAGCAAAAAAAGAGATTTTTCATAAAGTATAAACTGGAGAGTTAAATAAATTATCTGCGTGCTCTCTACGGGCCCAGTACGATAGAAGCAAACAGTACAAACGTGACACCACTGCCATACGCAGAAAGTGACGCCTTCTTGGAGGTGAAATTGCTCGTTCTTTGTTACCATAGCAACGGAGGGATCAATAAAGAGGGTGAAAATTTGTCATCCTTCAATATCCATTTCAACGTTCTAAATTCCTTCAATTTGCTTACATTTTAAATGGAGAGGTTCCAGCCATTTTAGCGTTCTGGTATAAAGCGTAATTTCAAATCATTTGCTAAAAAAAAAGCGTTAACAGAAATAATGCGAAACTTAGGGATCGAAAAGAAGTCAAACGGTCTGGAAAGCTTTTCCGCGGAAAAACGTGGAAAATAATTCGTTTCTTTTTGAGAGACTTACGCATCAAGTCTGTCTTTTTCAATGAATTATTTGGGCCGAAGACACGAAACAGAAAATCAAATACGTATTATAAATTAAATAACCTAAAAATTACCATCAAGACACAAAGGAATGAGTATGTAAGATATTCCAAATATTTAATACATAATAATAAGAACGAATGAGTCGAAATAGGTTGCAAATTAATTGTTCTCTTGAGTCGATTGTTCATAATTTGCTACTATCTTTCACACACACACACACGAGTTAGCTAAAAATAAAAGAAGATTTGATGTAACACAGGTGGCACAACAATTGAACGAATTCACACTCGACGAATGAATCATAATAATCACGTTATTGGTTTCGTTAACGTTGCTGAAGGATCTAAAGTCGTGGCTGCTCAATTGTTAGACAGAAACCAATAATTAGATCGCCATATTAATCCGAAGATTTCTATGCAGAAACAGAAAGCTGGAGCTTTGCTTATCGTATTCTTTGTTTGGTCAACCTTTGTTTTCACTGCAATCACTCGTCTTTATCTTCTAATTTTCAACCAGAGATTTTCCAATTGTACGTCATTTTTGTCCATGGACGTCGTAGAAGTTTGACAAGAATTTATTTTACTTACCAAATAAAATTAATTGATATTGTTTATTTAAATTTGATGGTTAATAATCCTGGCGGACTCAATTATAGCTGGTTATGCCAGTATATGGTATTTCTGCAGACCTGCCACTTTGCGTACAATATACAATATTGTGTGTAAGTGTGCAAAATAAATAAAGATATTATTATTACACAAAAATTAGATATATGATTGGGCCAGAGCCCCCTGAATGCGTTAAGGCAGCCCGGTGTCCTGTTAATGTGATTGCAAGCGATGCAAAATATTCCGAGTTTTACCATTTTCAAGTACTGCGATATTTGGAGAACGTATATAATTTTGTAAGAATAATTTGTCAGTATGAATTTTATTTAAATCGTTATAACTTTTCTAATCTTTGGTCCACGTAACTTAATTAATACACATCAAACTAATACGCGATAACTATGAATCGCAGAGCGCACGTGAAATGCTCTCATCGGCTGATTTAATATTTAAGGGTAATGAAAACTAAAAGACAAAAAATTAGTAAAAAATATATATATTAAAAAAAATTGAAAGTACACATATAAAAGGATGAGTGATTTCCAATTGGTTTATGTCATTTTGAGGTAAGTGCATACTAATTTCTTTTGACTGTTTATTTAGCATTTAGTAACAAAATTCAAAGACGTGAGGTGGGAAGATAGAGATGGAAATCGAAAGAGAAAGGTAAAAAGAACGAAGGGATAGTAAATGACCTGGTGGTTTCTGGATTCATATCTTTGGAATCGGATTATAATTTTAAGGTCCCAGGTGTGTTATATCCTTGCTGATATTTTCTTGGGACCTTTCACTGTAGAGTCTAATATGATGTACTCAGGGCTGGCCTGAAGAAAATTGTTGATATTGATGTCTTAATTATTAAAAAGTATTGAAATTGCAGGGTTACTGGACTTGTGACGTCATTGCGCCGCCCTGAATAGCATTTGACTGGTCGTCTATCCAAGCTCAGGGTGGCAGTTACCACTTTCATCAGTTTTTCATTCCTCTCCTGGTCGTACGCAGGATATTATTTTGAGGCTTTTGGGTTCAGGGGATTTTCTTCATTTTGGCCATTCAAGTTTATAAAAAAAAGGCTGTACTCGGTATTTTTTAAAATTCATTGAGAGTACGCGGCGCACACAGCGCGTACCCTTTAGGGACAGCCCTGGATGTACTTTTAATATATATTTGTCTGTATTATTATTTATAGTTATATGTTAATGTGATCATCACCGTAAAGTTTTCAAAATTATTGGTCGGGGGCTAAGAACATATTTTATGCATTTATACATTACAGTATATGTAGGTGCAGTTTATTTCAAATTATTGGGGGCTCGGGCTCTCATATAACGGATGCGACTTTACAAATGAAGAATAAATAAAGCACTGATGTGTAATGGCTGCTACTCTTGAAATACGCCTTGTGTGCCGTTAATCCGTGTTCGATACTTAACGGTGAAAAAAAAAAAAAAAAACCACCCCTTGCTGACAAACTCTTTACTGTAGTCCAGATGTTGGTTCCCTAGGCCTTAAAGGGATCGGGTATAGAAATGTAGATCTGCTGTTCTACAGTGACGTGAAGTAACGCATTCATCTATTCTGCAGGAACCCGGGTTCGACCCCCAATGATATCATGGAACGCGTTCTACTTTTCAACCCACTGTAACCCGGAATTCGTTTCCTTTGGCAGCATAGATTTGGATCCCTCGGAAAATTATACGTCCCGACTCAGAATGACCTTTACTGACCTTGCGCCTAAAAATAAAGAGCTCTTAGAAAATTTTGAGCGAATGATCATGTTTTTGCTTTTTTATTTCAATTAAAATTTAAATATGATTTGAAAACCGCGTTGTAACGAATCAACGCTGTAAGAGATGATTTTCTTTTCTTTAATGACTCTTTTTATGAGCAAATAAGATTTCAGCGCCAACCAGCTTTTTATTTGGCGTGTTTTTGGTCCAAGTTCAGACCTGGGGAATAACATTTTGTCCTCCCGACTTTTGTGAGCCAAATAAAAGATTTTCTGAGTACTTTTTCTTATCACGTCTCTACCAAAGCTTACTCCTGTGCACACAAAGCGTCTCATAGTTTATTAAGGTCTCCAACTTAAATGCAAAGCGCTTTTCCATTATTTGTTTTGAGGCACACCTATTATCAACATGCGATCTCCAACATCTAAAGCCACATCCTATTCTTCCAACATCTTCCGAAACTCCGCCCTTCTCTTGCCATAAATCTTGCATGATCTGTCTAAAAGGCGCATCCCTTTACTTTTTCTGGCCGTTCTTGTTTTCTGTTTTCAATATTGAAATCATTTTGGCGCACCGTTTGGTCGATATTTTGCATTTTCCACCATAAATTGTCATGGACCTTCCATAAAATGCATACCCGGCAAAAGGAAGCATAAATTGTTTGAACGTATACCCATCTTACGCCTATTTTATTTTCGACCGCATTTAATAATTCTTGAATTTAGTTTATCTGTCTGGGTTTTAATTAACATTTCTGAAGCGTTTTGATTTTTTGTTTGTGGTTTATGCTGGAGAGGACAGTCAATATCTTACGGTAACAGGACCTGAAATACATTTATTTATATATGTATATATATATATAGAGAGAGAGAGAGAGAGAGAGATAAAAGAAGTTAAAAGGTTGCGTTATTAATACTATACTTAACAATATAATTCCAATTGTGATTTGGCGCTATGAGCTGCAATGAATCAACAATAGAAAAAATAAAGTTATTATGTAATAAGCCATGCAAGGGTGTAAATAAAAATAACTACAGAATAATGATAAAACACAGAAATAAATAATAGTGCTAAAATGGATAAAGAAATAAAAGGAGAAAACAAAATGAAAGAAAATGAAATAAATGAACCAAATTTCAACGACCTTAGAAAATTCGTCATCAGGGCAAACATTTTCTAGAGGTCTGATATAATATGATGGTATGTTTCTAATAGATCGACAGACCGAGCTAAAAAGCCTATCCAGTTTCCCAATAGTCCATTAGAAAAAGAGAATTTATTGAAAAGAAGTGTGAAATGAAAAAGAATGTAAATACACAAAAATGAAATAAGCACAAATACAAGAAAATTAAACTAAAAATAACAGTAAAATACCTTTCGTAGTAGGCAACTAAAACAGAAATTAACACTAAAAAAGCTAAATTTTAGCACGTGCGACAAATATTCCCGTAAAAGAGAGATTTTTCAAGATATATATATATATTAATTGTTTTATAAATACACCTTAAAATAATTATCAGTTATGGATAATTCAAACATATGTTTTCCTAAGTAATTTATTTTTGATATCTTCGCATTCTATGTTTTTAAGTCTTTTGTCTTTACAAGCTTATTTTGTTTCTCTAAAATTTTAAAGTACTGCTTTATATTTACGGGATTTAATGTTTTTTCATT
>QLNU02014802.1:59696074-59708914 GCA_006491805.2 Dysdera silvatica
GTATGAATTAAAATTGATAGTTCATTGTCTTCTACGATACATCAGTTGGAATAAAATTCTCTGTATTATGTGTTTACCTGATCCTGGAATGCTTATCCTTCCGCCGCTTTTGGTAATGGTGCCCCACGAAATGCATTCTATGTCTAAATTTGGTGGAAGGGCTGCTGATGTCACAGAATGTCTTCCAGAATTGCCATCAGATTCGGTGGAAGATGGATGTGAAACTGTAAGAAATTTAGTACATTTGTTTACTTAATTACCTCAAGGATCATGCAATGTTAGTCAACGTGGGGGTTACGAGATCATAGTGCTCTCCAACAAAGAAAATGGAACTGTTTCGATAAACCCCTGGAGCAGGACTGTAGCCAATCCGGGGCCAGCAGGAGCGTGGCCCCAATTGCCCCATCCATCGAGCTATTCACATATATACAGAATAATCCCTGGGTACCACGTGCTCTGTATGCCCTTTGCTTTGCCCCAGTTACCCCTTCATCTTGACTACAGTCCTATCCAGGAGTATCTGCTGTTTGTAGGAGGGATATAGTTACAAAAAGAGGGAGGGAGAGAGAGAGAGAGAGTTAGAGATTATAGATGTAGAAAAGCAGGGCGGAGTCAGACAATCAAATATTAGAAAAATTTCCTGATGTTAAACATTAATCAGCGTTAATGGTTGGTTAAAACTTTAAATAGCACAAAAACAACAAGGGTCATTTTGCATTAAAGAAGGTGAGGCGATACGTATGGTTTAAATTAAAAGGCGCATTAAATCGTATATAAAGGTATATCAGTATCAACATTGGGTTGAGGGTGGCACACTGGGTCTATGGGTCTAAGAAGCGTAGTTCAGAATTACAATGCAGGCTTTCCTTGCAAATATCATTCATGTTCATTAACAAAATTAATAGAATTCAGCTGTGATACGTTGGGGGTAGTTCGACTTCCACCCAGCTCCATGGCAACTACCCACATAGCTTCGCAATATGCAGATGGTACTGATATATGTATTTTTTTTTGTAAGTTCCCTGTTATAATAACACGCAAGATTTTTCAGTTTATTCAGATAGTTTCCCCATGTTTTTTGAGATAGCTCTTAGAGCGACTATTAGAATTACTGTCTTTCACTTTCGCAAAGTCCCGTTGAGTTTAAAGTCCGTCAAAAGGCTGTCTTCAATTGTATTAACAGAAATTGAGATATCTATTAAGAAGACAGCATTATCTTTGATTATTGTAATGTTCAATGTGCCATGATCTAGCGTTTGTCGATTGTTACACAAATTCACGTTCCACATTTTCCATAATTGCTTTGTTTCAATTAGTTAGCAAGCCCCTAAGTTAATTGTGTTCTGTAGAATGTGGGTTGACACAAAAAGTGCAAATTTTTGAATTTCATGGCAGTACTTCTAACCCTTGTTGAACTTTCACCATGCCACTCAGATAGTGTTTCAGCTGTTTGATAATTACACCCAATGCACTCTACTTAAAGTTGAATAATTGTGGTTTCTTATCTCCGAATCTTTTCTCCTCAATCTACAGACATTTGTACTTCGTTACTTTTTCTATTACGTTCTCCTATACTTGTCTGTCTCAGGGTACTACAACGTTTATCAGAAAGGTGTGTTTTTCTATAAATTATTATTATTAAAAAAAGATTGTTTACCGGTTGTAGAGGAAGAAGAGGCAACCGAGGGGCAGGATCCGGAATGAGTTGGTTTACCAGTAGAACTTGGTGTCTGTGACCTTTGTGGATCAATTAAGGGCATTCGGCTCTGTGCAGGGCTAGGAGGAATGTTGTTTGGATATACATGTCCATGGTGGGAAGAGAGTAAAGGTGTTACAGGACTACAGCCAAGTCCGTTGGAGCCTTTCTCACTAAATGCAGCACCGTTTACCAAATGGTTACCATTGGCTAAAGCATTTTGAGTCAGGTCAGGTTGTACTGGTATCACTTCTGCACGAAAGAAAACAAGAATTAAAACATGAATTTATAGTGACATTACGTTTCTACATACACTAATTTCGCTGCTTAAATTTTCATGTAGTACTTAAAATTTCTAAAGAAATATTAGAATATTTAAAGCCATGCGGTTAAGAATTTCAAAATTTAATTATAAACAATTAGTCCTTTATGAGTAATTGTGAAGAAAAAAATTAAAAATCGAAATGGTTGCTCCTATATCCAGTATATATTGCCATTTCCCTCGCATTGTACGGTGTCTTCTACAATTAAAATAAATATAAATTCAGATGTCTTTGCTATACGTTGTCGTATTATTTGCAGTGAAAATGGCAAGATATAATAATTTATGCGACTGAACGACTCTAGATTGTAGCGGAAACAAGTGGGTGCGGAAGGGGGAGGGCTAATTCACCAACCCTTTTAGCCAGCGTGGTGAAATTATGGCTAATTCCTCCATTATGTTGACACACCAGAAACCATGGCCCCTAGTCTCCAGGTGCTGGAGTGCTCCTGATCAAGGCAGCGGTCAGTGTGGCATGAAAGCAGGGGGTGCTAAGAATCACTGGAATGGCCCAGGCTGCCATTTGTTATTGACCTTGGCTACGTTTAATGGACGATCCCTTGCTTCTGAAGCAAAACTTCAGGAATTGGAAGAGGAACTAGACAAGATCAAATGGGACATTGTAGGACTCAGTGAAATTAGAAGAAAAGGTGAAGAGTTGGTGGAACTGAAAAGCGGACATTTGTTTTACTATAGAGGAACGGAAACTGGAAGAACAAGTGGTGTTGGCTTCTTAATCAACAAAAGAATTAAAGATTGTCTTCTGGAAGTAGAAGGTACATCAGATAGAGCAGCGAAGCTTGTTGTTCAACTAACCCAGCGATACCAACTTCAGTTAGTACAGGTATATGTACCAATATCAAGTCATACCGACGAAGATGTTGAAGAATTTTATGAAGAAATCAAACAGTTACACACAAAAGGGAAACAACATATCAAGCTCATCATGGGGGATTTCAATGCAAGAATTGGACAACGGGAACAAGGAGAGACATCGGTTGGTAAATATGGATATGGGGAAAGGAATGAACGTGGCGATCAACTCATCGAATTTGCAGAAGCTGAAAATCTTAGCATAATGAATTCATTTTTTAAGAAGAAACCTCAAAGAAAATGGACATGGAAACACCCAAATGGGGGAACTAGTGAAATTGACCATATCCTGGCAAACAACAAATCAATTGTTGAAGATTGCAGCGTGCTGAACAGATTTAATAACGGAAGTGATCATCGAATGGTTAGATCTAAACTGTACTTAAATACTAAATTAGAAACACCGAACCTCGTTAGGAAACAAGTAAGTAAGAGGTTGGATTTAACGAAACTGAAAGTAAATACCGAGGCATTCAAGTTGAAATTAAAAAATCGCTTTTCTGCACTGGAAGGACTTATTGATGAAAGTGATATCTCAGAAGCAAATGAAAACATTGTTAAGACAATAGTTGAAACTGCTGGGGAAATTGGTGGTGTAACCTGTAAAAAGCACAATAGCAAATTATCTGAGAAGACGAAACAGCTCATGAAAAGGCGAAGAGATATGAAGGTGGACAATCGAAATACCAGTTCCAGGATTGAGTACATAGAACTTTGTAAAACTCTGCGCAAAAGCATGAAAGAAGACATAAGAAAATTCAACTGTGAGCTAGTAAGGAAAGCCATTGAAAATAACAAGAGCCTTAAGGTTGTTGAAGGAGGTTTGTCTGTTGGGAAGAAACACATCATTGCATTAAAAGGAGAGGATGGCACCGTAACAAGAAATAGGGAAGAAATACTTAGAAGAGTTGAAGAATTCTACAAAAAACTATATGAAAGTAACAGTGGATTAAACGAAGACGCCGAAATAGTCGAAGGAACAGCTCCTAAAATCTTAAAAGAAGTTTCATTTGCAATAAAAAATATGAAGAAAGGAAGAGCCCCTGGTGATGATGGTATTACATTGGATATCCTAAAAGAAGCTGGAGAATATGTAGAAGACATACTTGCAAAATTCTTTACCAAATGTCTTAACAGCGGTAACATACCAAACCAATGGGATTCTGCAACAGTAATTCTTTTGCATAAAAAAGGTGATAAAGAGGATTTGAAAAATTACCGACCAATTAGCTTGTTACCTGCTATTTATAAAATCTTCACAGAAGTTCTAACACATCGCCTGCAGAAAAAATTAGATGCAGCTCAACCGAGAGAACAAACTGGATTTCGAAGTGGATTCAGTACAGTGGACCATATTCAAGTATTAAGAGAATTAATTGAAAGAACACATGAATATGAACTTCCATTGTGTGTTGCATTTATTGACTATGAGAAGGCCTTTGACTCTATTAAAACATCAGCAGTCATCAACTCTTTAAGATCAACAGACGTTGAGGATGTGTACATTGACATATTGAAACGTGTGTATAAAAATGCAAGTGCAAAATTTCGGTTACATAAAGATACCAAAACTATCAAAATTGGTAAAGGTGTGAGGCAGGGAGATACCATTTCTCCAAAACTTTTTACTTCAGCTTTACAGATGATTTTTCAGCAGATAAATTGGAATGACAAGGGAATAAAAATAAATGGTGAATATTTAAATCATCTGCGGTTTGCTGATGACATTGTTATTTTTTCAACGAACCCATTAGAACTCCAAGACATGGTACAGGAGCTCTCAACTAGAAGTAAAGAAGTTGGACTCAAGATGAACCTACAAAAAACTAAAATCATGTTCAATAATTTCGTAGAGGAAACAAAAGTACAAGTTGACAACATTGAGCTAGAAATTGCTGATTCATATATTTACCTTGGCCAGCTGATTTCAATGGATGGCAACATTATGAAAGAACTCAACAGACGTATTAAACTTGGCTGGAGTGCATTTGGAAGAAACAGTTTTATCCTGAAGGGGAAATTGCCTTTGTGTCTAAAAAGAAAGGTCTTCAACCAGTGTGTATTGCCAGTCCTCTCTTATGGATCAGAGACATGGAGTCTAACAGTTGGAGCAATACGAAAGTTACAGACAACGCAAAGGAGCATGGAGAGGTGCATGCTTGGAATAACTAGGAGAGATCGAAAAAGAAACACTTGGGTGAGAGAGCAAACTAGAGTAGAGGACATCATTGTTAAAGTAAAAGGGCTGAAATGGCGATGGGCTGGGCATATTGCAAGAAGAACTGATCAACGTTGGACAACAGAAATTCTGAACTGGATTCCAAGAGACCACCGAAGACCTAGAAAACGTCCTCAAACTAGATGGGTGGATGAAATAAGAAAACAGGTTGGGGTGACGTGGAAGCGAATTGCTCATTATAGACTTGTGTGGAAAGCATTTAGAGAGACCTTCATCCAGCAGTGGATAGATAATGGTTGAATATGATGATGATATATATATTCTTTTTTTTTTAAATATTCCGAAAATTAATTTTTTATCAAATTTTTGGTTTCGGAAATCTTCTGAAAGGAAAGCAGGTTACTGGAAAACGGAGTAAGGCGCACAAAAATTACAAGGAACGCTTTCTTCTTTAAAACGTCGAATCCTCGTGTTTGAATTGCCAACATACACATGGGAGAACGATAGTGACGCGTGATTAAAAATGAGGATAATTTATTTTGAAAATAGTTATTTTGTTCATAAACAAGTCTTGGTACTTCTCACTTAAATTGTAAATTATTGAAACTTGATCGAGTAACTGTAAGAGGACGAAAGCAAAGCTAGCTTTATTAAATGATTTTCAGGTACAACATCACTGTTTGCATTATAAATCATTGTTAATAATAATAGTCACAAATACGAACTAGCATCTTCACTAGAAAACAAAAATACGTAAACTTTTTGGGGGGAAAACAATTATGACGAGCAAAAGTATCGGTATTTTTATTTTTATTATAGCCGCGTTCGGTTGTAGTTTCAAAAGTCTCCCGAATTGAAAAATCGCTAGATAGATACTGTCATAAGAAATTACATGCGCCATTGGTTCCTAGGGTTTGTTAAACCTTCTATTGTTTCTCCGCACATGTGCACATCTCATGCACATGTGCGTATTTGCAAAATTTACCTCCTTCGAGTAGTGTTGTTTTAACTGCATGTGTGTCATAAATAAAAAATCAATCGAACTAGTGTGATCTTATTATTATATCCCGTAATGAGCACTATATATATATATAATACACACACACATATAGGTGTATACATATATATATATATAATGACAGTTAGCGTAGACGTGGGGATACGTGTGAACATGGGGCCGGAGCCCTTCCACATAATTTAAAGTAAATTGTAATTTTACGTATACTGTAATGTATAAATAGAGCTTTTAAAAAATTTCCGAAGACAAGAAATAGAACTGACTGGAACAATTTTAAAGTAAACAGAAATCTTGCAACACAAATGATTAGAGAAAATAAAAATAAATACTATAAAAATAAGTTCTTGAATAAGAACATGAAACAACAATGGAAAAATATCTACGAGATATTGGAAAAAGGGGACAAGAAAATAAAAAATAAAATAAAATTAAAGATAGATGATACAGAAGTTACTGATAGAGGAGAATTGGTGGAGAAATTTAATATATTTTTCACTAATAAAACAGAAAATATGATAAAAAATGAGGAAAGACAAGTAAAATATGTATTTTGGTGAAACTACTTTATTGGGAATAGAAAAAGAAATTAAAATAATAAAATGAAATAAATCTGAAGAATATAACGATGTACAACCAAAAATAATTAAACAATAGAAAGATGAATTTAAATATTCATTATTTATTGTATTTAATAAAATAATTGAGTCAGCAGAAATACCAAATGAACTGAAACTTTCTCAAGTAATCAATATTTTTAAGAATGGGAAAAAAAATGATATCAACAATTTTAGACCAATATCTATACTGTCAATTTTTGCTAAACTACTGGAAAAAATTATATAAAATCGATTAATTGATTATTTGGAAAAAATAAGATTCTATCTCAAAATCAATTTGGCTTCCTAAAAGGAAAATCGACAGGTGACATATTGTTAAAAACTATCGTAAAAATTCAAAATAAAATAGAAGAAAAGGAATATGTAATGGGACTGTTCTTCAATCTCTCTAAGGCATTTGATGCTTTGGACATAGAAAGTTTATTAAAAAAATTCAGAACTGTGGAATACGAGGTACGGTGTTAAAATTATTTGATAGTTATTTGACTGATGGGTATCAAGTGGTTAATATCGGAAAGATTAATTCTAAACACAGGAAAAATTCTTATGCGGTGCCGCAGGGCTTCATCCTCGGTCCATTAATTTTTTAGTTTATATTAATGATATCACTATGGAGGTTGAGGAGGTGGACATGTATGAGGATAACACGAGTCTATTAATTAATGATGGAACTTTAGAGGGATTATTTAAAAAGCTGGGGAAAAACTAGGCATTCTATATGATTGGTTTATAAAAACCAATTATTTGTTACAAACAAAACAAAATATATGATATTTAGAAATACAAATAACAGGATAAATGGATTTGAGAACTATAAATTAAGTATCAAGGAGGAAGAAGTTAAATGAACGGAGGAATGGAATTTTTGGGGGGGGGTTAAGTGATGGCAAATTGAATTGGAACAAACATATAGAAACACTATGCAAAAAAAAAAATGGGTGGAGGAGCAGGAACTATATCCAGACTCATGGACAAAATACCAGTGGATATCTCAATAAACCTTTATTATGCATTAGTAAACAGTCATTAAATATATGTAAATTGTGTTTGGGGAAATATGGGAAAGACTAAAAACATGACGATACAACCAATTATGCGTAGAGCACTTACAATCATAGTGAATAAATCAAATCAGCAAAGAGAAGAAATAAAAAATAAATATAGAATGCTTAATGATGTTGAATGGCATGAATTAGGCATTTTGAAAGTAACATATGAACAAAAGCAAATGAGTAAACATACTGACACAATAATTTGAAAAGAAAGAGTAAATGTTAAAACTATAAGACCAATGGGGAAATATGAACCTATTAAAATAAGGACTAGAATGGAAGAAAAAAACATAAATTTTTATGGTATTAAATACTGGAACCGGCGGCCGGAGTCATTGCAAAATTGCAGAAATATTTTTAGATTTAAATCTCTTGTAAAAACACATATTTTAACTAGAAAAAATTGACTACAGGTGAACATTGGGAATACAGGAGTATGTGATATTATATAGGAGTATGTATAAAAACGCATGTTTTTACGTATTTCCCGCCATGTCATGCATGTCTCCAACGGGTCAACCCTTTATAGACGTGGAATGAAATCTCTTGAGAGCGATTGTATGAGCATGGAAATAAAATTATTATTAAATGCGTATGAAATCTACTTGAACCGACAATAATTTTGAAAACTGTACGTTGATGGTAATTACCTATATGTTAATATTCACATCTTTTATATAAAAACATTTTTATATAAAGTGCACACGAACAATCTACCTTGAAACCGTTGCCACATTTTATTAGAATTATGTGAGTTTTTCAATTAAACATTTTCTGTCTGTTAAATACGAGTCAACCAAATCTCCTTGATAGATAATTTAATTTAAAAAAATGAAATTAATCCTCTGAAATATTTTTAGTCACCTCCTTTACGAAAACTTCATCAAAATATATTCCCTTTTTTATGTTTTACAAGGGAAAAACTTTTTTCCCCAAGCCTGCGCCTAATAAGCTCCCCCATTCCGACTTTTCTATTATTAAGAGTGGTAATCCTAGCTCTTGTAGGGAGGCACTTTTCCCTTTCTCGCAAGAAAAGGGATATTTGTAACCGGAGCATTATTTCATTATTCCTGCTCATTTTGTTCCAATAATGATGGAAAAGTACCTGTTATTAAATCAAATAAGCAAGACCATGTCTCTAATAATGTTAGATGGTCTTTCCAAACCTTATCAGAAACCGAATATGACCTCATAATATATAACTTCATATATATATATATAAGGCCATAATTTCATATGATTTTTCGTGCCATAATATTTGTGACCATATAATATTAAATAATTTCATAACATTTCTTTATTTATTAATTGCTCTAAATCCGATTTCAATAAAAGAATCGTGCATACTGGAATATTGAGTGCTTAAGAACAGTTATGTATTGTGGTTCACTGTCTCTAATTAAAAAATATCGTAAAAGCGGTACTGGAAATGTTTAAACTCTTCTGCCACATTTACGGACTGAAGCGACGTTTACTGTTGATTTGTTTTTTCGGTCCTTCAATTAATCAATACTGTCTTCCAATAGCACAGATAGCGTCATGAGGACGTTCTAAACATCCTCAGGACGTTCTTTGCTATCGGGAAGACGTATACTTTGTACTTTTGAAGGCAAAGTTGACGCGCCTATCAGTGGACAGTTACGCAGACGTATTGAGACGTATGTACGTTTGAAGGCCTTAGCTTTGAAGGTACATTGTTTGCATAGCGCTCAAGCTTTGAAAGCTGTTTCTGAATTTTAGCCTCTTTGAAGGCCAGTATTTTTTTAACTTTTCTAAAACTGCTAAAAATCAATTTTGACAGTGTGCCTCTTGCTTTAGAGGCATTAATAAATTTAATTTTATAAAACACGCTTAATTTATCTCTTCAAATTATATAATTTTATTTATTAATCTTTCCTTGCGATTTTTCCCAGTAAAATTCACATTACAGTAAACCCGCCTAAAGGGACACATCTATTCAACGGGCATTTTTCAAGTTCCACTTCCAGTGCTTGTAACGTAATGCCGTAACCCTCCTGCAGCGAGTATAGATACTTATGTTCGGAGGTGTCTGCTATTCAGAGGTTTCACTCTATTTCATTTTCAGTAATAATGGACAATATGGCGCTCAAAGATGAAAGAAAACATTTTTATTATAATCAAAAATTTTAAATGTCCTATTTAAAATTTTGGACTATTTTTCAAATCATCATCATATTCAACCATTATCTATCCACTGCTGGATGAAGGTCTCTCCAAATGCTTTCCACACAAGTCTATCCTGAGCAATTCGCTTCCATGTCACCCCAACCTGTTTTCTTATTTCATCCACCCATCTAGTTTGAGGACGTTTTCTAGGTCTTCGGTGGTCTCTTGAAACCAGTAGAGAATTTCAGATGTCCGTCGTTGATCAGTTCTTCTTGCGATATGCCCAGCCCATCGCCATTTCACCCTTTTTTCTTAAACAGTGATGTCCTCTCCTTCTCTTTGCTCTCTCACCCAACCATTTCTTTTTCGATCACTCCTAGTTATACCAAGCATACATCTCTTCATGCTTCTTTGGGTTGTCTGTAGCTCTGTAGTTGTCTGTTTGTTGAGCTTGTGGGTCTCCTTTCAGTTAGATACCAGCAACCATTTTGCGGGCAGGTATTTTTCAAATAATACATCATTATTAGTAAAAAAATTAAGAATACCTTTATTTGAATTTTTTGTCCTAGCAATTTTACTACTTGTTAATATAACGTTGCCATTTCCACTTCCCATTTTTTTAGCTTTCAAATTTTATAATTTAAAAACAATTAATTCAAAAAATATTCCCTTTGTATATATTAAATTTTGAGAATATTAAATTTGTGCATACCTAAAGGAATATTGATAGTAGCTTATTATCTTAAGCATTTTTTGTATTCAAGCATGAATATAAAGAATAGAAGAAATCTTGAAATTAGATCCAACACATTGGTTAAATATATGTAATTAATTCGAAAATAAAATCCTATATACAAGCAAAGGCGAATCCAGGATTCTTTCAGTGGGGCGCGATTTGTTTTCGATTCCTATTTTTAGCCAAATGTCTAGTATTTTTCATTTTCCATGATATAACCCCGGCTCAAGGGGTCCCCTTGAGCCTAATTTACCTATAGGCTATAGACTGGGGCGGCAAAATTTTGTGTATTGAGTTTGATATAAAAAAATCAATACCATATGATATAATCAGATGTTTTGCCGAGAAAAAAGCTAGACGTCATGCTTTCCATTTAAATACCAGTGTTTAATGGGCTTTTATTTATTTTTTGCTAAAATTAAAATTTATTTCAATAAAATTGAATTTGATTTATTATATACCAAAAAGAAATAATACTTAAATATAAAGTAATATTGTTTAATATTTATGTTTCAATTTATGAATTCGCTTTTCAATATTTTTACTGTCAATACAAAAGTTTTTGGCGTATATTGAATGTAACAATTTTTATGTTCCTACCACTGATTGGGGGGACGTGTAGGAAGGGGGGGGGGACAAAAAGTTGTCAGGGCAGCAAAATGGTAAATCCGTCCATGACCTCACCTGAATCATAGCAAGAATACAAGATTATTGAACTGACTTTAGGGGGAACCGGAGCTCTTTTAAAAGTTCTAGATACAGCGCAGCAATTCAAAACCCACTGGGGTCTCAAGTGGCTTTAAAAAAAATTATATGACGCAGTTTTAGGGAAAATAAATATGTTTTGATATCCAATGGGGATTCCTTAGCTCTCTTCTACGTCACTGGTTACGTAAATCGTAACTTTGAACGCAGAATTTCGAAGACATAAAGAAAAGCAAGAAAAATAACGAAAACGAAAAAAATATATAGACGGGAAAATTTTTGTTTTAAATAAACATTTGGGTACTAAAGCATTAACTCTAGTGAAGAATTTTATTCTAGAAATTCTCAATAGATGGCGCCATCGTACGAAATTTAAAAATAAATAGCTTCTCCAATTTATATAGGTGTGCATAGTATAAAGCTATTAATTCAAAAATAAAGTTATTTTAAAATAAATAAATGTTTAAAATAATAATTAGAATTGTAAAATAAATAAATAAATATAAAATAAATAAATAAAATATAAAAATAAATAAATAAAATATAAAAATAAATGAATAAAATACTAAAAATGACGTGAAATGCAAATCATGTAAACCAAATAATTTAAAATTAAGAAAATTTAAATAAAAGCCCATAGCCCCCAAATACGAACACCGCTTTAATAAGGCTTGATTTTAAATGCCCAGAAAATAACCATTTATATTTTAGTGTTTTAAGAACGTTTAAGGATCATGAAACTACAATATATTTTAATTTGATAAAATTTTAAGTAACAGATGATAACGATAGAGTAACGGATTAAGGGCTGTGCGACAGCATAGGGAGCATAGCCAAATGGGGAAACAAAATGACCTAACGATCCCGAAGTGTAAAAATATTTTATAATTTTTTTTTAGCTTATTAAATTTTTAAAATGTAAAGTTTTTTAAACCTTATTTAATTTTTTTAACAAACTCATTATCTCAATCCTTGTATAAATAATTACTTGCGACAATATGTTTAATTAAGTTAGTGGTAAGAAAGTGAAAAAGCCTTTTTCAAACAAAAACACAATATGATTTTGCAAATGAGTAATTAAAAAGTAAAAACTACATCAAAATGAATGAACGTATTTGATTGTACAGAGGATATTCCAGATTATTGAAACTCATGTAAAGCTTCAATTTTTATATTAAAACACTTTGATTTTTGCCTCATCCGAAAAAGTACTTGGGGTTTAGTTACATGCTATTCGTTGTGAGGAAATTTTAGTTGTCATCCAGTTTTCCGTCTTGTAATAATATTCAGTATTTTTTGTAATAATATTCAGTATTTTTTGTAATAAGATTCAGTATTTTTTGTAATAAGATTCAGTATTTTTTGTAAAAATATTCAGTATTTTTTGTAAGGAGATTCAGTAGCCTATTGAAAGATCTTAGAAATAAAAAATAACTGCGCAACAAAGAAAAAAAGATTTTGCAAATAATTAATAGTTAGTCGTCGGGGGGGACCGCAAAATTTTGGGTTCATACC
>QLNU02014802.1:59709014-59723788 GCA_006491805.2 Dysdera silvatica
TTCATATCGTGGTTTCATTATGTCATAATAAAAAATACACAATAATGTTTTTAAGATATCCAGGATAGATATTCCAGAATATATCTATTTTACTGGAAGTCGATTTCGGCATATCCGTGTGAACTTGTACTAGAAAGTTACCATCTTCGTCATTCTTCAAATTTATCCAATCCTTAAAGCTTGGCTTTGAAATCAACATGTTCCAATTTTTTTTTCTCTCATCAGCCGCCAGACTAAATTTTTTCTATTTCTCATGCTTTCTATTGTTTTCCCGAATACTGACTTATACATAAGCTTATAAAAATCTCTTTGCGAAACCAGTCTTTGCTTCTTTCCTCTTTTCAGTGTTTAATTGAATATGGGATTTCAATTAGTCTTTGCAGGAAGCTTATCCCTCCATTTTATTTTTTTTACCAGCTGACAACACTTGTTTAAAAAACAAATGATGAGCATCTTATCTATGCTTATCGTTTAATGTGATATCTTCATTATGCATTTGATAGACAATAGTTAATATCAACGTCTAAAATATAGCCTTCCTTACTATCGTCTGGTATGTTTTCAATATTTAATGCTTAATTTTCTTGAACGGATATCCACTCAAAGTTCTTGCATATGAGTATCACCGTATACTTTAATAGCGAGAAAAAAAAATTAAAATTACATATTGAAAGAAATGTACGACACTCTCGGTTTTCCAGATGCGCCAAATTATTTTTTTCAGAGTTCTATATTCCTTATCATCTTCTTGGTTATTTTACATGCTAATGCCTTGTTAGCATTGATTAGTGTTGGTAACTATATTTAATTTAAATTTGATTTGATCTCAAAATTAAGATCAAAGAACTAAAAGAAGACAATGTGATTTGACATAGACCTGGGAAAATTTTCATATATATATACGCTAGAAAATACATGAAAATAATTACCTTTTAAAGCTTTTTTTTGTTCCCACTTAGTTTTTTTTAATAAGATTACTTGTTTTCAAAATTAAGTTAATATGAAAGTATACTTTTGTGTATAGTGTTTCTTTAAGGCTAAGCAATGATATCAAGATTAAGTATTTTCATGTGTGTTGAAGTTTTATCTTGAAGCAAAGTGACTTTCAAATGTTGTCTTGACGTAATACTTTTATTTTTTCTCCAAAAAAATAAACGATCATTGATAAAAAAAAATTCTGCTGTTACCAGTGTTTTCTATTTAAGATTTTTTCTAGTGCAAAAAATTTGGATATATTAAAACTCCCTATGTGTTTTTGATATTATCTCACTTAAATTTCCAAGAAATGTTTTCCACTATTTAAGATGATTACTTAGTTAAGACGTTTCCTAAAGATTAAGAAAATATTTTATCTTATGGTGATTTTACGGTACACAAATGTCAGACATCAAATGTCATGCTGCGTCGAAAACTATATTCTGGCAAGGAATTTGAACCTATACACATCTATTTTTTCCCTTTAGTTATGCCATTTTCCCGAGGAATCCAAAAATAAAATACTCCATTTTTTTCCTTAGTTACAAA
This sequence comes from Dysdera silvatica, assembly GCA_006491805.2. Taxonomy (NCBI): domain Eukaryota; kingdom Metazoa; phylum Arthropoda; class Arachnida; order Araneae; family Dysderidae; genus Dysdera; species Dysdera silvatica. The sequence goes on from QLNU02014802.1 coordinate 59,710,539, forward strand.
AGCGTAAAAACAAAATTTTGCTAAAGTTTAAGATTGTTTTGGGATTCTATGCTACAAATGGCATGTTGTGTCAGAACTTGCACTTTCGCGAGCATTCCGAATCTATGTCCATCTAATTTTTCCCTTAATTTGAAAAAATACAAGTTCGCAAAAGCTTTTTTTTATCTTTACCAAAATATAAAATGCTTCGAAGTAAAAATATTTCACCGAACAAGTAGTATTAATATTATTCTATATAAAACGAAACACAGCTCTCAAAGAAGTGCTTTAATCAAGTATATTAGAAAATCTTGTACAATTTATTCCTTGACTAAAATAATCCTAATAATTTTGGATCATGAAGTAGAATATATATTTTTTTAATTATTTTTTAAACAATTTTCTGCAACTATAAAATTATTTATGCATTTTTCTAAAACATGAAAAAATATTTTGTATAGCTATTTTATCTTAAAGTTTCTTAACTATTCTTTAAGTAGAATGCATTCTTTTATACAAAGTTTGTCATAAATAATTTTTCTTTAAATATTACACTTTTTTTATTTTACACTCATGTAGTTCGAATTTTTCTGAAGTGATTTTTTCATTGAGTTTTTTAAACGTTAAAACCTGCAAGTGGAGGGAAAAAGAAAATATTTCACTCTAGTTTGATACTTAAGAAAAGTGCCCTCAAAAAATTTCGCTTAGTACATTAAAAGAACTAGTGCAATTTTTTTTTCTTTGACTAAAAAAAATCCTATTTTTTTACAATAAGTAAATATATGTTTTTCTTTTCTTCATCATCATTTAAACATTTTTTTTTAAATATGAAATTATTCAGACAATTTTCTAAAACTATGAAAAAATATTTTTTAACTGTTTCAATCTTAAATTTTCTGAACTATCCTTTAAGTAGGTGCATCTTTTATACATGGTTTGTCATAATTAATTTGTCTTTAAACATTACATTTTTGTTTTTCATTTTACACTTATTTAGTTATAATTTATGTAAATGGAACTTTTCAATAAATTTTTAAATATAAAATAACTGCAAGTCGAGGGAAAGTGAAAATATTTGACTCTAGTTTGATGTTTTGAGAAAATTCAAACTGTTCGTTAAAATTTCCCCCCAAAACGCGTCGAATACGGTACCTACAAAAATAAATAACGATTTTATGTAAAGTAAAAAATATTTAGAAGCTTTCGTATATTCCTCTACGAAAATAGGCACAACTCCTCCTGATATCAACAATGAAGGGTTTATTTTTTTCACAAAAGTGGTTTTCTTTCTCCCACTTATGGTTTCTTCCTATCCGCATTACAAGTGTTGAAAAGTCTCTCAATAATGCACACATTTTCTTATTGTTTATATAAGATAGATCATAAACGACATAGGTAAAATCATGATTTGTGATAATATGAAGAAGCGCCGATAGTTATTTGTATGCTTTTACGGTACCAAAAAAAGAAAACTTCAAAGTATTATTTAGTCATGCTGCGTCGGAAACTACACTTTGCCGAGGGATCCGAAACTATAATAATCTATTCTTAGTTTTAAAAGTGAAAAACAAAATTTTCTAAAGTTTAAGGTATTTGTGATTTTACATTACAAAAGTAACGTTGCGTCAGCGCTTACAATTTTCCCGAGCATTCCAAATCCATATCCATCTAATTTTCCCCTTAGTTATGACAAAAATAAAAAATACAAGTTCACAAAATCTTTTTCTGTCTTTACCAAAATAAAAAATACTTCGAAGTAAAAATATTTCTTACAGAACTTGATTCACCGAACAAATAATATTAATATTCTTCTATATAAAACGAAACACTGCCCTCAAGAAAATTATTTTTTCACTTAAGTGCATTAGAAAATATTTTTGGGTAATTCATGCCTTGATATTGTGTAATATATTAATACATCTTCGACATTATTTTGCTTTTTCTCCAGTATCAACGCTATCTCGCCGATGACTAAAATTTCTCTCTACCTTATTTTCTAAAAATGTCAATGTTCTCTGGAAAACACACAGCTCACCGTTATACTTGGATTTCTTATACGTGGTTTTGAAAATTTCGCCAAGTTTCAACATGGAAGCTATCTTACCATGAACGATTTCAAACGATGGTAAATCTCTATAAAAGACTTTTGTTGTAGTTAATGTTCTTGCTGACCCCTGAAAGTCATATGATGATAACTCGTGTAACTACCATATAGAAAATGCCAGAGACTTCCGTTGATTCTCTGCATAAATAAAAGTGCACGGAAATTTCTAGGTAAAACGTAGGTTCCGATGAAGAATGGTCTTAAATGCCTTTATATCGTAAAAGCATATAAATAACTATCGACAATTCTTCATATTACCACAAAAAAAAATAAAAATCCAAAAAAAACATGATTTTCCTCATGTTGTCTATGATCTCTCATGTAAACAATAAGAAAATGTATGTATTATTGAAACTCTTTTCGACATTTGTAATGCGGATGGGAAGAAATCACATGTGGGAGAAAGAAAACCTCTTTTGTGAGTTAAAATTTCCATGAATGTTTGTAATTTCATATCTCTATACTGCTTATCCAGATATATGTGTTTTAATTCATTTTTCAATCTTTGGAAGTCAGTAAATATATTGGGGTAGTACACATTTAAATTATTTATTGTTTTTGTAGGAAATTTATTGGAATACTCTACAAATTTTGAAGTATCCATTAATGTAATAAAATGAAGCTTTTCCATATCTTGAAAACGTGTGGTAATTTATCTAAGGTTATCTAATATTTCATAAAATATGAATTTTATATTTTGCAAGAACTTTATTTTGTGTGAGCGTCACTTTTTTTTTGTCCCTCACGGTGTTCAGTTGGAACTGTTGTTTTCGAAATCACTAATTCGAAAATTTCTATGAACGTATCCTCATTTAGTTTGCTGTTTAAGACCATTTGCGTATTTTTAATTTGTGAGATGCAAAAATTAATGTCAAATGACTTATTTTGTAGTACATTGAAGAGAACATCCGTAAGTCCAAAAATATGGTTAAAAACAACAACCAAAAGTGAAAATTCAAAGTCGTTAAATATATTTAAATAGCCGACACTCTGCCTAAGCGAAGTTTGATCGGAGGTTGGATCGTTCATAATCTCAGTAAATACTTCTTTTAAAGAATCCCATTCTTTATTTATAACACTCAACATTTTAGAGTTTGATGTCCATCGCGTAATAACAGAAGTAGGAATTCGTCTTCCGACGACTGTATCGACCACGTGAGTTCGTTTGGCAGAATGATGAAAAAATGCAGGTATGCAGCTTACAGTTGCAAAAAATATGCGACACTGTGAAATGCTGTTGCAGCTTTGTTGTAGCACTAAATTCAGACGATGTGCCAAACAATGAATAAAAACTGTTTGTGGTGCTACTTCTTTAATTTTGGACTGAAGACCATTTAAGTGCCCTGACATTGCGCTTGCCCCATCAAAACGTAATCCTATAAGTTTTGATTTATAGTTAAATTTTTCGAGGCATCTTGATACAAGGTTAAACAATGCTTCGGCAGTCCGATTGGAACTGACGTCATAAAATCCCAAAAATCTTTCCACTAAATTTTCACCAGCAATAACATACCTAATTATGATACTACATTGAGATTTTTGGACAATATCTGTGGAATCGTCTACTTCTATAAATAGTTTAATAGCGACACACTGCACTAATCAATAGAAATAAATGCAAAACAATTTTTATGGTGCAGTTCGATAAAATCATTAACACGATAACACTGCTGATAGCTATTTCGATAGCGTTAACCAGCTACCGTCGTCAGAGCGAATGGCGGCTTCTGTTTATGTCCGTGCTGTTGGTCGGTGTTGCCATCACGTCGGTTGGAAACTTGATTGGGCGGAGGAGTAAAGCGTATTTGTGGAGACGTCTTCAGCCGTGAGACCCAAAAGGTTTTTCCAAGTGGATGATATAGAGTTACTAAGGAGTTGATCATTAACATCTCCAAGGCACATATTATTAAAAAAGTCAACTCAACACTTGATCTCAGTTTCTTTGAGGCATTTCACATTCTATCAAACATCAATGTTGCAGTTAATGATCAACTCCTTAGTAACTCTATATCATCCACTTGGAAAAACCTTTTGGGTCTCACGGCTGAAGACGTCTCCACAAATACGCTTTACTCCTCCGCCCAATCAAGTTTCCAACCGACGTGATGGCAACACCGACCAACAGAACGGACATAAACAGAAGCCGCCATTCGCTCTGTTCCTGAATGTAATTCCAATTATATTAAAGGAATTAAATTTAAAAAAAAATAGTGGGCTCAAAATAAAATTTCGAATTTTATTTTTCTAATCAAATTTTAAATTTGACAAAAAAGTAAAAAGAAAATTTGAATTTGAATAAAAAAGAAAACTGTCCGAACGCCCAATTTTTTTAGGTGAAAATGCGCTTCACGCGTCACCCAACGAGCCGCCACTGCGAAGTACAAGAATTGTGTTTGCGCCAGGGGTGTAGTCAAGGCCTAGGGTAGCCTAGCGACGCTAGGGCACTTTTTTTGGAGGTCTAGCAGCGCTAGTTGAAAATTTTAAGATATCACACACTTTACAAACAAAATTCTGTTCAAGTTGTAAATAAAAAATATGTGGATTCTACAATTCCGCTAATTTTTTTTTAGAATCACAGGAATTTAAACGAAATTACAGCTTGGAACACGTACCATCAACTGTGCTTTGAAAATAAAAAAAGCGGCAATTCATTCTTCGATAAGACGAAGGCGACAAGGGCGAAAAGGTGGACTTTTGGCTATCTTTTTCAATTGTTTTCTTTATTTTATTAGCTCACTTTAGAGGTCATTCACGGTTAGTTCGGATTCGGCACATGCTTTTATATCACATTATTATTATTATTTTAAGCTTATATCCCCCGAAACTATGTGTTGTAGGCAGTGTGGGATCCAGAGGGGCATTTGGGAGGGATCTTGCAATGCCAGCTCAACAACCCATACATGATGATAATTTCTGTCCCTATCAGATTAATGGGCTGTTGACTGGTTAGGGGGTTCCCTGATCCCCCCCCCGTGGATCCACCCCTGATTTAGAAGAGCACTAAGCAACTTTTTGTTTTAAGACTACACCACTGGTTTGCGCACAAGGTTTGCCCATTAAAGGATAGAGAACACCACGCTGAGGGTCACGGTAACCATACGATAACCTTTCATACTTCCATCGAGAGAAAATTGGGTAATTGCAGGAAGAAGGGGGTTATCCTTCTGAGATATCGCTGCTCGTCATGGACGGAATGCGGTTACAGTGGTGGGAATATGGCGTCAGTGTATAGAGGCGGAGGAATGAACACACACCAATGTGAGAGATCTCAATGGCCCTGTCACGCAAACGAATTAGCGAATAGATACTCTATACGCACTAAGGCTCCTAAAATTGGGAGCTGGCGCATCAGCGATTTTGATGCCATCGTGTCACGTGATCCTATTCACTGCTTTGTTAAAGTTAATTGTACAAATCACTGAAGGAATAAACACAGAATGTTTAGATTTACAACAGATCCTGTACGAAGAAGAAGAAGAAGAAACTGGATAATTAATTTTCCAATGGTAAATGTTGTGTTATGAAACCGGAAGTGTACAATAAAATGGCGGCTGATGCTTGAACCTAGAATTCTAGGGGCTCTAATGCTCTGCATTATCGCACAGCCACATCGAAAACCATAGCTCGTGATAGAAGTAATAAGCATAAATGACGTAAGCAATATATTTGACACATACGGCTTTGATATAGCCTATCTTATCTTTCTCAGTGTTGCGCTTTTAATGGCCAGCAGTATAGATAAAAAACATTCTTAATCTTAAAATCCATTTCCAGTAAGACTATAATTCACGGAACAAAAATTAGATTAAAAATGTAGAGTGATAAGGATCAGGGGCCGACTATGAATATTGGGGGCCTCGGCCCAACCTGCATTGCCACCCCCCCCCCCCTGGACACGCTTATAAAGATTGGATATAAATCTGAAAAATGTACGCACCTCTATTTCCATTTCTAAATGTAGGCAAGAATGTGCTTTTTAGTCCCACTTCCACGCCAATGTCGGATGTCAAAACGTGCACTTGCATACCAGAAGTTGTGGAAGTTTTGATAAAAGCAGCAAATAGTGTGTGGCATTGGCACACCAATTTCTTATTTTCAGAAACACTGCGGCTCACGCCTATTGCATTTGTAATCATTTGAAAAAGTACAATGCTATGGTTTTATCAAGATGTAAATAGACCTAAGATAAAATTTGTTCGAAAAGATATGAAATAACAATTAACACACCCTAAAAACATATAATCTCCAAAATTTTAAAGCCATTTATGATGAAATATAGCCAAATTATAGCTTAATTAAGCAGTGAAATTGCAAGACCAGCAACAATGCAAAATAATTGAGTTCGTTTATTGTCAAAGCTTCAGTTGTAATTATAATGAACTGTAATTGTAGATATTAGCTATGATTTTGCTGGATTCGTTTCGGATCGTAAATCCGAATAAGGAAGAAAAAAAATATTTTTTGCATTAATTTATTATTTTGTTTCGTTAAATAAAATTGTCAAATAACATTTTTGGGCCCCCCCCCCCTCTTTTCGCCGAGCCAGGGCGCAGGCCCCGTGAACCCTTGCCATAATTTGGCCCTGATAAAGCTCATCTCTTATTCCTGTAGCACAGACCTGCTTTCACGATTTATTAACGATGTTTTATTTGCGTTTAAAAATTCGGGGTCTTGGGTTTTCTCAATTAAATTATTGAATTAATAATTAAAAGCAAATTTGAAGGTTAGAGTTTTACGAGGAATTCATGCAACTTTTACTAAAGGATCTGAAATTCTGCTCTCAGCTCTTCATTAACAAGTTTTACAGTACTATTCTTTTTAGGGAATATTTCAGTTGTACAACTACAAAATATTGTAAATACAAGTACGTTCAATTATGCGGCTTTCACCATCAGTGGCGCACCCAGAATATTCCCAAGGGGGCAGTGGTGCAAGGGATTTTTGGTGGAAAAAATGGCCAAAGACAATATCAATTACGGTTGTTTTTTTGTGTTCATTTATCATTATTAAATTGTTAGTAATTCTACGGTGTAAGATGCTTAAATAATTAAATAATTAGAGGTAGTAGTAGATTATGCTTATACAATTTTACGATGGCCAGCCCTTGTCTTCCAAAAAAAAAATTACTGTTTTAGTAATAGGTTGAAAAATAGCCCTATTGTGCAAAACTTGTTTTTACTTGCCCTCTATCTACTACTTAATCTACAGAAGCTTTTTTTACCTTCTGCGACCTTTTAAAACTCGTCGGCTTTGTGAACTGAATCCTTATGATAGAGAAAAGTTCTATGTTGGCTGAACTTCTCCAAGGCCTTCTTCCAATTATTAAATTCTTTTGAAACAATGAAACAAGTTTACCTGCGACGTATGTCGATCTTAAACCGGCTTCATGGGATGCAAAGAGATTTTTCTTTTTTGAGAGGGAGTATCATTCGGAATCGAACCCCGATTAACAGCATACTAGGTGAACGCGTTACTAGTGCATCACCGCATAGCCATGCTGAAGAATTACGGGATGGTTATTATTGAAAATATCTACTGAGGTCAGTCAATCGTTTGCCGTAAATTTGATTCGTTGGCAAGACCGTAGCCAGGATTTAATTTCAAGGGGGGGTTCAAAAATTTTTACAGCATGTATCGATACAATTACAGCATGCAAGGCCGTAGCCAAGTCCCATTAAAAATTTAGTTTTGAGAGGGGGACCGGTCCCTAAGATCCCCCATCTGGATACGGGCATGTTCATTGGGATGCCATGTGGTGATTATATTTCAAAATTAGAAATAATGGGCTGCATGTGATTAGGTCTTTTAGAACAGTGGTCGCCAACCTGTCGGACCTCACGGACCACTAAAATCATAACTTTAAATCCCGCGGACCACTAAATTCATAATTTTAAATCCCGCGGTCCATTAATATGAATTTTTTAAAAAGATAAATACAGGGTTCCTCCTGGTAACCGCATTGCTGCAAGTGAGATTTTTTCTCACTAATTGCCGATAATTATCTCAAGTACATTATAGATATAAAAATTTACAATTAATTATTTTAACAGAAAGTTAGAAATTAGTGCTTAAACGTTTAGGATCCTATCAAGCACATTTCGTGAATTTAGTACAATATAAAGGTGGAAATTGTCATTCAGAATATGAGAATTTCTTAGAATATTATTTTTGTTTTATTATTAATCAAACATTAAAAATGAAAATAATGTCCAGATTTTTCTGCGGACCACCGGTTGGCGACCGCTGTCTTAGAATACGTTGATAAATGACGTTAGAAATTTACAAATAACTTCTTAGCAGATAATTTTTACGCAGCCCCTGAGGCCGAGTAAAATTTAAGCCTTTATTAAATTAAATGTTGACGACAAATTATATGCGTAAATTTCAAATAAGCTTAACTTAGATAAAATGAACGGTTTTTTTATTTCTTCATTAAAAATTTGTTCGTTACTGTATTCTCAAAACACAGCAGCTGTTTGCCACTCCATATCACACCTCATCTAGATTTTTTTTTTTATTTGCGAGGACACAAAATGTCTCTCCCAAAAACTCACATCATTACACACAAGAATAATACTTTACTGATGGCGAAAACAAATGGGGTAGTCATAAATCTCAAACAACAAACCACAAACGTTTATTACGTATTAGACATTCTAAACACTATGCCTTTGACAAGACGTTTCGTGAAAGAGGATTGGACAACTAGCTGGGTTCAGTTCCCTCAACCTCGTTTGTCGAGATTTGTAATCTGCCTTTGTAAATTTCGTGCATATAAATGTATATTATAAACACATACAGTATAATGTTCTGGTGTATAAACACAGATATTTCACAGGATTACAGTAAAACTCCGACTGACCGAAGTAAAAGGGGCGGGCCCCATTTCCGATAATCCGGAAATTCGATTTTCAGCGTAACAGTGGAGAGAAACCACATTTACCTAAAAGCAGTTCAATTATATGCTACTAAACTATTATATTGATAGTAAACACTTTAAAATGTATAGCTACGTATTAATTAGGTATTAATTTTTACGGCTATGGAAATAGTTCAGTATCCTTGTTTGATCTTATTTTTCCAACAGTTATATGCTACTAAACTATTATATTAATGGTAAAAAACTTTAAAATGTATAGCTATGTATTAATTAGGTATTAATTTTTGCTGCTATGAAAATAGTTCAATATCTTTGTTTGAGCTTATTTTTCCAACACTTTTTAGCTTCAATGTCCCTCCATCGTTTAATTAAAAGCCCGCAGGCCAATGGGGATTCCTGGCTTTCTTCAACAAAACGTGAAACATTCAATCTAAGGTAAAGAACTCGAATTTTGCTTAAAAGTAAATGCCTTTTACTTTTCTGAATAGTAAAAAATGGAGAACTTCTGACCTCTAAAACTTTGAAGTGAAGAAAAAAAAATAATAAATCGAACACCTGTGTAAAAGCAAGTGCACATACAACTACCCCAGACTGCTGTTCTGTTTGAATGGTGTTTTGGCATCCACGTTTCAGCTCAAACTAGAATAGTTAAAAAAAAGCAAGTGAAAGAAAATCGTCTAAGGTCAATATTTAAATTTAGCGGGTTTCATTTAACATTAATTTGCAACTTTTTAATCCGTAACTCTCTAATCCGCAGCTCTCTAATTCGCAACTCTCTAATCCACAACTCTCTAATCCGCAACTCTCTAATTCTCAAGTAACTCGGTAGATTTGTAACGTTAACAATAGCCATCATTATTGCATTTACGGAAGACCTTTGCCTTGTCCTTTTCATTGCGTATAGACAGGCAGACAGGAAAGCCAAAAGCAATAGCGGGTTCAATATCTATTGAAACCCGCTAAAAAAAAAAAAGGAGAGAAACATATGTCTCAGCCCGTAGACACAACCGTAAGGTCCAGAGCACCATAACCGTTAGACTATCGTGATATGAAAATGATGATCCTGTAGGGATTAACCCTCCCAAACTATTAAAATATTTAAGTCGCATATTATTTGGAAACATTATAATATTATATATATATATATTGTTTCCCTTAGTCCCAGCGGTTTCTAAACATGTGTAAGCAGCAGACCAGTTGTGGATACGTGCAAATAATATTGATAATGACAGTAAATAAAAAACAGGTTAACATGAAACACAAAAACAAAATTATAGAGTTTTGGTTTACGTAAGAGACACTTGTAGTAAGATATTATTATCCTTCACAGACATAATACAATTGCCACGTAGTGGTCAACAGACACAAAAAAAAAAGCTCTAGCCTGGGCTAATAAACGTGGATATCGGAATTTCACCTTTTAAGAGATACTTTTGTGGAAGTTTAACATTATAACTTTTACTCGCAGTGTATCGTGCATCCAAGTATTGCAGTTCTGTCAGGGCGGTTATCACTTTTGGGGGAGTTCAAGTATTGCGTAAGCAATACTTTGGCCATTTCCCCCCCCCCCGCCCCCGCCCCCACTAGTAAGCAAAAATTAACATTGGCTAACATAGGAAAATGTAATGAAGACCAAAAGCAACCTCCTCCTCCTCCCAAGATGCTTATGTACCACTTGAACTCTCCCTTTGTGACTGGTTTTATTATTTTCTGTGTCTTACGTAAGCATGGTTCAGGCACCCCCCTCCCCGTTGTCAGAAAAAAGAAACAAATCCCAGACCCCCTCCCGCAAAGATGCTTACGTAATACGGGAATGGCCCCTATTTAATTATTTTATTTAATTTTATTAATTTTTCTATTTCGAAAAAACAAATTAGTAGTACTAAAAGGGTCGCATCCGGCAAGGATACATGTTAGTTGGGTCACTACTAGCACGATTTGATCCCTAGTGGCACGTAACCGACTATTTAGCCAATGGAATTAAAAAGTCGTATATTGAATGCCCCCCCCCCCCAATCCCAGTGGCGTCACTGAAGTATAAAGAGTTAATTGCATATGGCTAAACTACTATATTGACAGTGAAGAACGTTATAAAGTATTTGTATGTGTTAACTGCTATGGAAATCTGTAAAATATTTCATTATGCCAGGGAATATTTTTTGACTGTTAATTGAGGGGAGGTGAACCGTAACTGAGAGGTGCCCGCAGTGCCGTATTTTCACAATAACTATACTAGCCATAAACTAGGGCGGCAAAATTTTGTGTATCGGCCCTGATATAACAAAATCAATACCATACGATGATATAATCAGATGTTTTGCCGAGAAGAAAGCTAGACGTCATGCTTTCCATTTAAATACCAGCATTCAATATATTTTTTTTTTTTGCTAAAATTAAAATTTATTTCAATAAAATTGAATTTGATTTATTATATACCAAAAATAAATAATACTTCAATATAAGTTAATATTGTTTAATGTTTATGTTTCAATTTATGAGTTTTTTTTTAAATATTTATTGTCAATACAAAATTTTTTGGCGTATATTGAATGTAACAATTTTTATGTTCCTACCACTGATTGGGGCGGACGGGTAGGAAGAGGCGGCAAAAAAAATAGCCTTGGGACGGTAAAACTAGCTAGGGCGGAAAAAATTCTAAATCCGCCCACCATGGGTGTCCGTTAAGAGAGATTTTACTGTTAGTCTGATATCTCTGGTACTTACCATTCATATTAGCTTTTCCCTTAAGGCTAGAGTACACTAGAAAATAAATATGAGCATTTTTACCGAAAACATTGAAAACGAGAGTGTCTACTGAAGAAGAAAAAAAAATGACAAAAACAATAAATGAAGCAGGTCATTTCGGATAAACGAAAATTTGGATAATCGAGATTCTACAGCAGTAATTGGAGTTACTTGGGGAACCCAAAGATTGAGCTTCTACCTGGGTCCACCCCGTATTATTCTCAAACATGACTATATCCCTCTCGAGGGGGGTCCCGACTCGGAGTAAACAACGTGTCTAAAGTGAAAAAAAGCAAACAACTCGACTTAACTGAAATTTCTTCCCGCTTCTCGATAGAAGCTTAATCGAGTAGTAGAAGTCAGAGAATGAAGTAAACGTCCTGACTCATCGCCCGAGTTTATATTTTCGGGTTTGGCAACACCCAAAATTTGTATTTTCCTGTTTGTCAACAGGTAACTGCTCCATGACTTTTCACGCCTGATTTTCAGGGCACGAAGAACGTAAGCCTCTTTCCCTTCAAACGGATAAAAACACCGAATTTAAAAATGGGTATTTCAAAATTATTTTAAAAAGTTAGTCGTTTACTACCGAGAATGATAAAAATGCTTCCATAATCGAGATGTTTAAATCCTACACTAAAGACAAAAATGTGGAAGCATTTTAAGCTCCTCAATACTTGTAAATGAAATGATATGCTAAATAAATGACTTCATAGCCATAATCAGGCATCGTAGTATAAAAACGAAACCTATTCTAGCAACTCGTAAAAATCAGAGATTTGTGTAGAGCGTTTTGTACAAGGTTTGAACGTTGACGGAGCGAATACCTTCAAGTTTAAAGTAAGGATTACCGTAAACGTTAGTCGTGCCAAAATTACTTTTGGGAAAGGCTATGAAAACGATGGGACGAGGGAAATATTTTTCGCGTACCGTCACATTTCGCATAAACTTCTCTTCGATGGAATTAAAGACGCTGATGGTGAATTAACAAATGGTATGTTTTTTGAGACGGACCTTTCTCCCGCCCAGTGGCGCACCCAGAATATTCCCAAGGCGGGCCGGTGGTGCAAAGATTTTTTGGTGGTAAAAAAAGGCTAAGTACCATATCAATTACGGTTGTCTTTTTGTATACATTTATCATTATTGAATTACTAATAATTCTATAATGCAAGATACTTAAATAATTAGAAGTAGTAGATTATGTTTGCACAATTTTACAATGGCCAGCACTCTTGTCTTATCTCCATCAGTGAGGTTAGATTTCTTGACATAATTACAAATATCTGCAGTCAGAATTTCTATTTCAACCGTGTTTGATATCGTGTTTTGGTCTACCTTTACTTTCCTGGAAAGCGTTTGAATGCGGTCCCAGGTCACTGCTGCTATTGTTTACCGCAGCAGTAGTCTCATCAATGTAACCAGAGTTCAAGGAAATGTTGGGAACATCACTACTTTCATCTTACATTTTTTAATAAAATAATTTACCAGTGTCTGTTGGCGTAATAATTTTTCGTTTTGTTAGCACAAGGGAGGGGCTCGGGC
>QLNU02014802.1:59723888-59755634 GCA_006491805.2 Dysdera silvatica
ACAGATAATTCAAAGAAGTGGGGAGGGGGGGGCTTACAATGGGAGGCGGTTACAGAGCCAGATCTCCAAATATTTATATGTATATACATACGAATATATAAACAATATTTCATTGCAGTGGGAGTTAAAATCCTCCTTAAATACTCCCTGCATACGCCTGTGGAGATAATTTTGACTGAAAGCGTATAGCTAACTTAAACACAAATTCGTTTTACGAAACAAGTTTAAACGATGTATAATGCGCTTATTCAACAGAGAACTTTCATATATTTTATCATTGATGTTGAACTTTGACGTACTTTTTCATCGATTATTATATCGAATCAACAATGTTTTGAATCGTCGATTATCGAAACCATTATTACAAAAACTATGTGTTATAGTAAAAGAAACAACAGTATAAGGTACTAATTTTAAAACAAGATATCGATTAAAAAGAAAAAATACATCGATTGTACTTAAATTTGACATTAAATAGTTGGAAGAGGGGCATCTGATACGTAACATTTTCAACTGTAGGACATTATTTGAATGGGGAAGCGAGAATTTGTGGAGAAGACACACAACAAATTGTATATTCCTCTTAGAGCAGTGTTGTCAAACGTACGGCCCGTGGTCCACAATCCGGTCCACCTACAGTGCTAATTCGGCCCACCGACAACTGTTTGGAATATAAAGAAAAACCGCGGAGCACCATGGGTGATTCCTTTTCATATCGCAAGTGAATAAACTCCGAACGGAGGTTTTTAATAAGGGTTTTATTTATTTTTTATTTATTTATTTTTACGAAACCGTTGGCCCACGAGGTGAAAATGTTTTATGCGACCCACTGGCCAAAAAGTTTGGAGAATCCTGTTTTAGAGGAATCAACCACTGGAAGTTCCCTGGTTTGCAAAGCCAAGTGCGGGAGAATTTACAGGAGATTCGGAGGTGGGGGCAACTGGCTTCGGGATAGCTTTGGGGAAATCCAAAGTTGAGGCATAAATGATCGCTTGATGAAGGGAATGGTTATACTCGAAACGTTGGGGACAATTTTTGCAAATGGTGTGTTTTACCTACTTCTGTAGTTCGCATATTCCGTCCAGAGTTTAAAAAAAAAAGAAATTTTACTAGTTATTTGTGAGAATGTTGCTTTAGCCAGACATTTGGTAATGTCCTCACACCAGTCAGATAAAGCTTACACCATTTTTATCCCTTCCGCACCTTGACAACCTCACGCTCCTGTTTTCGGTTCCTTCCATAGGTAATTCAATATCTTACGAGAACCTCCAGATTGAAAATGGCAACATTATGGCATTGGACGTGGTTTAGTGTGAGATTTTGGGATCCGTTTTTTGGGAGTACGGGTTGGTATACATCGTTTTATCAAACTCATCCACAAACATGATTAATCTTCGTGATGCTGGATACTTTTAACAGGATATATTACCACGCCACACCGTCTACATTGCTTCCTACCCTTTATGGCTTCAAAAGTGTGATGGACACTCCCACCAAGGCCTGACTGGCCACCTTAGTTCCCGGACCTCAATCCAATGAACCAGTTGTAATCCAAAGTCATGAAATATTACGCGTAGCGAACCACTATCACCCACTTTTCAAGAAATGGAGATGTAAGTAAATGCGAATGAATGAATGAATGAAATACCCAGTAATGAATGAAGTATCCACAATACTATTCCAATTGTAATTCTATTGGATTCTCACCTCAACGTGGCCCACTCTACATGGTGGCGCGTTTCAGTCGTTTTGTGGAAACAAGGGAAATGTTTGGCAGGGGGTCTTAATAATTGGCAATTCATCGCCTGCAAACGGCGACATTTCGAACATGGTTCGAAAAATAGGATGTTCGTGATCAAAAGAGAAGGTAATTTTAAAATTAATTAAAATTAATCACTAATTTGCTGATAATGAAATGGTAATTCCAGAAGTCATTCGCTCTGTTCATTTTATCTGAAACAAACAGTAACGTAGGGCCATTTGAGGCCAATAACAGGTCGTCGGGGGGGGGGTCGTTAACTTTAATATGCTGTACGGGTCGCAGACGGTAGTATAGTTATCAATTTCAAACAGACGGAAACTGATTATCGTTAATTTTCGTTAATTAAGGATTGAAAGGGGAATTTGGCGACGTTAATTGGCGACACGAGCTTTAGCTATTTAGCTAAAGCTAAACCCATTAACTTCAACGAATAGCGTTCCCAATGCTATCGCGTAAAATTTTTGCTTTCGTACAATGCACGGTTGTATCGAAATAATTCATTTTATTGGACAACAGATGTGATGACGTCATTATAATGACTCCAATCACCACTAGTAATTAATGTAATATCCAATCAGCAGATATGTCAAAATAAACGAGCTAGTTTGAAGTGGTTAATATATAATTAATGATTGATAGTTAATACATTAAAATTTTAAACTTGAACAGTGTAACAAATATTTGTAATCATTTTAGCTTACAATGTCCACTGTGGCGCATCCACGTAGTGGGCCGAGGAGGCCCGGGACCCCACTTGGACTAACAAAGCGAAAAATTATTACTCAAATAGACACTGGTCATTTCTCCTTTTAAAGTAAGATGGAAAATAGCGACGACCCCAACGACATTTCCCTGAACTCTGGTAACGTTGATGAGACTGCTCTTGAGAAAAGCAACAGCAGTGGCCCGCGACTGTCTTCAAACAACTTTGTAAGAGGTAAAGGTAGAGCAAAACATAATATCAAACACAGTTGAAGTGAAAATTCTGACTGCAGATATTTTTACTTATGTGAAGAAATCTAACCTCACTGATGAAGGTAGGATAACAATGCTGAAAATCTTTGGGAACCATATGCAAATTGAAATTTTCCCACGACTATCATTGGTGCTGTATTAAGTCAAGGAAAACCTCACCACAGGCGAAATTTCTGCTTACCTTGGATGAGTAAGCATAAGTATATAGCTTACTCAAAGAAAGAAGACAGTGCTTATTGAAAATTTTGTGTTTTCTTTTCACCCCATAAAGTCGATTTAAGATCGACACAAGCCAAGGATCAATTTGTTTCAAAGGGATTTAATAATTGAAAGACTTCGGAGAAGTTCAAACAACATGAAATTTTTCTCTATCACAAGAATTTGATTCTAAAGGTGATGATTTTTTAAGGGTCGTGGAAGAGAAAAAGGCTTCTGTGGATGAAGTAATGGACAGAGGGCAAGCAAAAGCAAGTTTTGCAGAATAGGGTTATTCTTAAACCTATTATCAAAACGGTAATTTTTTATGGAGGACAAGGGCTGGCCATTGTAAAATTTTATGAACATAATCTAGTACTACTTCTAATGATTTAAGTATCTTGCATTGTAGAATTATTAGTAATTTAATAATGATAAATGCACACAAAAGGACAAGGGCGGATCCCGAAATCTTTTATGGGGGCTGCGACTTGTTTCCGATTCCTATTTTTAGCCAAATGACCGGTACCTTTCACCTCATTTTCCATGATATGATCCCAGCTCGACAGGAGGGCAATTGCCCCATGCCCCTCTCCTTGAATCCTCGCTTAAAAGACAACGATAAATGATATGGCCTCTGACCATTTTTTCCATCTGGCCCCACCCTTGGGAACTATACAAATGGGTGTCAAATCATCCACAGCTATTCCAAGACAACCCCAATTTCGAATACGCATTTGATTCGCAGCACGATACAGTGAAAACTCTAGGAATGCTCTGGCGACCTCAGTCAGGTTACTTCACCTTCAAGGTACCTACAAACTTCCAGGATAGCTTCAGAAAACGGGACGTCCTGTCTACAATAGAAATACTGTTCGACCCATTAGGTCTCATCGGCCCCGTGATACCTAGAGTTAAAATTTTTTTACAAAGGCTCTGGACACTTAAACTAAATTGGTCGGATCCAATTCCACCAAAGGAAATTAAAGACTGGATCCACTTCCTGAAACAACTTTCCGAGATAAGCAAATTACAAATATCAAGACATCTTGTTGCCAATGCCACTAAAATTGAGCTTCATGGCTTCTGCGATGCATCAGAACGGGCCTTGGGTGCGGTCATCTACCTGCGCTCAACCAGTGACCAAGGAGTTGTTCAGACCTCACTGTTGTGCAGCAAATCCAAGGTAGCGCCCATAAAGCAATTGACAATTCCTCGTTTGGAATTATTTGCAGCATTACTTCTCTCACGACTTGTGTCAAGGGTAATACCTATCCTTCAGCTACAATTCACCCACATATACATGTGGGTGAATTGCAATTCTTTCATGCGTTGATTGTCACTAACAAACACTGTTCTCCCATTAAAGCGGAGAAAAACAGAAATAAACATAGACTTTTTCGGTCCGTCGTTTGAATTTTAATTCAGCACCACCACTCCCCCCCCATGGTGACTACGACCATACGTGACCTTGTGGTGGTGGTGAAAATTTCGGGGTCAGAGGGCTTTACTGGCATGTTTTAACAGGCGCATCATATCTGCATAGCTCTGGTAAGGTTCTGTTGTATACGGACTGGTACGTTGTATGTCGCAGGTTTGTTTTTTGGTTTTACGGCTCAAAGACTACAGTGGTCATGCTGCGCCGGGACCTACTGTTTTCCGAGGAATCCGAACCTCTTAAGGCCTAGGGAACCAAACCCCGGACTACAGTGAGCAGTGCGATCTTTATGAGATCTCTGAGTAAGCGTTCTTTTTGCACTGCTGGGAGTCGAACCCGGATTAGCCGCGCAATAGGAGAACGCGTTACCACACTGCGCCACCGCAGGGCCGTATGTCGCAGGTGACACACAAATTTGCAGACTTAAGCATCTTTTCTGAAAATTCATCTCTCCAAACGGAACTGCCTCTCCACGTGGTTAGTTGCCAGAGACTTCCATAGCTGTTACAGAAATACTGAAAAACCTGGGCATCTAGTCCCAGTAGAGGGGAGGGGGAGGTAAGAAAATCACTCCGCAAGAGAAAACTCGTGACGTCATAACCGCAGCGAATTTTGGCGCAAATATTTTAGTTTCTTTGCACCTTTATACTAAAAATTGAATTTCTAGAATAAATAGGGTCCCCCATCCTTTATTTCGGTTAATCAGGTTTCTACTATACTTGAAAACTAATAAAACCAATAGGAATTCTACGATAGTTTAAAACGTTTTAAACTGTTAATAAAGAAACATTTGGGCATTGGCTCACGCAGCGAGGGCTAGCTGGGGGGATCATAATCCCCACTGCGATGAAATTTTGCATATATGCATGTGAATATATGAAGTTATATTTCTGTTGCCCCCCTATTATGGACACATACCCCCTTACGAAATTTCTGACTACGCCAGTGGTTACAGTATACATAATCTTACGCTTATCAAAAGGTATAAAGTTTTTATTATTTGTTTACTGGAAGCATTTACTGGAATATTTACAAAAATATTGTAGCTTTTAATTTAGAAAGAAGTGGTAAAAATAACAGAAGTCCACTTTTTTTTTTTTTCAAGATTGGTTACGGCAGAAAAACCTCTCTTTAACGGGCACTTTCGAATAGCGGGCATCACCTCCACTTAGCGGACTCTCTTCCAATTTCCAATTCTATAGTCCTTGTTATTCATAACCTTCTCCCAATTATTAGATGTTTTCGAATAGCGAGCAGATACTGAAGTTCTCAAGTGCCTACTATTCAGAGGTTTTACTGTATATATTTCAAATGTTTCAATATGCTTAAGGCTTTTATTTATTTATATTTTACTACTTGCATTCCCTAGGTCACTTAGTTTTATTTGGAGTGCTGCAACACTTAATAAAAGAGCTTGCTAAAAGTGTTTTGCACATGTAAAACACTTTTATCAAGGAAAACACACAGATTCGGAAATACATTACTGTACACGGGAGTATAATAACGAATGTATACGTAGGTAAACTAAGGTAAGAGACAGAGAGACGGACAGGGAGAGAGAGAGAGAGAGGCAGAGACAGAGAGAGAGAGAGAAAGGGAGAGAGAGAGAGAGAAAGGGAGAGAGAGAGAGAGAAAGCGAGATTATACGTATATTTAACATATAGTTCAGGTGAGCACTTGCGATCAGCTGAATAGCAATAGTACGTGTTCAGCTAATACAACGAACGTATTTTGTAAATCAAAGATTACACCTCGGGAAAATAATCAGGGAACAGGAACACGCATTACTTATGACACTGACCATGGACACGTGTTACTTACGACGCCGATTATGGAAGTTTGTTGCTTATGACGTTGATATAAATACGAATTACTGATGACGTCATTTCTTATGACGTAGCGTATATGAAAACGCATTACTAATGAGTCATTTTTTTTATAGAGTAGCGTATATGAACAGGCATTACTAATGATATCGTTTTTGATGACGTAGCGTGCATGAACACGCATTTGTAATGACGCCACTTATGCACACGTACTTTTAATAAAAGCTTATGAGCATGCATTATTAATGAAAACATGAATGCGGATTTTTAATGAAAGCATTTGAACACGTATTAGTAATGAAAACTTATGAACATGTATTTGTGATGAAAACTTGTGAACACGCATCAGTAAAGAAAATTTAGGAACACACATTAGTAATGAAAAGTCACGAACGTGCATTAATAATGAAAATGTATAAACAGGCATTAGTAACGACTTTAATTATGATAAATAAATTTATGAACATGCGTTTATGGATACGTGGGGGAAATCGCTTCATGCTTCTGTAAACAAAATTACAGTACTTTTATTATTTACGGGATTGCAAGAACAAAAAGGTGGTAGCACTAAGAAGTTTTAATTTATACAAAAACCAACATCATTTTGCTTGCAATTCTAAATATTCTTTCTAGATCCAAAAATTTGGCAATTCTTAAAAGGGGGAAGTTGTATCTTTGAAATAAATCGATATTTTAGCTTTTTTTTTTCCGTCAGAATTACTTTCCTAATCCAGTATTCAGATTAGCTGAAATGTTTATCTGCCTTCGTTCAAATGGTAAAGTTTCTTCCCCTCCTTTTCTCGAAGACTTAAAAAATAGGGACACTGTTTCAAAAGAACCTTGAAAAACTGTCTAACGTCCATGGGCTGAATGGAAACAAACAAAACGGAATACAGCATGGAAATCGGGCCGAGGGAAAAATAACCAGGATTAAAAAGAAAAGATCCCTTTTTTTGGGGAAAACTGGGGCAGCACTGTTCGGGATGAAAAATCCGAGCAGCATGAAGAAAAGAGGCGAAAACTTTTGGGTTTGTCACTGTGCATTTGCAATTTAAATTGCGGCTGGCAGCGGTCTTGCAACGACAGCCATTTGTAGATGACAAATTTATGGGGTAAACTGGCATTGCCGTGAGGCTGCCAGATCCCGGAAGCCAATGTTTCGAAAGTGTTGCCAAAATAGCGGCCTAAAAATCGTCTGCCAAACATGCATTCGATATTAGAATGGGATTGGCGTCCTTTCATTTAATAATTTAAGGGCTATTTTATAATAAAAGTACGTTAATCTTTGGATTTCATCTACTTAATAATGATTGGTGGAGAATTTAGTGAATAAGCGTACTGCATCTAATCGTAATAACCAATTTAGAGAATTATGGGGTAAACTGGCATTGCCGTGAGGTTGCCAGATCCCGTAAGCCAATGTTTCGAAAGTGTTGCCAAAATAGCGGCCTAAAAATCGTCTGCCAAACATGCATTCGATATTAGAATGGGATTGGCGTCCTTTAATTTAATAATTTAAAGGTTATTTTATAATAAAAGTGCGTTAATCATTGGATTTCAGCTACTTAATAATGATTGGTGGAGAATTTAGTGCATAAGCGTACTGCATCTAATCGTAATAACCAATTTAGAGAAAAATTGTATTCGATGATTACTTGTGATTGCGTACACCTTATTCAGGATACCTAATATCATCGGTATTTCGGGTAGTAGCCCAACTTATCAACAACCACTCTCAGCAAAAACACCAATCACTACTTTCTTGATGATATTAACAAGAATGCACAACAACGTGCATATATTAAATTCAATAGGTAAACGGAAAAATCCGAAACAATAGCAAACAATAAGATTAAGTAAATAAGACAACAGTCGTAACAAAAGGAAGTAAATGACTTTCCTACAGGATGTTTACACTGAAGTTGGTGTAATTGCTTTATTTGTTTCACCTTTATGTTCATCATTTCTTATAAAAGATATTTTTAAATATATCAAGAATTATTAATTTTTTACTGCATGTACCGAAATTATGGTCCTTTTTACAAATCACACCACATCCACAATTCTGCTGTTATATTTATTTTCTTTATTATGTGTTGATATTAATAAACAATGAATTAGAAGGAATGAATAAACTTTCATTATTGATAATAGTAATTATGAATATTGCCACAAGAATTTTGAAAAAAATGCGAAATACTTTTAATGGGAAATTAAAAATTTGCATGTGGAATAGTTTTAATTAGTAAACTGTGGATGTGTGAACGATTGAAATAATTATCTTTATTTTTTTGCCCTTTGTTGTCAATTTCATTTTTCAAATTATGATATATTACCATTCATCATCCGCAATTTTATCCCATGTAGAAAAAAAAAGGTTGAATTTTCACTAATTTTTCAATTCATTTAAGTAAGACGTGAATACGTTTCTTATAAAATGCAGTAATTAATCTCATGATGTCTTAGTTTCTGTACAATAATCCCGCGCTGTATGGGGAAAGGCATTGACAAGTGAGTAGATCTAAATAGAAACTGATAATAGGGATCGTTCATTCATCGTTCAGTTCTTCAATAATTGTGATATCATTAACGTCTCCATCGCTGTATTTGACATTGAGTATAAAAGCACTACCGCTATTTTTTAAGTCAGTTTCTCTCTCTTAATATTTTAGTCAACGCAGTGTATAATATATATACAGCGAACTTTCAATTTATATTTTGCCCTTGGTGAAACCAAAACGTACATATTTATCTCGACAAATTTTATATAATATGTTTATATGATAGACAATTCTGTATCTATTTACATATTATAAAATGTTTGCATCTACTATAAAAAGAACTATCAATATGAAAGCTCTACCTATAATATGAACAGTTTTACACGTGTAATGCAGATACTTCTATATCTATATGATGTAAAATATAAGACTATCATGCATATAGTCTATAATTTAGAATACCTTGCAAACAATCCACATATATAGACTATTTTGCAGACAATCAACAAATATAGACTGTTTTGCAGACAATCTACAAATGTATATAGAATATATTACAGACAATTTATAATATAGACTGCATTGCAGGCAATCTGCAAATGTGTATAGAATACATTGCAGACAATCTATAATATAAGACTACATTGCCGACAATCTATAATATAAGACTACATTGCAGACAATCTATAATATCAGACTACATTGCAGACAATCTATAATATCAGACTACATTGCAGACAATCTATAATATAAGACTACATTGCAGACAATCTATAATATAGAGTACAGTGTAGAAAAAATACAATTATGAAGTTACAGATATTGATTTTCAGTAAGTATAAAGCAAAGATTGAGTCCCAATTCATAACCAGCAATGAAATGCAAAAGCATCAGAATCCAGAATTTGTTTCACTTGGTTTTAAATCGGAGATCAGTTGCCAAATGTGGCAACCTCAGTGAGAGAGATGAAGCATTGCGGATGATGATCAAATAGGATTGTAAGACGCGGAAGAGGAAGGAAAATGGGGAGACGGAGTCTATTGGGGATTGATACATGCCATTGACCTTCGGCATACCGATGCAGGGATGCCCAGGATCAAAACGGTGAAATGAATGGTGATGCAGGGATTACCTCCGCTTTCAGATTGCCCTTTCTCAATGTCCGACGCGATGCTATATTCGCGATTTTTCATTCTTAACCCACGCAATATTGCCTTTGAAATTTTCAGTGTTAGTTTGCTATTTCTCGCAGAAGTCGCCTTTTCTATGCTTATTGTCTCATTCGTTTTCCCATGTTTACCATTTCATGTCTTTTACCATGGCCATTTCTTCTGGGATATTTGAAATATTGCATTGCATTCATATTCATGTCTTTTACCATGTCCATTTTATACGGGATATTTGAAATATTCCATTGCATTCAAATTCATGTCTTCTATCGTGTCTATTTCATATCGGATATTTGAAATATTGCATTGAATTCAAATTCATGTCTTTTACCATGTTCATTTTATACGAGATATTTGAAATATTCCATTGCATTCAAATTCATGTCTTCTATCGTGTCTATTTCATATCAGATATTCGAAATATTGCATTGAATTCAAATTAATGTCTTTTACCATGTCCATTTCATAAGGTGTATTTGAAATATTGCATTGCATTCGAATTCATGTCTTTTACCTTGCCTATTTCATATGGGATATTTGAAATATTGCATTGTATTCAAACTCAGTCCCATTGAAACATTTCATTCAAAAAATTAAGAAAATTAAAAAGAAGTAAAGGCAATTTTTTATTCCATCTATTAATATTTTACAATTAGTGAAATGAATTTTATTAGCAACTTTCGAAATGTAATGTGTTAGGTTTTGTTAAAAATCACGAAAACTGTGGGTTTTATATTTATAACAAAATAAGTTATTTTCGGAAAGTGAACATTTTTCACACTATTTGTCAACGTGTTTGGCAGTGGGCGGAATGTCGTTTGTTAGTAAAGCTTCAAAAATAAGGGGGCGGGGCACTGGAACTCCAAAATGTTATTTTTGTTAAAAATATTCGGCCTGAGTCTAGCCTTGTCTTTTTTTTTAAAAAATACAATGACTTTTTCTTGGAAGGTAAAAAGTTTTTCAAATCATTTGTCATAGCGTATTATGCTGAAAGAGACACGTCTTCGCTGTTGTAAAAAATTATGTACAAAATATGATCTCCATTGAAAACCCATAGCAATCGTCTGTCATCTCACTTTTATGAAAAGTTGATTTCTACGTCAAAACGCTTACTTGCAAGTAAGCAGGCAAACAGACAGACAGATAAAATAGTTCTTAGCTTTTAATCGATGGGATCTTCAAGTCTATATGAAATGAAAGAATCAAATTTCCAGAAGTTCTTTTCTACTTTAGTGACAGTCTCCTTCCTTAGTTTCTCTTTTTCTTTCTTCCTAACTTTTTTTTTGTAACAACTTTTCGAGAAAAGTCGTCTGCCCTTTTTTCAAAAACAAAAACGATAGGAAGCGACAGATATTTAGGAAGAAAGCGGAGAAGAAGGGAGCAGTTGATCCCAGCAATGAAAACTGGGTTCGAGGGAAGCAATAATGGTTACCACAGCCTGAGATAACGATAATTTAGGAGGCCGGGAAGACTGGGCCTTCGAGGCGGCCTTGATGGGCCCGGCAGGCCTTCCAAGGCCTGTAATAGCTTACCTCGAAGCCCTGTATCCCATGAGTCTGTTGTAATTTAACGTTTCAGGATCAGAGGGACTTAGACCAAATATTTCCGTTTTGTTTTATATATATATATATATATAGCTGTTTGTTTAATTCTTCGTCTCAGACGCATCTTATGGTAGCGATTATGGCGAAAGAGAGGGCAGTGACGAGCTAAAACTTTTTAGGGACGTTTACGAGTTTCTCTTAAAGTTTAAACGAACATTTAGAAAGCTAATCTACCCCTTTGGCACGCGGCATCCTGACGACTCAATTTTTATGTTTCGTGCGACAAATCTTGGCAACAGTCAAGGCAATGACTTATATATAGTATGTAATATCGTTTTGCGGTTCTGTTCACGGGTTTAACCCGTGGGCCACACTTTGCCGTGCTTGCCCATTGATAATTTTAATAATGTGGAAGCTTGTATAAAAAGGGTTCTCACTTTTCTAAGTTTTTTTTGTCGCACATTTTGCGAGTGTGTTATGCTTAAAAGATTGTTTTTGTCCCTAATAACGGTTATGTTTGGTTCTGTTGCACGTGGCGTAGTTTAAAAGCTGATTGTTTTCAGTGTGCCACAATAATTCAATTTATAATTTTTTACTGCATGGTGCAATATAAATTCAAATTAACTCGTGGCACAGTTAGGAAGCTTACTGTGTTTTACTGATGTGCCACGGTCAACGGGTTAATTGCCATTCTGTATATGATGCAAGCTCAATTAAAATTCTTATTTTACTTTTGCCAAGTGTTTTAAAAAAGATTGATGACACTTTTCCTTTTCGAAAGATTACACAAAACCTACATAATTAGATAACCACGATAAATATGTAAAAAAGGATTAAAAAATATATAATTAAATAATCCTCTTCACACAAAATTAAAATATTTTTCGTAGAAGCGGATAATCCTTTCTGCTAGTAACCGGAGAATCTTTATCACAATCCGGAATTTAAAAACTTATCTTGCAGAATTAGAGACTCTTCCTTACAGAATTAGAGACTTTTCCTTGCAGAATTTGAGACTTCCTTGTAGAATTAGAGACACTTTCTTGCAGAATTAGAGATTTTCCCTTGCAGAATTAGAGATTTTCCCTTGCAGAATTAGAAATTTTTCCTTGCAGAATTAGAGACTCTTTCTAGTATAATTAGAAAATCTTTTCAAATAAAATAGAAGATAGTCATTAAAAAACAATTACATTGAAAATAAGTTTAACAATGACCAAGAGTATCAGGATGTAACCGACAGCAGCCATTTATAAGGTATGATGATGGCTTACTGCTGATGAGCCCGAAAACGCCTTAAACGTTCTCTTCTACTTTAACAGACTGTAACCTATTTTGATGAAAGAAAATCTTTCTTACATAATTTGATAATTTTTTTCAGGAAATTGCAGAATCACAATATACATATATATATATGTAGATTTTGGAATTTTATTTAAGGGAATAAGTTTATGGTCGAAAGTGGGGACGAAGTGGCTGAAAAAGGAGGACTTCTTTGATTTTTTATGAGCCTAAAACTGTGAGAGAAAACATATTTCATCCTAGTCCTCGGGCTAAGGACATTTTCCGCAAGTGGCTTCCACTTTTAAGAGGACTGATAACCCGACTTTTTCGCTTTACCAGCAGTTAGGTGACGACATCTCCCAGAAGTCTATTTTGAAAAACCGTTGCTTCGAGCAAAGGGTGTCGATCTGAAATTGCCCTGAAATACTTTTTTTGGGAAAAATGTCCCAAAATTCGGGATATCCTGTTGTTTACTGGAAAGGTCGATAAATGACGAACAAGTCGGACATGATAACTAAATTTAGACAAGAAATTCTTGGAAGAGAAATGTCCCTTTCCACAAATCATATTATATAAAATGGTGCTCATTTAATAATAATACCATATAAAATAGTGCTCATTAAATAATCATAATATAAAAAATGGTGCTCATTTAATAAACATACCACATAAAATGGTTCTCATTCAATAATCATACCATATAAAATGGTGCTCATTCAATAATCATACAATATGAAGTGGTGCTCCTTCAACAATCATACCATATAAAATGGTGCTCCTTCAATAATTATACAATCAGCCCCGTCCCCTAGGAGTTCCAGCGTCCCTAGGCAGTTAACTCAAACTTTTTAAACTAATTTAAACTTTTTTAGAAAACTTTAGGCAGTAAACTAACTTAAACTTTTTTGTAATATTAAAAAAAATCTTCACTTTTGTTTATTTAACGCACTTTGATCCTTAAGGTCTATATGTACACTATTCTGTCATTTAATTACAAATTTTACAAATTACACTGAATACGATGACCTTTTTTCTCTAAAAAGGGACGAATGACCTTATATATGCAGTCTAGCATAATTTATTTGCTACGAACTTTGAAAACTGTTGAGAGAGAACAATAAGTTATTTATAAATTTTTATTGAGATGATTGAAAAAAATTATAAATTTTTATTGAGATGATTGAAAAAAAATTATAAAATTTTGTTACGATGGTTGACAAAAAAAAAGGGGGGGGAGGGGAGAGCTTTCGGCGCCAGGTCCAACTCACTGCGAGGCTGGGGCCCTAGGTAAAAGTGTGGCACTGCATACCATATAAAATGGTGCTCATTCAATATAACCATATCGTATAAAGTGGTGCTTCTTCAATCATCATGTCATATAAAGTGGTGCTCATTTAATAATCGTGTCATATAAAGTGGTGGTCATTCAATAATCATGTCATGTAAAACGGTGCTTACCTAATAATCATGTGGTATAAAACGGTATTTATAAAGATACACGTAATTGGACGTATAATACGACAGGTGGTTGGACATAAAAGCTACTCGTGATTGGACGTAATGGTCATTTATAAAGCTACACGTGATTGGACATAATGATCATTTGTAAAGCTACACATGATTGGACGTAAGAGCTACACGTGATTGGACGTAATGGTCATTTATAAAGATGCTCTTGATTGGAAGTAATGGTCATTTATAAAGCTACACGTGATTGTACTTAATGGTCATTTATAACGATACACGTGATTGGAAGAGGACGAGAAGAAGAAATAATATCGTAACCGTAAATGGGAAATCGCTGTGAGGTATATAGTTGTTAGAGGGGTGACATTATGTATTAACGTGTGCTGGATACTGTACATGAAATATTTTGCTTCATGCTCATCATTTTCCTCATCTTAATAATTCATACAAGCGATAGAATTAAACCTTAAAATAATAAAAATAAATAAATAATCGATTCTCTTCCATTTGGGGTTAACGCTTACCATTATTGAAATTCTATTCATATGTATATCGCTTTGAATAATATTTTTGAATATATTTTTAATGATTGATTTCTTTACGATATGAATGAAATAAGTTTCCTAAAAACTTGCAAGAAAACGTCAGATGTAACAACTTGTAGCGGAACCAAAAAATTCAATAATTTGTGCCATTTCTCATCCGCTGGAAAAAATGGCCAAAAGACAAGATTTTGAATCGATTAAAGTGAAAAGCTGTCGACCGAGCAAAACAGAATTTTCGGGATTTTCATTTTTTCACCGAGGGAAAAAAAAAAAAAAGAGGGAAAAAGGGAAGAAAGATCCCAAACACAGCAAACAACTTCAATATCGGTTACTGCTGACACGTTCCAATAGATTTATTGTAGCGTCCGCTTGTTGATGAATGCCCGCTTTGTCGTTTGTGCTTTTTCGCGACTTTTTTTTTTTTTAAAAAAAAGCCAAAGTGTTCTCTTTTGAAGCCAAGAACATTAATTAGCCAAATATCGGGGCTTTGCCATCGTTTGAAGCTAACCCTCCGGGCTTTAAAACGAGCTCGGTAGAGCTTTAAAATGATTGTTAAATACAGTTTTTTCCTTCTTTCTAGTGGAGAAACTATCAATATATCGGAAATACATTTTGCGTTTTACGGAATGATGTCGAGAGACGGAGACAGAAGCGGATATTTGGTCATTTGTAACTCTTGGCGCAGATGGCGACATTAAAATGTCGCCGAGAGGAAGATGGTATCAGCCAAACCAAGTCTTAAACTTAAGGGTGCGACAATGTATTTGTTTAATGGAGAGGTGACTGTAGTTGCGTTGGCTTATTAATGCAGTTGTTGCTTGTTACCATCTGTTTATTTTCAGTAATCCGGCCATGGCGTAGGGATACATATATAGACGAAGAGAAGCTTCGAGTGTTTAATCCCCGACCCCAGCAGATATTTATCCCTCCATAAGAAAACGAAAATTACAAATAAATACTATATACAGATAATTGTGGTGGTGACCATAGCCTCCTAGGTCTCGAGAGTAGTTAGGTCAATGTATAAATGTAGTATCATATAAAGTGGTGTAGGCAAAAAGTTCATAAGGGGAGGTCATAGGTTTAATGGGAGGGATTACAGAGCTACAACCTAATATATCACTACACTCACACATATACACAACTCATATTACTATGTTAAATATAAAAAAAATTCATTACGATGGGGGGTTACAACTCCCAAACCCGCCCCATTGCCTACGCCTCTGATCATGTTGTATTCCATGCGTTTTATGCGCATCATTTCCAACATGCTAACTTTAAAAAGGTACTTACCAGTTACTGTACCTCTGTACATGCAGGGGTCTCGTCCTTTGATACGACGCACCAAAAGTACCATAGCAATAGCCACCACGACGAATACAGCAACCGCCACAAATAAGCCAACATATAATGCTATGTCGGCCTCCGTCTCAGCTGGTGTAGCTGAAAATAACATATAATTTGTAAATAAAAATACATTAAAATATATAAAATACTCACATAAACAAAACATGCATTCAAATGAATTAAACACGCTCATATAAATACACTATATGTCCTAAAATAAATAAAAGATACATATTTTGGCATAATATGTCTTCAAATAAGTAAAATGTGCATGTAAAACAATGCAACGACATGTGTTTTCAATATACCATGTGTGAAATAGCACATAAATATTATAATATGTACGAACAGAGTTTTTTTTAGACAAATTTTATATTTTTCGGTTTGAGTAAAACATTTTTATTTATGCTGAATTATAATTTTTTTTTATGAATTGTAATTTGTTCATTTTTTTTGCCGCTAAAATTCAAGGGGCATCTTCCTTAGTACCTTCATATAAGTAACTTTTATATATCTTTACTTCCTTTTATGCACTTTTTTTACCAGTTTTATACACATACTGCAACCTCTATTTATTTTAATAATTTTTAACGATTTTTCCTACCTTTCGTACTAAAATTTCCATAACGGTTACACTTCCTTAGCAGAGACCTCTACTTAGTGCCCACGTTTTCAATTCTTTGTCCTAATGCTTGCTATGCTATCAAGTATCCGATCAGCGGACAGATGTTCAATTTCCGTCGTGTTCGGAAGTTATACTGCTTATATGTACATTTTTGCTACTTTTATAAACTTTTTAAAATTTTAATGGCTTTTAATAATTTCCATGGTTTGCAAAAATTTTGCTACGTCTTTTATAATGATATATTTCCTTTTATAATAATTTTTACATACACCTTTGTGAACAGTTCATATTCGATTGTTATATAAACATTTTCTCTGC
Organism: Dysdera silvatica; assembly: GCA_006491805.2. NCBI lineage: Eukaryota > Metazoa > Arthropoda > Arachnida > Araneae > Dysderidae > Dysdera > Dysdera silvatica. Next base: position 59,740,885 of record QLNU02014802.1, read on the forward strand.
GTCTGTTTTCGTGCATTTTTGGTGATCTTATCTCTCTGGGCGTTTATAGAACGCAATGGATCAGGGGCGCCAACTGTAAGGGGCCCCAAGTCCGTCCCACCCCAAAATTAAAAAATTTGAGGACCTGATCTTTCCAAATTTGATTGACGATGAACAAATAAATGACCAATATAGTCGCAGTTGAAAGACATTACATGTAAAATATACTAATTACGATTATTTGCTCTTCCTATCTCTGATTGACTTATTTAACTGCGCACGTGTTTTTTATTGAGGCCCCCGCCCTAATATTTTCTTTAAAAAAAAAAGAAAAAAATAGCGCGCCTACAGCTGAGTGTTTACTATTGAAACTGATTGGGGTTTTGCTTAGAGCTGATAATTAAATCATTGAGTAAGATGATAAACTATTATCTAAGTAAAAAAGGATTTCTGGGGCTCAATGACGGATTTTTAGGGATTTCTGGGGCTCAATGACGGATTTTTAGGGATTTCTGGGGCTCAATGACGGATTTTTAGGGATTTCTGGGGCTCAGTAAAGGTTTTTTATGAATTTCAGGGACTCAATGAAGGATTTTTGGTGGAGACCCAACCCATAATGTCTTGATAACCTGTTAAGTGCTTTTTCTCATCAAGCTACAGGCGTCGATATATATTGAATAAGTATCAACTGAAATAAGAAAAAAAGCCAGACGAAAGAAAGCATTGTATTCAGTTCTTAACAAATTTCTGCATGAGTAGTAGAATCGATTACAATCCTTTAAAATATCGATATTATTCTTGTAAGATTGAAGCTGCCAAAGAATAGCTTCCATAACTGGATTTTCCGATAATCGACATTTTACCATGCTTGTAGAAATTACTGTTGCAGAAAAGATTTATGAATTAGACAGTTTTCTTTTTCCGCCAAACATTCGATATCTGTTAATTAACTCTTCTAGTTAGTAGCTTCTACACTCCTTTATTCATAAAAGCCTCCTACATTTGCTGATTAATTTCTGATGAATTAATTGCTGATGAATTCTTCTTGCTGGAAGTTTCTACATATTTCTTTATTTTGTAAAAGCATTCTGCATCTCTCTCAATTAATTTTTCTTATATAAAGTAATAATAAGTTTTATTTGAAGTAGAGACTTGAACATTGACTTCTAGAGATAAAGAAGAGTTCTTCAGAATGTGCAAAGGGTAGTCTGTGAAAACGACGAGTAGAGAATTGAATAAGAATTATGAAATCTACCACCAATATAATGAGGTATATCCACTCATATATTTGGGAGTTTAAAATCGGAAGCATGTCCGTGAGATATATCGCGCACTCTTAAAGAAATAATGAATTTAAATATTTAGTGGTGCTGAAACTAATAAACAGCGTGCTGCAAGTTACTTTTATCACAATAAGAGATTTCTTACGCCTTTAACGTACGCTGTTACGAAATAAAGGGGCAAATACCTCTCACAGGGATCGAAGTCCATATATATATACCAGATACAGGTATAGGCGTAGGCAGAAAGTTCATAAGGGAGGTTATAGGCTCAATGGGAAGGGTTACAGAGCTACAACTCATATATTCCTATGTTAAATATACAAAATTTCATTGCAATGGGAGGTTATAACCCCAAAAACTATCCCCTGGCTATGCCTATGAATATAGGGGGACATGACTTTATAAACTCGTACTAGGGACCTCAAAAAATAATAAAATCAGAAGTCCTTAAACAGGAACCAACATTTTTTCTATGGAATACTTTTCAAGATCAACGCAATAGTTCGTAAAAACGTAGAGTTGGTAAATTAGAGGTTCATAAAAACGCGCGGTTCATATGTATTGAACTCCAGATACATAAATACAAAAACTCCAGGTAGATAAGCTTTGGTACTTATGTAACTAAGTATAAAACACTTTCGATGTTCGCTTCGCTTTGCTCTCATCAGATGCAGTACTGCCAAATCAATACTGCCAAAGGTACAGCTGTTTTCTTTTAACAAATAATTCGATATGAAATCATTTATACTGATTGGTTTATCTCCTTTCAATACGGTAGTGCACAATGGCCTAATGGTAGTTTTTCTTGATTTTCAATCAAATATGTAGATAGAAATTCTATTAAAAATACAACCTTAAACTGTCTTGATAAAATGGCACATCGATTACACAAATGACTGAACTATTTTGACAAATTTTTATATATTTCATAGTATGGAAGATATTTCAAAACACAAAATTTCGATTTATTTTATAAAAATGTAAGTTTGGCTTAAGACAGTTCTCTTTACAAATACTGTTAAAAAATCTCCTTTTGGGCACCTAATTGGTCGGAAGAAAAAAGTTTTAATGACTTAATATTTTCTATATAAAAATATGTTGTTTCACTTATTATTTACTTTTTGGGCGTTTGATTATCCTAGCGGAGTTTTCGTATTCTCCGTGGATGGATGAAAAACCGAAATAAGTTTAAAACATTTTAATAAGGAAGTTACTTACGGTAGTGAATCAATTATTATTAATATTAAAATGGAAGATATGGGGGAAAACATAAGAATGGGAAGTATGAAAGCGTAAGTCAAGTGTCCACCGAAGCGTTGCGCGCGCCATCTTACGACACTCGTAGCGTAACTTTTAAACAAAAGATATTCAAATGTGGCATCTCCATATTTATGAAAGCCTTTTATTAGAAAATGTCATCTGCATTACAGATTCCTGTAGATATTCTAATGAGGCCTTCAGAATTGACAGGCCGCTACCTTTTCTAAACGTTTCAACACAAGCATAGAATATTCCCATCTAACGGTTTGAAGACCTAGCAGCTGTATCATAATATCGCTGGTGCTCATGCAGCATGCCCGTTCACTAACAATGCTTCAGCCAATGGGCAATAACAACGCATGCTTCGCACCATGCAAACAAAATAACTACATATTTTTCACCGTTGTTTAGCAGATCTTACATGATCATTAATAGTGTATACTTTCAAAGCCATTTCTCCCAAAACAGTCCTATTTCGTTACTCTTTCATTACTTTTCAACTTTACAGATCATCTGAAATGATCTATAAGTCTGGAAAGAAATGGAGCAAAACTTATGGAGGCAATGGCTGCACAGGTAATGACAATATTATTTGTATAAGGTTTTCTTTGAAAGTATAATGCTTATAGTTTTATAGCTTTAGTTGGCATGTCGAAGAAACTACAAAAAAACATTTCTACAGAACTTTGATTCATGAGATATTGTAGATAAGGGCTTAATATATCATCCGCTTCCATTTAATTAAACCAGGGTTATACGTAAATTTACATAAGTAAGTAAATTTGCTAACTTAATTTTAAGGAGCATCCGTTGCAAGTAGCCATGTTCAGTTGTAAATCTGAAACAGATGACACCAACTTCTCTGGAAATTCTTTTAATATAAGGAAACAATTATTATTATATTTGCAAGCGTTATTTTAAAAAGCTTTTCATATTACAGTATAAGGCCTATCTACATTACATTATAATGCATATTCATATTACATTCTAAGGAATATCCATATTATATTGTAATGTATATCCATATCACATTGTAAGGCATATCCATATCATATTATACAGGATATCTATATGATATTGTGAAGCATATCCATATCATATTATACAGGATATCCGTTGTAAAGCATATCAACATTATATTGTAATACATATCCATATCGCATTGTAAGACATATCCATATCACATTGTAAGACATATCCATATCACATTGTAAGACATATCCATATCATATTGAACGGGATATCTATATCACATTGTAAGACATATCCGTATCATATTGAACGGGATATCCATATTATATCGCAAAGTATATCCATATTATATTGCAAAGCATATCCATATTATATTGCATACGGCATGTATCCATATTATGTTATATAAGACATATCCGCATCATGTTGTAAGGAATATTCATATCATATCCAGTATTCCCACTTACATTAACAAAAATTCCCTGATTTTTCGAAAAATCCCTCGACTTATTCCTTTGACTTCCTTGTACATTCAACTGAACTTCAGGTGCCAAGAAAATGATTTCACATTCGTAAGAGCTTTTGCTATTCAATTCAGAAGTCCGGGAAGTTTTCTCTCCCTGACTTTTCCAGGTTTGATAAAAAATCTCGTTTTTCCCTTATTTATAGAGGTGTTTTAAAATTCCCTGACAATTCCAGATACTTCAGGTTTTCTGAGTACGTAAGAATTTTGAATATTTTCGGGCATATGGTTTCAGCATTTAAATAAAACGCTGAAATACAGAAAGTAAAAGAATCATCTGTGGCTGATTTCTGTCACTATGTCTGGATTCTAAAATTATAGCTGACTCAGTTTGTCTTCACTTGACAAAGGGAGCAGCTGGCTTTCGAAACGTCGTGTTTTTAAACCTTACGCCAGTGTCGAAATAACTGTTTGTTAATATAGCTGAAAATGGCTATTTACGATAGTAGAACCTCATCTTCTATTTTTTAAAAATTTGATATCTTTAAAAAATCAGGGGAGAGTCTAATTAAAATTTACAAAGAATAAATATTTTATTAGTATATTTTATAGGCCGTTCTTAAGAATATGAAGTTAATCAACTAGCAGTTAGAATTACAGTGGAGTGACTTCTTGCTTAAATCAAAAAATTAATTTTCTCCGACAATCGTCTTTTATTATTTGAAAAGACTGGACATGAGAAATTCCTTGCACCGAGGGCACACCCTGCATACGTGCACCACCCATCAGACGTGTCAGCACACCAATTACTATGATGAAATATAAATTAAAAGCTATTTTTAGATAGCACAAGGATAAGATTCTAGCAAGCTACTGTTGAAATATATTATGATCTGTTATCAGAAAAGGGACATTATCTCAGTCATTATCAGAGCCACCCAGCCTGACCAATCACTTTAAAACATAGACACATAATTATTTATACATTATGGAATAATATTAATTGATTATAATACAAGCTAATGTCGGGGAAATCCCCGGATTTTCACGCAAAACAAGGATTGAGAATCTCGTTTACTAAGAGAAAACATAATCTAACATAAGCATAGCAACAAAATAGGGGGTTTCAGTACCGGCTGATGCGAAACGAAAATGATTAAGTAAATGACAGGGCATGCTTTTTGATTTATTTTGATATTTTTTAATCGACACCGTTGATATTGTAGCAATATTGTTATTTTTTGGTTACAAACTTCTAGTGAAACAATGGAAACAATATTAAGAAAATAAATGAAACGATGAAAATAATGGAAACAATAAAAAGAAAATAAATTAAACGATGAAAATAATGGAAACAACACTAAGAAAATAAACGAAACGATGAAAACAATAGAAACAAGACAAATGTAGCAATAGAAACGATATCAATAGAACAATAAAAACGACATGAACAGAACAATAAAAACCATATCAATAGAACAATAAAAACTATATCAATAGAACAATAAAAACTATATCAATAGAACAATAAAAACAATAACATAGAATAATGTAACAATAAAAACAATAACATAGAATAATGTAACACCAAGAACGATATCAGTGGAATAAATAGAATAATAGGTACGATGGCAATGGAATGATAGAACCGATATCAATGACATAATGGAAACAATAAGAATAAAACAATAAAAATATTGATGGAATAATAGAAACAATATCAATGGAGTAATAAGACAATGGGAATAACAATACAATAACGGAAATGACATTGATTGAAGAATACGAACATTAAAAATAAAACAATAGAGACAACATCAATGAAACAATGGAGATAAAAATGAACTAATGGAAACAAATACAAACGGAAGACTGGAAACAATACAAATAAAACAATGGAAACAATGTAAACGAAACAATAGGAACGATACAAATAAGACAATACATATATGAAACAATAGAAACAATGCACATGAAACAATTGAAAAAGTGTACATGAAACAATAGAAACAATGCACATGAAACAATAGAAACAATGCACATGAAACAATAGAAACAATACACATGAAATAATGTATATAGATAATATAAATGAAACAACATAAACAATTTTGACAAGAAACGTGTGATAATTCTGGTGGATTCCACTCTGGGGACACAAATAAAGTGAAAAAACTTTTGTCTGTCAATGGTCAAAAATACTTTAAAAAGAACAAATTAGAAGAAGACTTTGCTAACACACCCACAACTTCTAACGAACTCATGACGTTTTTATCGACAAAAAAAACAAAAAAAAACAAAAAAACAAAAAAAAAAGATCACGCCCCGAGCCATATGCGAACCAACAAATTTCAGGTTGCTGTCCCGATGGGGACACCGATCATTAAGACACTAAGGGAAGGTACGAGGTGCAGTCATATTTATTTTGAACTTACGTTGCCAAAGGAGAGGAATAGAGGTCTCGCTAAAGAGGTGGGAAAATTAGATCAATTAGATTTTTTAACTCCATCCCAGAGTTTTTAGTCCAAATTAGAACTATATTCCTTTAACATTACTTAAGGACTTAAAAATTCTTACGGACTGTGGTATGAGGATTCAGATGAGGGGAAATAAATTTATAATAGAGCATTTTTACTAATCTGCAGTGGCAAAACACTTCGAGATAAATGAAATTTTCTGAAACATTTTGCTCTTTCGAATTCTGGAATTAAAGTGCAGCAGAACGAAAGTTTTCAGCTTAGCAGAAACGTTTAGCGGATTAAGACTTCGAATTCTGATCCGAAAAGGTAGCGAAATATTTAATAGGATTACTGTAATCTCCTAACGTGTTTGCCCTGGAGACAGAAAACCTAGACTTTCGAGTAATTCGTAATTCGGGAGGCTGAGGTCGAAATTCGTTCCCAGCTGCGTGGCGAAAACCATCGAAAATTTTATGAATTAAATATAGTAATTAATTATTAATGTACTTATTACTTGGAATAATTCATGTACTGTTCTATAGGAATTATTCATCCACGTAAATTAGCAGAGATATTAGGGATGTGTGTGCGTATTCTCGCAGCTTCTTCGCGGGGGAGGTAGGGAACTGACCTGGAACACTGGGAAAGACTGAATGTTATCAATCAAAGAGCTACAAATAAGTAGATTAAAATTATTAATAAATAGCAGGAAATATTCTATTTATTCTTCTTGATGAAAAAACTAGTAATAAGTAGTCGGCCATACTGCATGATTCGTCACACGACTTCTCCCTCCTCCTGAAATTTGTCGAAAATTGCAGTATATCGGCTTGTGACGTCATTCTTACGCGCCTCTTCTGTGCCATTGTCATCCTCCCTCTCTAACATATTACTTGCCCGTCTCCTTTTGAGTTTTTAACGCCATTTTCACGTTTCTCAAAACTTTCGTTTTTTCATTGCAGCGAAATTATGTCGAAAATAATTTTGTAATTCATTTCTAGTCTTATTTTTAATTAAGAAGTTGCAGGTTTTTCGTGATTCAATTACGTTATCATGACGTTGTTTTGCGGATTCGCTTTATTTCCGGCCACCATGATTGTTTACAAATGAACTACGTATTTGTATTATACCTTTCGGTTACTTAATTAGACATAATACCGAGACATTAATGAGTTTTTTTATTGTTTTTAATTAAAGTACCACAGACTTAGCGAGGTCTTTCCCTACCTCGATGTATCGTGTAGCGGTATCCTGTACCCTTTCGATTACTTACACATGACACTGATATTCAGACATTATGATTTTTTTTTGGTTTTTGATTAAAAATAATATCCACAGAGCTTCCGAGCGCTGGCGAGATCTCTCCCCCCCCCCCTCTTTGTTTTCAAGTACGGATTTTGGAAAAAGTAAATACTAACCCAAAAAACATCGTCATTGACATTCCCAAAATGGCGGAAACTGACTTAGCCCATTTCCAATCGGTTTTGGCAACATTGTAAAAAAGTTAGGAGAGAGAGAAGCCGTGTGACGAACCATGTAGTGTCACCGAGTAGTCTATACTGTCATTTATTAATAAGAATTTTCACCATTTGCTTCCCTGTGCCTGCTTTGAAACCACCACACCCACAGGGTAGCCATTCACCTTGGAGAAAAAAATTCTCTGACTTTTTCAGCAAAATCCCCTGACCTATCCCAAACGAAACTTTTAACCGAATGACGGTTGCGATGAAAACAGCTTCACAGTTACGGAATAGATAACTATTCAAAACAGCAGTTAAGGAAGTTGCCCCCATCCTAAATTTTCCAGGTTTGATAAAAAAAATCCCATTTTTCCTTGACTTTTAAGAATGATAACAAATTCCATGACAATTCTAAATTTTCCAGGTGGGAACTCTGACCCATAAACGTCACGAGAAATAGTTACTATGTCCTGTGTATATATAACTGCACAGATGGTATTTTTTGTATTTAAATGTAGCAAAAACTCACACCACGAAACTTAGCGAAAAGAAAAGGAATCAGCTAGGCTGTTTACCCAGTTTACAGCGTTCCTATGAATTAATGTGGGCCTCCTCAACGTAGAGTTCTCAAATTATTAAGGAGGGGGTAAGCACATATTATTTACATGTATATATTACAGTATATATGAAATTATAATTTATTTTAATTTATTATTACGGGGCTTGGATCCCATGGGCATATATAACTCTAAGCCTATGGCGGGCTCGGATGTTTACTGTTTTTACAAAAAATTCGATACATCTGAACCACAAGCAAGAATAGGAGAGCCAATGCAATAAATATCTACATGCATCAGCACATTTATAGAAAAAAAATTTTTTTAGCATTTACAATTTGTTAAATTGATATTATTTTAGCTACTTTTAATAGTTTTGTCTGCGTTTAATCAGATTTGGACTTGCAAACTCCAAATATGCATTTTCACAAATATACATGACTTCACGGGTTCGCAAATTTAAAAAAATGGAATAAAAATGAATGCCTTAGTCGAGGTCCCGAAGATCTATTTACGTTAAAGAATTACTCAGCGAAAATTTTCCTATATTTGTTGGATCTTTTTGTAGGTGCTGAAATAAATCACCCATAATAATGTTCCATCTACCCGTCCGCGTGTTAAAACAACCCATAATTTTTTCAATCTTGACGCAAAAACCAATATTGCTCAAGGGAGAGAAAATATACTGCCAGTATTAGAAAATGAATCCAATAGTGTGGGCCAAGGTGTAGAATACGGAAACGTTTTTTACCGCCAAAGTTAGGATGGTGGAGATACGATAGTCGTTTGTTCATACTACAAGACCTCAGTTATTGCTTCTAGTCTGATGTCTGTCCTTTGTGGTTGCCCGAACTCTTTGCCGCCAAACCGAGCCAACTGAATCTTTGAAATAAAATTAAAAAATTGTTTTGGAACGCCCACTCCTGCTTTTTATCATTCTTTTCAATATGAGCTTTGCCAATATGCCCCAAGGAAAGCAAAATTTCAAAGTTAAATTAATTTTCGGCCAAAGAACACTTTTTATTAACTAAGACACTCTCGAGGAGTGTCATAATTTGTTACAATAGTTTTTGAAAGCTTATTATGTTCCTTCAATTTACCAATAAAATCCGAAAAAAAATTCATTGGCCGCTACAGGAATAAATAATAATAATAATAATAAGAAGAAGAAGAAGAAGACGAAAACATTGGTAAATCAAACGTAAAGAATCAAACACCGAAATAACGATAATGAAAGCGCTTAGAATCCATTCAAATATTACTTTTAATAATAACAATATTAATAATATTAAATCAATAAAATTTTATCAACAGAATACAATCTCCAATTATTGCTACAGATAGTAAAAGTAAACGATTTTGTATAGGTAGTACGCTGTTTCTTAGAAGCGTATGTACGTTATTCCGCAATACAATTCCGCATTATAATAATCCTCAATGTATTTCGAAACAATGCAAATAGACAGACATGGACTTTAAGGAAAAATAGGAGTAAAACTGTGTAATTAAGTCGTGAACGTTTCCAAAGTTTTAATACTTTGACGGCATAATTTCAGACTAAAACACTGTGATTTTAATGCCATTTAAATACTGTAAAATAAACAAAAAACATTGGGATAAAAAAAAGCCACACGAAAATTGTTCTACTGCGAGAGGATAGCTAAAGCTATGCTATGATGGGATGTGCAGTTTATTGAGGAACCGGAAGCTGTAATGTCTAGGAAATAACATCCGGGGACTAAGGTGGGGCAGAAAAGTCTTCTACGACACTCTTGGAATCGAAACTGTGTTAACGGAATCATATATGAACGCGTTACCACTCCGTCATGGTAGGGTTAAACGTGTGAAATATTACAAACCATGTAGATAAGATAGAGTTGTAACAATACTGTAGACAAGAAGAATTTATGACAATACTGTAGATAAGATAGATAGATAAAAATACTGTAAGTAAGATAGATTTAAAAGAATGTACATCAGACAGATTTATATAAATGCTGTAGATAAGATACATTTATAAAAATGGTGTAGATAAAATAAATTTATAAAAATGGTGTAGGTAAAATAAATTTATAAAAATGCTATAGATAAGATAAATTTATAACAATACTGTAGATAAGATAGATTTATAACGATATTCTAGATAAGATATATTAATAAAAAATACCGTAAAGGTGAATTTATAACAGTACTGTAGAAAAGATTCAGTTTATAATAATAATGTAGATGAGTAGATTTATATGACCACTGGCATGAAAGATAGATTTCTAACAATAATGGAATGGAATAGATTAATTATAATGCTGTAGATAAGATAGGTTTAAAACAATGATGTTGTTAAGGTAAAATGCTGCGGTTTGATTATCTAAATACTGCAATAAAATTTTAATGTATTAAGAATGTTAATATGATAAATACAAAATATATGCAATACGGTGAACCCTTTATAAGTAAGATGCTTCCACACGCGTGATGTAGTTTTATCAAGGATCTATTTTTGTGCTGAATCCTGAATACTTTAAACCGAGGATTTACTATATCGATATAACTGTGTAACATACGTTTAAAAATTGATTGTAATGTAAATCCTAACTATTGCTAATACTATAGATGGCGCAGCGTAACAAAATTATTAAGATAAAAAAATAATACTTGGTAAAAAATGGGGCTTTGAGAGTTATAAAAGAAATAGTGTCTTAAATATGTCATTGGCCGTACAAGCATGAAAAATCAAAAAAAAAATTTCCACGAAAAGTAAATTTAGGAATTACAAAGTATGCAAACCACACATCCGTTTAACAATTCCAATTCTTTTCAAAACAATTCAAAACAATTCCAATCCTGGTTAACAATAAACTACGTTGTTTCTAGTTAAGGAATATTTGAGAGAAAACGTGAGCGTTGAGAACCAAAATTACCTTAACCTATCCCGTCCTCGTCGATTTCTGGAAGCTGTGTTGTCGATTACTATAACTTATTTAACAAATGCCGTAACGGAAAATGATCAACTTGCCCAAAATAAATATATAAATATTTCCTAAATTATTGCACAACTTCTTATATTGTGAAATATAAAAAAATATATTTCTCTTTTGTAGATGTCAATGCAGTTTTGCTATTGTTTTAACCACCGTAGAGCATAAATGATAACCAAATATATAGTTTTTAATGAGCTTTATTTGATGGGCAAAGGTTCCAGTCTTTTATTAAAAGTAGAAATCTGTTCTTTTGCTTGCTCAATTTCGTTCGTCAACTAGTATATCAATTATCACTTTACCTTCGGTCCGCTTCTTTATTAAGCATTATGAAATGACTTGCCGGTGACGTCACGTCATTTAATTTTTTCTCAAGCGGAAGGAGGTGAAAACCCGCCAGATATGGCAACCTCCTTATAACTCAACGACATATCTTCAATGGCGCAGAAATCAACCAAGCTTGGCTTATCGCCTTCACGCTACGACTGGCATAACATTCCCTAACACCTCTGTCCAAAAGACAGCTCCCCCGCATCCCTCGCTGCCCCTTGATGTCTTCTTACCCCTCAGAGCACTAAAGTTCTGTTGGAAAGCAACGGTTCAGGGGAAGCAACACAATTTCAGTATGTATTGCCTCCCCCCACCCACTCTCCAGTCATTTGGCCAGGGGCCAAAACGCCTTTTTTATTTTATCGAGGTAAATTAATAACCCTCTTTAATGGAAAGACAATACCCAGACAAAAGAATGCAAGATGAGCCCTCCAAAATGAAGCTTCGATTTTTCGACCAGTAGCTCGGAAGCGGGACATACTCAAATATTAGCGGAGGACCTCACCGATAACCTTGTTACAGGAATCGATGGCGGAAGAATCGATGGATTTTTATCGATAACGCATATACTACAGACAATCGGGTTTAGCTGTCAATGAAAGAGGCATGACGATAGCGGTTGCAAGTGATTTTCCCTGATTTCATAATCATTCTTTGTCACTCATCAATTTCTCATAATGATGGGCCCGAATATTTTTCCTGTGTATATAATTTTTATCCTTAATTAATCGTACATAAGTAGACGTTGATATAATATAAATAAATGTAACTAATATCAAGCCTATATATAGCCAAGATAGAGGGGCAACTGGTGTAAGAAAAAAGGCACAAGACATCTGGAAACTCAAGAATATAAAATCATTGCTAGGATTGTTATAGAATTTACTCTTTATATCATTATAAACCCAAACAAATTTGGCACTCCTCTGGTGATTGTATTTTTCAGTTTACTGCAATTACAAATCCTGTTATATCAGCATGTATGCATATATCAAGGTTTGTACTTTAAACTTTATGGAGAAGGAATTGGGTGAGAGAGGAAGAATTATGTAAAAACAGTTTATATAAATGTATATATAGAAACAGTCTATACAAATATATATAGAAACAGTTTTATGCATTATTAATTTTTAATAATTTTCAATATTTTAACATTGCGTAATAATAACTCTTATATAAATGAGGCATTGAAAACAACAATGGTACAAGTCCATTGTTGCTTAAAATGAGATACGAAAGGATTTGTATCCAATCGATCCATACAGTTTTAAGTTGGCCAAAAATAACGTGGGGCTCTTCTGCAGCAATTAATTTCAATATGGTCATATACTAGTGTTGCAGGCAACAAGGCAACCCCAGAGGGTACTTCCATGGACTTAAAAATGTCATTTTTGTAACTTAGACCACTGTTGTTTTCAACGCCTGAAATATGCATATATAAACAGCTCGATGAGACAATTGGGGCCTCGCTTGTGCTGGCCCCGGCTTGGCTACAGGTCTGACAAATACATTATATATATATATATATATATATATAATGTAAATTGTGTGCAAGAACACCCAATCGTATTCCGATAAATGAATTTGCTCTATAATATCGGTTCTTTTCCAATAACACAGGATATCAAAGGTGTTTTTACAACGTAAAAACGTTTGTAACGAAGCGCATTGAAACAAAAACGTTGTTAATAAGCCTTCGAGAGCACGTGGTTATCTTCATCAAAGCAGGATGACTTCTGTTTATGTCGGTGATGTTGGTCGGTGTTGCCATTTCACTGGTTAGAAACTTGTTTGAGTTGGTGAGGAATTCAGTGTATTGGTGGTATCGTCTCTAGTTGTGAGATACAAGAGTTCTCTCTATATGTAGGCTAGATAGTATTATTTAGAAGTAAAATATCGTTATTAGTAGTATCGTAGGTGTATTCATGCAACCTTGTCAGTAAAATTTGCAATGAAATATATATGCAAACCTCTCTCTATGTGCATATATATATATATATATCATCATCATCATCATCATCATATTCAACCATTATCTATCCACTGCTGGATGAAGGTCTCTCCAAATGCTTTCCACACAGGCTATCCTGGGCCTCATTTACGTTACCTTAACCTCTTTTCTTATTTCACCAAGCCATCCTAGTTTGATGACGTTTTTAGGTCTTCGGTGGTTTCTTGGAATCCAGCTGAGAATTTGCGTTGCCCATCGTTGATCAGACCTTCTTGCGATATGCCCAGCCCATTGCCATTTAAGTCTTTTTACTTTAACAATAATATCCTCTACTCCAGTTCGCTCTCTCACCCAAGTGTTTCTTTTTCGATCTCTCCTAGTTATTCCAAGCATACACCTCTCCATACTCCTTTGGGTTGTCTGTAACTTTCGTATTGCTGCAATTGTTAGGCTATATGCCTCTGATCCATAAGAAGGACTGGCAATACACACTGGTTGAAGACCTTGCTTTTTAGACACAAAGGTAATTTTCCCTTCAGGATAAAACTGTTTGGTCCGAATACACTCCAACCAAGTTTAACACGTCTGTTGAGTTCTTTCATAATGTTGCTTTCCATTGAAATCAGTTGTCCAAGGTAAATATATGAATCAGCAACTTATAGCTCAACTTTGTCAACTTGTATTTTTGTTTTGTTTACGAAATAATTGAACATGATTTTAGTTTTTTTCAAGTTTATCTTGAGTCCAATTTCTTCGTTTCTAGTTGAGAGCTCTTATACCATGTCTTGGAGTTCTGATGGGTCCGTTGAAAACATAACCATGTCATCAGCAAATCGCAGATGATTTAAATATTCAACATTTATTTTTATTCCTATATATATATATTATCTATCCACTGCTGGATGAAGGTCTCTCCAAATGCTTTCCACACAAGTCTATCCTGGGCCATTCGTTTCCACGTCACCCCAACCTCTTTTCTTATTTCATCCACCCATCTAGTTTGAGGACGTTTTCTAGGTCTTCGGTGGTCTCTTGGAATCCAATTCAGAATTTCTGTTGTC
>QLNU02014802.1:59760197-59796108 GCA_006491805.2 Dysdera silvatica
GGGTTACGAAGCGAAATAACCAATAAAATTAAATAACATAAAGTATACGAAACCTTGAAATAGGATGAACCGTTTACACGAAAGAACTTTATTAGGATTGTTATTAAATAATAATAAGATATAGGAGAACAACTTAAGACTGATATGCTTAAAGAATAAATTTAAATACTACCTTCTATTCTCTTTTCAAGAGAAAATAAGCAACTGGGCGAGCAACGAGAAAAAGGAAAATGATGTAACAATAAAAGGGCGAAATGTTCTGCCATAATAGCAAGCACTAATTCTATTACAAGTGCTAAAGTAAATAATAAATAACAGGTTGCAGCAAATTGCGCAAGGTAATAGAATTATGTTTAATTAGTAGTCTTAATTACTACCGAAATAATCTTCAACCAGAAATGAGCCGAAAAAACGATACATGGTCTATCGCTGCGTAACATGCGAAGCTAAGAGAGACTCGTCACAAAGTTTTTTAATTACTTCCATAATTTAGCAATTAGCTGGCTATTTTTGGCATTCCATGCGCTAGGATTTAGTTGGAAAGGCATTTGCTGCGAGCCATTATCAGTCATTCAAATATAAACCTAAGCAACATTAGATATAGTGCAGTAGTGGGTTACGCGAGCCACGACTCAGTTGGATTAACACACTACATCAGGCCTACCCTTTCACATCGTTCAGGCTTTAGTTCTGCTGCGGTTACCATAATACGCCAAAGTTAATCGCCAAGTTGGCTTCCAGATTATTCGCAAATAGTCAATAGAATGCCACGCAATTCAGGAAATCTTTCGCAATAAAATAAATGTATTTTTCAACAATTATTTTCTATTTTGATTAATTATTGATCCATTAATAAGTATAATTAATTGCTTATACTGGACATCAATTTCAATAATTTTTTTTTTCAGTAACTGCCATGATAGCCTATAATTATAGGCTTATGCAGAAAGACCATAAGGGGCGGGGGTTATAGAGGCTCCATGGAGGGTTATAGAGCTGTAACTCATATATTCCATCGCATTGGGGTTACACCCGCCCCCTGCGTACGCCGGTACCTCTAATAATAATAAAATGAGCAGTATTAATTATTTGGCTGACTAGTAAATTAATTAGGTCATAATTACCTTTATTACATACCTAGCTTTATCTCATAGCCAAACGTTTTAAATTGCCACTCCTATTAGGTAGTCACCTCTATTCCGTAACTAACGGCATTCTGTATTCAATTCTTTCAAGTCGATATTTCAACTTCTTAGCCCCACCTATACCACTGAAAATTTTATTAGTTTATTAGATGCTAATGTATTTCACAACCAACCTCTTTATTTATTTGCCACTCCTACGCCGTAGCCTGTCCTATAGCAGAGAAAGCTTTATTACATACCCATTTATTTTCTAGTTTCAACCTTTTTAACTTGCCATCCCTAATCTGTAATCGCGCTTATTCCGATACCACTCCTATAGGAACCCAATCCATTTTAGAATGGTTTTAATACGGGATACCATAGAGTTAATATTAATTTGCCCCCCCTTGATACGACATGACCCTTATTGTCCTTGCGCCATAGAACACTAAATTTATTTTGCCGCTCTTCCTTCCTGTAGGTGCTCCAGAAAACAGTTACCATTAACACGCGAGCAGACCCCATCTGATTATATAGCATTATTTCATTAAAAACGTCCAATTTTACAGGGAACAATAAGTGGAATTTCCACTTTGTCACCCTACCCCAAAGATTGTGACTTTGAAGGCAACAGGAAAGAGTTTGGCCAGTTTCAGAAGCAAGGGTGGACGGTTTTTTTCACAAATCTGGGGATTGTGGGGGTGTGAAACACCCATCCGCCTACTCGCAGGTTAAAACGCGATCTAAGTGTTCTAAACACAGATGCGATGGCATAGAGGTTAGGCGTTTGTTTTTACTGTAAATTTAAACCCGGTTTTGATTCTCTCTGGTACCCCGGAACACTTGCAGGGCCACCGTTGCTTGGGGTGCCATGGAAGGACCACGCAGGCGAGGAAGGGGCTGTCTGGGGGCGCAATCTGGACAGTTCTTCCAGGGCGCAAGATTATCTAACTACGGCGCCATTTCTTTATGGATCTGTATTCTTGGGTGTGCAAAAGGTTCCGGATCTCACGGCACAGGGCGCCGAGGGCAGCGCAGGGCCCCAGGCTCATTTCGACCGGGCCCCATGAGCCCTTCCCACCAGACCCACCACATCATAAGTCCTTGCCTCTAAGACTTCATCCGGGCCCCGAGCTTCAGCCCTGCGCTTCTCGTCGGCTCAGCAGAATCCTAACTGCCATTATATCATAGAAACGCCATAAAAACATTCATAAAATGTTTGTTTTTTTAATAAACGCAGTTTGGGGATTAATTCACTGGTGCAAATAAATTAAAATCCCTTGCGAAAATTGCAGACTTTGGCGCAATATGATATTAGCTGTCCATTCTCCGCAAAAGATAAGCAAACACTCACCATGCTTTAAACATGTTTTCCACTCACATTGGAGGGGAAAAAAATCCCTGACTTTTCCAGGTTTTCTCTGATCTTTTCAGAAAAATTCCCTAACTTTTCCAGGTTTTTCCCTAACCTTTTCAGCAAAATTCCCTGACTTTTCCAGGTTTTTCCTCTTACCTTTTCAGCAAAATTTTCAACTAAATTTTGGTTGCAGAGAAGATGGCTTCACGTTCGTGGGAGATTTAGCTATTCAAAATCAAAGTTAAAAGAGTTTTCCCTGACTTTTCCAGGTTTTGATAAAGAAATCTTGTTTTTCCCTCACATTTCCCTGACCTTCAGGGACTATTTCAAATTCCCTGACAATTCCAGGTTCTCCAAGTTGCGTGGGAATCCTGTTTAAAAAGTAAGATATTTAAAATTTTCTTTTTCTTTCGGAATTTTATGTACGAAGATAAGGGGAGCATTGTTTCTGTGCTGTGGTGAGCTAGTTGGTTATGGCACACCGGTCTATATAGTGGATCCTCGGGTCGGCCCCGAGCTAAAGCAGTATCTCTTTTCCTTCTATACATAAAAAGCTCTAGTTTGGGCTATAAAACGTGCGTGTTAAAAAAAAAATTATACATATATTTAAATTCCCTAACGCATATACAGTCGAACGCCACTAAAGCAAACCTCAATGGACCGAACTTTTGGTTTGTTATATCGATAATATCATAGTATCATAGGCATACGAAATTGCACGGGACCAAAAAATTCGTTCGTTATATAAGGGGTACACTATAGGCCAGGTACGCTATAGCGGGTTTTGACTGTACGTGGAATTTAACAAAAATTTATTTTAGTTTACGAAAAATACGTAACACAGAAAATTTTTTTTTTAATAATTAACCTAATAAGGTACGGCGTTTTTCGCCGATGACCCACATTCTGTCCCTACACTAAAAGGTTTTTAAACAGTTAATTAAAAACTTTGTGCGATTACGTCACAAGATTACGCCGAAGGAACGAAATTGAGGGATTAACGCGGTTGCTAAACAGCGACACAATACTCAGCCCAGTATTTTACAAAAATACCGAGTAATTTTAAAAATACCAATTAATTTTACAGCATTTTTTACTGCTCAGACTGAACTGTTTATCTACGAGCGCCCCAGCGCATTTCAAATGTTAAAAAGGAAAGAAAATTGATTGTTTACACGGATGGACCAAAATACGAGAGGAAACAGAAAAAATGCTGGTGAAGGCCAGCAATGCTTGTTTGAAACTCGTCGGTACGCTCTACCTGATATCAAAGATTCTTAGTAGATTCTTCGTGGTACTATGTCAATTTTTAGGCCCAATGACATTATTACCGATATCGTTATAGTGTCTTTTTTTTCTCACAGAATCCTTGGGGGAAACTGTTTGCTTTTAAATGTGGATATGGTTCATGTTCCTATTCGGTTTCGTCAGTTGAGTCAAATATTCATCAATCCGACACAAGACCCCGCATGGGGGGGGGTTAGGGGTTAAGCCCTCCATTTGGATAAGTTTATTAGCTATAAAATCAAATTCTTTATGAGAAAAAAGAAATTTTCTATCAACTTCCCCCCCCACCCCTTTTGCACCAAAAACACCCCTTCTTCTTGAAAACTTTTGCATGGTCTGGGTCCTGTTTATTGTACATTCTGGCCCACCATTTCTTGTTCGACAAACTGCAATTCCCTCTTCTTAAAATTGTTTTTTATAGAGTTGAGACTGTTTTTTCTCGAAATGTACGCTCACATATGACTGCGCTGGTCACTACTGGCCAGCTTCAAGCTTTCCTACTTCTTTCCATTTAACAAACCATCCACGCGCCGAATCTTTGAAATATCGACACAGCAATAAGACGTGGAGGGAGCAAATCCGAGGATCCAGCAATTTGCCTGTTTTTAAAGACTCCACGACGGTGGCTGTTATAGGAACATCATTTGCATACTGCAAAATGCAGCGAAATATGTCATTAATGTCTCTGATTTGGCACAATTGTGCCATATACTATAACGGAAGTTTAGCTTCTTCAGCAATTTGACAATGAGAGAAAACTTATTGTTCTCTTAATATTGTCTACCAGTGTGGTTACCGAAGCGTAGAACTTCAAAATATCCAACGATATCCTTATAATATACAAAAATTAAAAGCAAAAAATACTTTACAATCCTTTGCAGTTTACGTGTGTGTGTATGTGATGTAAAATCTTATGGCAGGTTTTCTTCTGCTTCAATTACATATGTACCTTCAGAAGACATTCATTTACATGTGTTAAGAAGGCTAAGGTATACATAACGCATTTTCTTCTTATATTTCCAGTTAAATTTGGTAGAAAATATTGTTATCCATTTCGTTGCTCCTCCGTCCTCCAGTTTCATAGTATTTTAAATTTAAGGTATGTTTATACATATACTTCTTTAAATTACATATACTTCTTTGAATCTCGAAGATGTGTCTATCCTTCCACATTTCCAAGAAGTGCGTTTACCTTAAATATCTTTAAAAAATACATCTATCTTTAAACATCTTTAAGAAATGCATCTATCTTTAAACATCTTTAAGAAATACATCTACCTTTTTATAGATCTGTCAGAGATATCTAGATTCGTGGGCACATCCCTTCCCCTCCTTTCTCTTTTATCTACATGCATTCTGAAGTATCTCTATAAGATTGTATCTGTCTTCAGATATATCTAAGATCTATCCTATTTTCTTTAGATACACCTGTCACCAATTGTGTCTAATATATGTTCATCTTCACATGTAAAAGAATTTAAATGCTTTTGTTGTTATTGTTGCTATGAAGACATGTTAGAGATACGTCTATACGTAAGCATCTAAAAGATACACTTAGCATTATAAACATCCATAAGAGATACATCTGTCTTCAAACATTTATCTCAAAGGTGTGTTTATATGTGTTGTAGAGACGCACATAATCTTGTACATTTCTGCAAATTGTTGGTGCCTTTAGCTTTCGCAGAAATTACTTTCGAGCCAAATGTGGCAACACATATGCGTCGTCCAAACATCATCGGTTTGTTAAAGCTGCCAAGCAGCTTATCGCCAAAGCATGTGCCGCTGCCTACATGCTTACGCAGAAGCCTTCCTAATCATCGCATGGTTGTAGAGCTGTACACTGTAATCGACACAAATTAGCAACGAGCGAGCCCAGCACCTCCTAATCAGCATGCCATTTTATTAAGCTAACTGTTCGCGATAATGACAAGTACGGTGTTATCGAAACTGGCAACTGAGCGCGGAAAATTATGGAACACTGGAGCCAGCCAAAAATCGAGGGTTTTGCCAAAGTTTTTGCTTTTGGCGTCCAGACCTATAATTAAATGTCGGCTCCAGTTCCCTAATAATGGAATTTTGAATTCGGTAATTACCAGGACTCGAATAACCGTGTCAAAAGGCAGCGGAAAGCTTGTGCAAGGAAAGCTATTATTCACCCGCGCTTCGAAAACAGTGTATTGGCAGTTTCTGCGAATAGTGCAAAATCGTTAACTGTAATCCTACAACTATGGTTGTTGATTACGGGACATTACTACAATCTGGTTGGTAACCATCGATGTCGCCCTTCCTGTCGCCTAAAAGTAACAAATGAAGGTCGCTGACCTGCATCTGTATGTATATAAATATATATAATATACACTACTTAAAACAATTAGGAGATATAGTGATTTTGGATATAAACTGCGGATGAAAAAAAAATGTTTTGTTAGCTGTTGTTTGATCCTTAGGTATTGTAAGCTGTGAGGAAAGAAAATTACTTACGAAAGAAGGAATAATTACATTTTATTCACTTTTTTGCCGGAAAATAAAAAATACACATTTTGTACATGTCATAAAAACGAACAAAAAATGTTATTTCATGAATAAAAATGAGTTTCAATAAGGGGTATGGCTCCCCACGACCGATAGAAATGTTACACACCTGTGAGGCATGGAGTCAGTGAGGTTATCGATGAGGGATTGGAGTATTCTCTCCTACTCCTTCAGGAAAGCGGTTTCCAGCTGCTGAACTATTTTTGGGGGTAATAAACGATCAGAAACCCTTCTTCCTAGAATGTCTCAAACATGTTCGTTTGGGTTTATGTCTGAAGAATATACCCGCCAATCCATTCGAAGGATTCCATTGTCGAAAAGGAAGTTTTCGCTAGTCGAGCACGATGTGAGATGGCGTTATCATCCATGAGGATAAGTTTATCTCCTATTGCTGCAGCGCAATTGACCACAGAAGTCTGAGGATCGCATCCCTATATCTTTGAGTCGCCAGATATCCATTTCTGATGATGTACAGACTAGTACGGCAATCACTACGCCTCCTCCTCCTCCAAATCGAACATTTTTACTGACAAATGGGGATTATTCCGAGTGCCACGTTCTCCAAATGATATGCCGCATATTGTCAGGCTGTACACTAAATCCGGACTTGTCTGAGAAGAGAACATTGGTCCATTCATTTCGTTTCCATTTGAGATGCTCTTGTGCCCACTTTCTGCGGGCAGCATGGTGGTCCGCTGTTACAGAAACACAAACTATAGTACTGCGAGTATACAAACCAACACGATGGAGTCGGTTTCGAACAGTTTGAGTTGAAACTCTGGTGCCAGTAGTCCTCAGAAGGTGCTGTTGCAAAAGAGTGGAGTTCCTACTGTGGCTTTCTGTGGCCGTTAGTATTAAATACCGATCCCCATTTTGTGTTGTTGCACGCCTGCGACCTTGTCCTGGCATTCGGCTAACATTTCCAGTTTCCAAAACCCGATTCCATAGTCTAGAAATGACACTTTGGGACACTCTAAAGGCTTCCGTTACAATGGCCTGCATGTGGCCCGCCTTCAAAACGACCGATGCCTCTCCCAGGCTACCGATTCGCCTACGTCATATTGTTGAAACATCGGTATTCACTGTTACGAAGCATTCAGAGTATGTCAACTAATTTCTAATTAATTGTTTCTAATCTTCTACATAACGAATGCTGCAGGTAGATTTTCATTTCTTATCAGAAACGAGTAATTTTCTACATCACAGAAAAAAATTGGCATATTCCAAAGTTCGTAAACGTAGATACTTTCCTTTCTAATCGATTTTATTTCATTTTTTAATAAAATACTAGTTGATTATATGGTTGTTTCATACCAAACTCACAATATCCCCTTGTTTTGAGTAGTGTATATATATAATTCGGTGGTCCTTAGAATATGCCCAAAAATTAGTTTTATATTTTTCTAAATCTCACCCTTATTTCTTTTCTTTTTGGTTTATTAAGTAACTGATACCATTTTTGAAAAATTCCTTTAATATTAGCACGTGCTCCGAGGACGGCGAAAATTTAAATAAACGTGTCAATACCTACATTTTTACAATAGCACTTTTATTTTGTTCTAAATTAAAATATTTAGGAGAAGGAATAACTAAAATAAGGCTCAAAACTGCTTAACCACACAAAAATCATGTTTTTATTACATTAAATTGAAATAATAATAAAAGGTTTATTAATGGGTGCTTTGAGGAAGATGGTAAATGGCTATTATAGTCTTTTAAGACTTGCAATAAATATTGTTTTTGCTCCTCAGTGTGGGCTATAAAATTGTTGTGTTCTTCTATAAGCTTAGCAATCCCTTCTGCAATATCGTTGATAACTGACACAATTATTTGATTCTTTTTTTTTTTAAATTCTTTGGCCATCTTTAATTTTTGCTCGATAAGAATTGAATCCTCAAAAAATGTGAAAGCTCCTTCGGTAAAGAATTCCTTCGGTAAGGTACCACAAATAATCTCAAAATTTTATTGCTGTTGTCGCTTTGGAAATCTTTTCATTTATTTCGTTGTAACAATAAAGATTTTTTAGAAACGGCAAATCTTGATATAGTGCTTTAGCAGCTAAAGGAGCATTGTACCAAGCTATTTCATGGATATCCTTTCAATAAATACACAAATATACAATAAATATACAAATATACAATAAATATACAAATATACAATAAATGTAAATATACAATAAATATACAAATACAATAAATATACAAATATACAATAAATATACAAATATACAATAAATATACAAATATACAATCCTACAAATATACAATAAATACACAAATGTCTCTCTATCATTTCAATCATTACCGAGTGAAATGAAATTCATTTCGATGAATACTTTAGAGCAAAAAAATAGATTTCACTATGCATCTAGCATGGTGAAAAACACCGAGTAATCAAAATTTAATTGCTTTTGATTTGTGTTCACATCAAAATATTATAACTAACTATAGGCGTCCATATCAGTACTTCTAGTAGGGGGTGGCAAAGAAAAATTATTACCTCTTTCTCAAAGCTGTCGAGAATTTTACTGATTGTACAAGATACCACAACGCTACAAAAATTCTACGTACTTTTGTACGTAGCTTGACAATTAGTAATGAGCTAAAAAGTACCTTATTTTAAAATGTGACTGTAAAACTTTTGAAAGTAAATGCATAGCAGATTTCGCTATATATTCAGTAAGGGATATCAGATAAATTTTTAAATGGCTAGGGGAGATGGAACCCGCACTGCCCCCTTTATGGGCACCCATATAATGAATTGCAGGAACTTTTATGCTCTTCTCGTCTGTTGAATAACAACACTTTCTTTGGTAAAACGCAGCGTAATCTGTAAGTTTTTACTGATACGCTTCATAACAAATTAATTAGCAATTCTGTGTATTTAGAAATGTCTATATTAACCCAGTCTTGTTCCAAATGCTTAAATAATACTGTTTCGGGTTCACACGACGTAGCAGTGCATAGTTTTATTTTATCTATGTCTATAAAACATTAGTTTTTTCTTTCTTTCTGCCTCTGAGAGATAGGAAAAATTTTATTTCTTCTATTTTAATAATTCCTAAGGCATTAGCGTAAGCAATATCGAATGGATTCTCAAGTTTTTCTTTTCTTTAGAATGTTTCTGAAATATTTTCCATTTTTTTTACAAAGCTTCCAGTTTAGCAATACAGTGCTGAGATTTACCAAATGACATTCGCGTTTTTTTTCCAAAAAACTACGATTTCAGAAACTACTAGACAAGCATTTTCAGAGACTCAGACAATCTCATATTATAACACTTGAAGTATTTGTTTATTAGAAGGTAATTTGCTGCCAAATATTTGATTTTTTTTCTCTTTAAATTAAATATACGTTACTGCGAAGTTTGCCTTTTACCACCATTTTTAACAAACCACTTGCTACCACTTCGTATGAAAGACAACGCAACACGGGCTATGTCTAAGCGCCGCGGTGCATGTTTCTGGTAACTAAGACTACCGACAACGCATGCACTACTCACACTTCGTGACTTTCACATGCTGGTTGGTTACGTAAAACTATGTTTTAGTGTATATTTTATAATATTTGATTTATAAAAGTCCATAAAATATTTATGGAAATAGAAGGCTACGCAGATTAAATTAAGAAACAATTTTTATCGTAGTAATATTAACACCGATGTCATGGCGTGGTTAGATGGTGAAACATTCGTAAAGAAAAGAAATGTTTTGCGTTTGGTGGGACACTATTTCAGGACCTTCTACAATCCGGGCAAGTGCTCTTACCAACAGAGCTACAAATGACCAAACAATCAATTCCCTACGAACGTATTTGAAGTGTATTTTTTTTTCGAAACCCATTATTTCGCCGAATGAGGCAGTACATGGACTGCTTTTTAAACCTAATTGCGAAGAGATCGGTATTAAATTCATCGAAAAGCCCTTGCAGCAGATATATTTATACAAATCGGACACTACGCAGATTAAATTAGAATTCTGCGAAATAATCGGTTTCGAAAAATACAGTTTAAACACGTTCGTAGGGAATTGATTGTTTGGTCGTCTGTAGCTCAGTTAGTGATAGCACCTTCCCGGATTGTAGAAGGTCGTGGGACCCCACCAGACGCAAAACACATTTCTTTTCCTTACGAACGTTTCACCATCTAACCACGCCATAACATCGGCGTTAATATTACTACGCCTAAAAAAGTTGATAAAAATTGTTTCTCATAAAATATAACTGTTTTTTATTTAAATTTGTGAAAAAAATAGTAATTTTTATATAAATGTTTTGCAATAAATCCGCAGCCTCTGGCGAACTAATAAGAATTATGCGAATAATGAAAATTTTTTCTGGCGTTAGTTTTATGTCAGTTAAAACCTTGGAAGGTGAGACCTTAAAAAAACGAGGTTGAAAGTAAGGACCAGTCTTACATATATATATAAAATCTGTCACCCCCTATCTTTTGTATTCCCCCCCCCATCGATTGAATACAGTCCAGTTCGGAGAGTTGATGTCAACATAATGTATATATACAGTAAAATCCCTCTTAGCGGAAACCCCTCAGATACGGCCACCCCCTTTTACGGTCAGATAAAAGATAAATGTACGTTGTTTTACGAAAATAATGAAGAACTTCGTTTTGTGCGGGTTGAAATCGACTAATTGAAAATCGCACTAAATTTAGGAGAGAAAAGGGAAAAATTTCTCCACTTCGTTACAATTGGAATTATTCTACTTGGAGCATTTTGATTCGTTTTACAAGCAAGTTTTTAAAGGTTTTATTAACATGCATCGCGGTAACTGTATTTTTCATTAAGGAATCAAAAAAAAAAATCAAATAAAACAGCATGCCAATGCCTTCAATTTTGAACTTTCATTCATTTTTAAGTGAAAATTAATGATGATAACATAGGTATATTTATGATCATATATCATATGATAGATGATATATCATAAAGAAAAGTAAAGACGAAGAATCCAACTCGTCAGCATTGAAAAACAAAACACTTCAAGGGCCCATTGTTTAATGTGAAATCACGTATATAACATTACAAGGATGAGGAAATGCATGTCACTTTCTTTCAAAACGTCTCGATGAATTAAAGTTATTTAATGCATTATAACCAATAAACGTCGATGATAATGGTTTATTTGTTTAACCACTTTAAACTCTAGCAGCGTCTGCAGCCAATACCGCTCTTAGCCAAGATTTATTCGCCGTTGTGCAATTACGTTCCATATGAACATTAAATCTCGGTTCCACTTTGGGCTTAGAGGAGATGGCGAAACGTTTTTAAAAGCCGCTGTGGGACCCTTCAAGGGGGTTTTCAGTAACCCAAAGTATCATTGGGAGAAGAGGAGAATTCTAGTTGGCGTGGGCTGATGGAACTCCAATCAATTAATTCCTTCATTCTCAATATAAAAGGATTTAACTATATATTAGTCAGTTTTCTTTCTATTGATGGGAGGTCCACGGTTTCATTTTTCTTGACGATAGGATTCTAATTTCTTGGAAAACTTCAGGTTGACACACCTAGCCTGCATGTGACAGAGTATTACTATAATTCAAAGTATTACATTAAACCTAAAGTACTACTCAATGCGAAGTATTTCTACAATATAACAGTACGCTTGTTAAAATGTAGCCCACTTAAAAAGCATTAAAATGCATTTTCACATGCTTCGTGGAAAAAGTTTGACATTCCTCACGTACAATATGTACCACAGAAAAAAGGAAAAGTCTTCAAAAAAACCCCAAAAAACTTTAAATCTAGGAAGTTAAAAAGTGTGGAAAATCCGACTTTAACAAGCAGTCCTTATACGTCTCAAGACTCAGCTTAGAAATGTGTCCCTTTCTTGCATGTTTCTTCTAGCATAACTAAGTAAGTAAGAAGCGAAGATCTGCAATTTCAAGATTTTATTTCAGAAGGGAACTGGGTTTTTTTAATTGGTTGCGAAATATTTCTTTCTTACAGTCGCGTATTTATACATACCGAAATATGTTTCCATGATTCAGAATGTTCATTAAAAATATTATAAAACTAAGTAAATCATTTGGGAAAATAGTTCCGAAAGATATTAAACTATTCATTTATATTTTTACTCATTTATTGTTTAACTATCATCGGAATTGTTATTTTCCTTTTTTAACTATTCGGATTCATACTTAAATTATCATGTTCGTATGAGATGTGGCATATCCTTCATTTCATACAGCCATCCATTTTGTGTGATATTAAATTGCATTCACTACTCACAAAAGATGGAAGGAAATTCGCCAAATTTTGCACCAAATCGCCATCATTGGCTTCTGTTCTCGTGCGTCATTAACTCCCTCATTAACAATGGCTCATTGAAAAGACAGAAACAAACAACTCTATTGAAAAAGAAGCCAACCTGGAGGAGAAGGGATGGCCGACGAAAGATTTTCCATCTATTTTTAAACGACATCTCCTTTGCCTTCCCCATAGGTTCCCTTTTCCCCCTTTTTTCCCCCACGCCTGCCAAACTACCCTAACCCTAATTACCACCCTACTGACAATACTGAACGGCTCACAGAAATCAATTCAACAACCTTTTTCAGCCCAACAAGCACCTTTTGTAATTGAGTATCGTTCGCCGAAAAAAAAAGGACCCTGTTAAAGGTATAAATTATCCGACGGCGAGAGAATTTCTTCCTTGTGATTTGTTTTACGGAAATAATGAAGAACTTCGTTTTGTTCGCTTTGAAACCAACTAATTGGAAATCGCACTACATTTCGGGAGAAAAGGGAAAAATTTTCTCCACTTTATCTCAGATCGCTCTCCGTACCATTACAATTGGAATTGTTCTGTTTGGAGCATTTTGATTCGTTTTGCAAGCGAGTTTTTAATGGTTTTATTAACATTCACAGCGGCATGTTTGATACTTAATGATGTCAATTACATGGTGGTTTCATTTCCAACTGCGTGCCAATTTACCTTAAAATATGATCTTTTTCCTTCGTATTCAACAGGCGCCCTTACCCTAGGGACCCCCCTGATTGCCAAATATGGCGCCTAGAATTCGAACGAGGGGTCCCCTATTTCCAGTTACTTTTGCAATGCTTTTCAATGTTTTTTTCCCCCTTTACTAATTGTAAGAAGCGGGTGGAGGGTCTTAGTGTACATTTCTTCGAAACAAGCACCTTGCAATTGCTTATCAGGGAAAAGTCCAAAGCAACAATGTTACTTTGGAAATTGCGTGGGGAAAACACAACTCACAAATGACCACCATTATGCCTCATGTCATTACCCACAGATTTACGTGATTTAGGGAAAGTTCTCAAATTTAATTGTGATTATTAATATTTGGAAACTTGGTTATTGAATTATTTATTATTCCTCAGTAATTCAGCATTTTTTAGTTATTACAATATATATATGTGTGTGTGTGTGTGTGTGTGTGTGTGTATTATCATTAATCACATTATTGGATAATTGCAGGAATATATCTCTTTTTATTGCGTTTCGCAAATATTGCGCATTTTAAAATACAAATTAAAAGTCTGTGACAACCTTGCATCGAGCAGGTTTATCAATGCCATTTTTCCCAAAGGTACGTACTCCAATAGGGACGCAGACTTTCATTTTGGAGCCGGGGGGGGTCACGGTCTTAGTTTTTGTTGTTTTATGCAGGGTGGCCTACAATAAGTTACCTGTGAGTAAATATTTATATGATGGCAATAAAGCTGATTCAGGTGTCAACAAATTCAAGTTAATCCCATACTTATCAAAATAAAAAAAGTCAAAATAAAAAAAGTATTTTTCTAACGATTTTATTTTTAATTATATGTTGTGATTTCCCAGGGGGTTACTGAACAAGTAACTTAAAAATCTTCAATTTAAGGCTTGGTATATACAAATCGTGGGCTGTGAACGATCCTGTAAATCGCTGTGTACACACACACACACACACACACACACACACACACACACACACACACACACACACACACACACACACACACACATATATATATATGATTGTGAATTTTACATTTAAAAGGGGATGATGAATATTTGGAGATGCCTCATTTTTAAAGTCAAGATGTGCCATTGATATATCGCTATCTATTTATTCCCCACGTTAATCGAATGATATTTGCTGGAACTTACAGTATTCGTTTAAGTGTGGCCGGCTGTATTATTATACATAAAATATTCTTTATTTTAAGAAAAAATTTCTCTACTTTTGTGCGGGCAAAATTTTTACAGAGTATAAATAAGGGGCCAATGGGCAGCATTTCGAATATCCTCCAATTTCTTGGACAGTAAAGAGAAAATTGATATCTCCTCTC
Source organism: Dysdera silvatica (assembly GCA_006491805.2). Lineage (NCBI taxonomy): Eukaryota > Metazoa > Arthropoda > Arachnida > Araneae > Dysderidae > Dysdera > Dysdera silvatica. The sequence continues at coordinate 59,774,803 of QLNU02014802.1, forward strand.
CATTTCGATTAACCTTTTATATTTGCAGGACCTGCTTTAGCGCACTTGTATCGCGTTCGTTCCTAGCGTGCCGTGAATTCGGGTTCGACTTTTAATGGTGTCATAGAAAAATTGCTTAACTTTCTTCTTTGGTTTAAAATAAATTGATGGGATTTAGTATGCTGTACATTTTGGGGACAAAAATATTCAAACGTCTAGCTTATCCGTCCAATTAGAAAAAAAAGAGGCCAGTAACAAGTTAACGCAGTTGAAATATATAATAAGCGTTAAGCTATACGCATATATGCGTATAGTATAATGAGCGTTGAACTATACGCATATACGTTCTAACGAATTGTGGTATCGGCTTGGAGTCACTGTGTGGGGAACAGACTAACATTGTGCTCTATGGCAATGCTTCTGGGACTAAAGTTGCAGGTCGTTATATTGGATTGGTCGCTATATCGAGGTTCGTTAAATTGAGAGTATACTGTACTAAAATTTTGAGGAGAGAAAGAACAGTTCCATCAGATATTCTCTGTTTACAATCTTCTTCTTCCTCCTCCCGCTCCATACGTGTCCTTCAATGCCGTCATACGGTTGTGTAAGCCAAAAACCATTTAGACCTTGTCAATGGCAAGAAATAAAGGGTGCTTAACCATCCCCTCTAAAAAAAATTCTGATCCAAAAAAATGACAATTCGTGAATTCAAATGGCAATTCCTGAATTAAACGACAATTTTTAAATTAAAATGACAATTCATGAATAAATAAATAATAAAATACATTAAATAACTGTTTGGATGAACGAATGGCAATCTTATTGAAGGGATCGTATTTAGAATGATTGATAGGACATAGGATTGAAGATAGGATAACTCGGCTTTGGACCAATCAACCACTTCGACCAATCGTCTTTGTACCAATTGACCCCTTTGGACCAATCGCCATTTTGGTCCAATCAACCCTTTGGTTCAATCGTCCCTTCGGACGAATCGTCATTGGACCAATTGCCCCAAACCCTCCATGACGCCCCGACTGAAAACACTTTGGATTTTAAGCTCATTGTTTTTATTATCATTTTAGAGTCGAATTTTAAAGGGACGGTTATGGATCAGAAAGATCGTTTGATCGTGATTCTCTTACAATTATCCAGGGAGTATAAAGCTCAAGAACAATCAAAAAGCTCAATAAATGCTTCAACTCCATCCTTCATCATAGAGATGTGGAAAGCCATTCGTTAAAAGATCCATTCACTCACTAAATTATCCCTTTAATAAATCATTCAGAATCACCTACTCTATGATTCAATGACCGAGGGTCTTCTTGAGTGATTCAAAACACTACCACTTCGCAGTAAATAATGGAATTTTAATGTAGAATGGGATTTTCAATGGAGCAAAAAAAAAAAAAATCATGGAGTTTCAGTCATCCAGGCTGTGGTTGTCTAACCGTATTAAAAAAAATTTCCGGTGACTCATGGAGGAGTTTTGATATTTATGGTTACGATATGCATACTATAAGGAATATTTTTTACCGAAAATGTTCTGTGTCCGACATATGCCTTTGAAACTTGCAATAAAATTGTTATAGGATTTATATATCAAAGATTGTAGAAACAAATGGACTTGTATTTCCTTTCCTATTGTGTTTTTCTTCAATTGTTAAAAGGTACCACGAACGTCTATCTGGAAAAAAAACCGATTTATACTTCGGTTTCTCCACTATCATCGTAGCTTGGGAAGCTTTCCCAAAAGAAGTTCTGCTTTTTCGAAGAACGTGCCTACGAACGTAGAGAACGTGAGGGTCTTTGAGGAAGTGCTTTCGATATTTGGACGATTTTTTAAAAAATAGAAATGTAGTTTAGAAAAGAATTTCGAAGATTATTAGATTTTTCCTAAATTTATAGGAAACGTCAAGTTGTATTTGCCGTTTTCGGTTTCGTTGTTTCTGTTGTTTAGAACGGATGTTAAAAGGTAGGCTCTGGAGTCTGGAACTGAACGTAAGGAAGTAGGTTCTGGAGTTTGGATTGAATGCGAAGAGTAGGTTATTGAGTTTGAGACCAAATGCAAGAAGTAACTCCTAAGAGTTGTAAGAGTTTAGGGAAGCACACTCAACCCGCTATATTCCCTCTCTGGATTTGACATTTGACACATTTGGTTCCATATGCCACCTCCCAGAAAAAGTATAACTGCATTTCATATTTTATTTGTAAAACTAACATACACAGAAAACACTAGTTTTCACAGTAAATAAATATGCGTGCAGAAATAAGATTTGAAGAGAAATGCAGAATTTTCATCCAGTTGAAATAATATTGATTAGAGATTTAAATGTTTAAGTTAATTCAATCATTTGGGAAATTAATTCGAATACATAGTTAAAGAAATTTAGTACGCCTTTTTGGCGGAGCCTTCAATGAGACGTGTGCACACTTTGATGGTAAGTTGAAGACTGATTATTATTTTAGAATTCGAAACGCAGTTACAAGTACCGTTGCCAAATACAAAAAGTAAAATTATATTTATACGACATATGTTGCCAGATACGGAAAACAAAATTTAGTACATTGGGAAAACATCGTATAAAAAATAAACAATTTGGCATGTTGCTAAATTTAGATAATTATTAGCTAAGTTTGCGATTATTCTTATTCTATGTGTCAACAGTCAAGGAAGCCTTCAAAGTGAGCATAGTGCTTCTGTTGCTGGAGCTCACAATATACTCTCCTTTTTAGAGAAAAACTGTCAATTTTTTAAACACTTTTTAAAATAGATAGCATACAAAAGGTAGGATGACATTACATATAATTATACATAATTATATAGTATTACATAATATATATACACATAATATATATATTATTATAATTATACAATATATGTTGCCAAATACGGAAAGTGAAATTAAGTACATTTGCAAGCATTGTATAAAAAATAAACAATTTCGAATGACAAGTTTAGATAATTATTAGCTAAGGTCGCGATTCTTGCTATTCTAAGTGGCAACACACAAGGAAGCCTGCGAAGTGAATATAGTGTTTCTATTATGGGAGTCCACACATGTATAAAATGTGTTTCTTTTTATGAAATATCTAAATTTCTTTCTTTCTTTTTTCTTATTTTTTAAGCGTTACTTTTTCTCCTGATGTTATTTTCACTTGTATTTCATAAATCGATTTTTTTATATTAATTCGAAATCTCGCGCTATTCAAACTTGAATTCATATTAAATCTCTCCATTCTACATGAAATATTGATTTAGCAATAATGAATGCGTTCTTTAATACTATAATACTAACCAATTTTCGTCCATTTTAATGTGCATCCGTACGATTTTGTTGTACAGTATTACAAAATACTTTACGACGGTAAAATGTCGTCGATATGATTGATAAGTCGCGACTTGTCTCAAAAATATTGATGTTAATGCTTACAATTACTACTAATTTAGATCGATATTCATATACAAATGCTTATAATTAACTCTAATAGGTATTAATACTCATAACAACTTAAGTTAAAATGTATTAATACTCATAACAACTTAAGTTAAAATGTATTAATACTTATAACTAATACAAGTATTAATTATTTATAATGATCGGATTAACTCCAATTATCTTTTTTCAATGCTCACACGCTTTTGATATTTTAATTCGAATTGTCTGGGATTGCACCTAGTAATTCCTACAAATCTTTGGACATCAAATCATGACTTTGATCGATGATAACTGACATTATTTAGTAATGGTATTTATTATCAATTAATTTCCTTACTGAATACTTAACCCATGTACATCGTATCAAGACGTGTACGTATCATGCAATTTAATACATGGTACGCCTTATAAACCGTATGCAGTGGACCCCCAGTTTTACGAGCTCATTTAGATCCCCCCCCCCAAAAAAAATTGTAAAAATGGGAATAAACATTCCTTCCACTGAGTAACTTACAAGATCAATGCGATAATTCATAAAAATGTGATTGCTAATTTTGAGGGTCATAAAATCACGGGTCTGTGGGCTCCCTCAATAGAAATGCTAGTTCGCGTCGCAGGCTTTCCTAATTGTTGCCACTTAGAAACGCAAAATACACAATTTCAATTTCCGTATCTGGCAACATATCATGGGCGCCCCAAGGAGATGCAAGTGGGTGCACTTGCACCCTCTTGTCCTAAGAGAAAAGGGGGAAAAAAGACTGAATCCCAAAGAAATTATTGTTCAAAGACATTATTCAATTGGAATTTTTCCTGGATGCACCCCCCTGCATATAATTCTGAGGGCGCCCATGCAACATATATTGTATAACTATAATTTTACTTTTTATATTTGGCAACAATGCAATTGTTTTCTGAATTTTAAAATCAAATGAGTCTTCAATTTACCACTGCCGAGTGCACACGTACCACAAAGGCTCCCCGTAAAAAAAGGCATAGTAAATTTCTTTAATTATACATTCGAATTAATTTATCCTTTGGCGAATTATTGAATTAACAAACACTTAAAGTATTTAATAAATATCGCATTAAGTAGTTAGAACTATTGATATTTTCAATAATTATTTCTGCGTCCACTGTGTTATACATCAATTCGCTATATAAATAAATGCTTAACATATAAAACCTCTCCGGAGTTCACAAAATGCCAGCTGAAAACGTTTATACGTAAATGCAGCTATTATTATCCCCGATAAATGGTAACTGGAGCTCTTCTCCGCTACTCATTCGTAGAAATCATTATTTGTCAATGAAACGCTAGTTAAACTGCAATCCATTCCACGGTATCAACAAGGGAGTATTTTAACTAAATATATCAAAGTTTAAATTGTTTCTTTGAAGTAGCATCGACTGCGGAACAGGTCCATTGGGTCTTTAGAAGTTAAAAGTCATTGGAGGGATGTTTACCGGATACATGTCGAATGCAATTCGCTCTTTTTAAAAAGGACCGAATTTCCAATACCGTCCTTGATCTTTAAAGGCATAAATTACCTTCAGTACAAAGAGCTATCTCGACAACCTCTTTTGTTTGCTGTGAACAAAGGCTGGATCCCCAGCCACTCATTGATTAACAATAGTCCAAGAGCCGTAAATTAGTTTCGCTCCTTCTGGTCGTAGCTCGGTGAAGTGGTCGTGGGATTTGTTGCCGACCTCTTAAAAGCGAAGAAGACTATTTCTTTTAACTTTAAAGTTCTTCAAATTCATTAGAAAATGTTCTTAACTAAAAGCTGCGAATCCAATTTAAAAGAGCAGCCTGGAGTTCTTGAATGTTTTAGAGAGAAATTCAAATTACTTTAGTCGAAAACAGTTGCTATTAGACTTTAAAACGAGCTACCAAAAGTTTATGCCTCTTATAGAAATTTATCCAATTGATAACAAAAGAGAGAGAGAGAGAGAGAGGGGAGATAATAATAATAATAATAATATATCCAACCTGAGATACATATGGAAATTTACATATAGTAAATTTACATATGCATTGCATACAAGGATACATGAAAGCTTACTGATGCAATGGTTAGACATGGTGGAGAATAGAAAGTAATAGCTTTCAATTCTCCGCAAATTCTCCGCAATTCTCAGCAAATGTTACAATTTTATTCTTCAGGGTTATCAGACATGAATAATTTATATTTAAACATAACGGAAGGTTGTATTACAGTAAAAAAATGCATAAGTATCTTATCGTTGATCCTCATCGTATTTCTTCAGAAGTATAATAGAATAATGTAGTCTGTAAGATTGTTATATATTGGTATAATAATATTTATGAAGATATTTTGGCCTCATTTGAGAAAATGATGACACGGAAATGCGCCACAGTACTGAAAAATAAGTTGCACTGAAGTATTTTACAGTACTGCAACAAAATAATGTAGATCCATATTTAAATTAAGGGAAACAGATTAGTAAAAGTTATTACAGAAGACATTTATCATTACTAAATCAATATTTCAGTTTGATCAGGTTTTATTAAAAAACTTGATCAATCTGAAATATCGATTTCCATTGAATTATATTTGCATTTCAACTATATTTGAACTACATTAACGTTTGAAATATTTAATTAGTAAGTGTTATACATTGACATATTAAGTATCTTCAGTGTCAAGAGAAATTCAGAAGCATATTTCAGAAGAATTTTTCGAAGCAGTTAAAACTGTATTCGCACTGCTCAAGAAGGTGTTTAAATTAAATTATCAGACATGTTAGTTTGGAGTTGGGATTAATGACAATTTTTTATTAGGTATATTGATGATAGGGCCTGCAAAAGGGTTGCTGGTATCTAACTGGAAGGAGACCCACACGCTGAACGTATGTGACGATGTGTGGAACCGGCCAGGCCAGTAACCTAGTGTCCTACCCCGCCTTCAAGTGGTGCAGGCTGGGCTTTCTATTTATGAGGCAAATTAATATTTGCTGCACGGATAGAAAGGCGGAAGGGGAGGGCTAATTCACCAACCCGTCTAGCCAGCGTGGTGAAATTATGGCTAATTCCTCCATTATGTTGACACACCAGAAACCATGGCCCCTAGTCTCCAGGTGCTGGAGTGCTCCTGATCAAGGCAGCGGTCAGTGTGGCATGAAAGCAGGGGGTGCTAAGAATCACTGGAATGGCCCAGGCTGCCGTTTGTTATTGACCTTGGCTACGTTTAATGGACGATCCCTTGCTTCTGAAGCAAAACTTCAGGAATTGGAAGAGGAACTAGACAAGATCAAATGGGACATTGTAGGACTCAGTGAAATTAGAAGAAAAGGTGAAGAGTTGGTGGAACTGAAAAGCGGACATTTGTTTTACTATAGAGGAACGGAAACTGGAAGAACAAGTGGTGTTGGCTTCTTAATCAACAAAAGAATTAAAGACTGTCTTCTGGAAGTTGAAAGTACATCAGATCGAGCAGCGAGGCTCGTTGTTCAACTAACCCAGCGATACCAACTTCAGATAGTACGGGGTGTATGCACCAACATTTAACCATACCGACGAAGATGTTGAAGAGTTTTATATGAAGACATCCAACGCTTACAAAGGAAAAGCAGCATATCAAGCTCATCATGAGGAATTTCAATGCAGGAATTGGACAGGAAGGAAGGAGGAACATCGGTTGGTAAGAAATACCGGATATGGGGAAAAGGAATGAACATTGGCGATCAACTCATCGAATTTGCAGAAGCTGAAAACCTTAGCATCATGAATTCATTTTTTAAGAAGAAACCGCAAAGAAAATGGACATGGAAACACCCAAATGGGGGAACTAGTGAAATTGACTATATCCTGGCAAACAAGAAATCAATTATTGAAGATTGCAGCGTACTGAACAGATTTAATACTGGAAGTGATCATCGAATGGTGAGATGTAAAATGCACTTAAATACTAAACTAGAAAGGCAGAAGCTCATTAGGAAACAAGTAAGTAAGAGGGTGGATTTAAAGAAATTAAAAGAAAATACCGAGGCATTCAAGTTGGAATTAAAAAATCGCTTTTCTGCACTGGAAGGACTTATTGATGAAAGTGATATCTCAGAAGCAAATGAAAACATTGTTAAGACAATAGTTGAAACTGCTGGGGAAATTGGTGGTGTAACCTGTAAAAAGCACAATAGCAAATTATCTGAGAAGACGAAACAGCTCATGAAAAGGCGAAGAGATATGAAGGTGGACAATCAAAATACCAGTTCCAGGATTGAGTACATAGAACTTTGTAAAACTCTGCGCAAAAGCATGAAAGAAGACATAAGAAAATTCAACTGTGAGCTAGTAAGGAAAGCCATTGAAAATAACAAGAGCCTTAGGGTTGTTAAAGGAAGTTTATCTGTTGGGAAGAAACACATCATTGCATTAAAAGGAGAGGATGGCACCGTAACAAGAAATAGGGAAGAAATACTTAGAAGAGTTGAAGAATTCTACAAAAATCTATACGAAAGTAACAGTGGATTAAACGAAGACATTGAAATAGTCGAAGGAACAGCTCCTAAAATCTTAAAAGAAGAAGTTTCATTTGCAATAAAAAGTATGAAGAAAGGAAGAGCCCCTGGTGATGATGGTATTACATTAGATATCCTAAAAGAAGCTGGAGAATATGTAGAAGACATACTTGCAAAATTCTTTACCAAATGTCTTAACAGCGGTAACATACCAAACCAATGGGATTCTGCAACAGTAATTCTTTTGCATAAAAAAGGTGATAAAGAGGATTTGAAAAATTACCGACCAATTAGCTTGTTACCTGCTATTTATAAAATCTTCACAAAAGTGCTAACACATCGCCTGCAGAAAAAATTAGATGCAGCTCAACCAAGAGAACAAGCTGGATTTCGAAGTGGATTCAGTACAGTGGACCATATTCAAGTATTAAGAGAATTAATTGAAAGAACACATGAATATGAACTTCCATTGTGTGTGGCATTTATTGACTATGAGAAGGCCTTTGACTCTATTAAAACATCAGCAGTCATCAACTCTTTAAGATCAACAGACATTGAGGATGTGTACATTGACATGGTGAAACGTGTGTATAAAAATGCAAGTGCAAAATTTCGGTTACATAAAGATACCAAAACTATCAAAATTGGTAAAGGTGTGAGGCAGGGAGATACCATTTCTCCAAAACTTTTTACTTCAGCTTTACAGATGATTTTTCAGCAGATAAATTGGAATAACAAGGGAATAAAAATAAATGGTGAATATTTAAATCATTTGCGGTTTGCTGATGACATTGTTATTTTTTCAACGAACCCATTAGAACTCCAAGACATGGTACAGGAGCTCTCAACTAGAAGTAAAGAAGTTGGACTCAAGATGAACCTACAAAAAACTAAGATCATGTTCAATAATTTCGTAGAGGAAACAAAAATACAAGTTGACAACATTGAGCTAGAAATTGCTGATTCATATATTTACCTTGGCCAGCTGATTTCAATGGATGGCAACATTATGAAAGAACTCAACAGACGTATTAAACTTGGCTGGAGTGCATTTGGAAGAAACAGTTTTATCCTGAAGGGGAAATTGCCTTTGTGTCTAAAAAGAAAGGTCTTCAACCAGTGTGTATTGCCAGTCCTCTCTTATGGATCAGAGACATGGAGTCTAACAGTTGGAGCAATACGAAAGTTACAGACAACGCAAAGGAGCATGGAGAGGTGCATGCTTGGAATAACTAGGAGAGATCGAAAAAGAAACACTTGGGTGAGAGAGCAAACTAGAGTAGAGGACATCATTGTTAAAGTAAAAGGGCTGAAATGGCGATGGGCTGGGCATATTGCAAGAAGAACTGATCAACGATGGACAACAGAAATTCTGAACTGGATTCCAAGAGACCACCGAAGACCTAGAAAACGTCCTCAAACTAGATGGGTGGATGAAATAAGAAAACAGGTTGGGGTGACGTGGAAGCGAATTGCTCAGGATAGACTTGTGTGGAAAGCATTTGGAGAGACCTTCATCCAGCAGTGGATAGATAATGGTTGAATATGATGATGATGATGATGACATTGATGATAAAAATTTAAAAAAAAAAACAAACAAACAAATTTTCTTAGAAATTTGTCTTAAATATCAGTTCTAAACAAACACACACATATATTCCAAAATCACATACTAATATCACATACTGTGATAAAAATTATTATAGCAGAGTTAAGAATATTTATTAAGTTTAATATTTAAAAATAATTACCAACCATATAGTAGTTATTCAAATGATCTTAAATAGATGCAGATTACATAATACCCACCGGTTTCACATCTCGCCTCTTTCATTACGTTAATAATTGACATAAAATGAAGCAAAAAATAAGTGTTAATTTTCATCATTAAGATATTTATCATTAGATCTACTGTATCATTAGATTTACTATATCATTATATTTACTGTATCATTATATTTACTATATTATTAGATTTCTGTATCATTATATTTACTATATTATTATATTTACTGTATCATTAGATTTACTGTATCGTTAGATTCACTATATCATTAAGTAATGCCATATCTACTATATAATTAGCTAATGTCATATCTACCATATCATTAAGTAATGCAATATCTACTATATCATTAAGTAATGCTATATCTATCATATCATTAAGTAATGCCATATCTGCTATATCATTAAATAATACCATATCTACACTATCATTAACGATGTCATTCATCATTAACGATGTCATTCATCATTAACGATGTCATTCATCATTAGCTAAATAACATCATTGTTTGCTTTCAAAACTGAAATGAAAAGTTATTCGTATCGCTTTTGTGTTTCTTCTCATTACTTAAAATTGATTTATAATGAATATCGAACTACGGTGTCCACCTTGCTTGTTCAGCCTCCCAAGACGTCATGATTGGCAATTTGGGATGAAGCAGATTGCTAAATATGAACTCCGAGCCGCAATAAGTTTAGATACAATTAAGATTACAATTAGATATAAGTATTGAAGTATTAGATATAAGCATTACAGTATCAGATATGAGTATTAGATATGTTAAGATACAAATAAGATATAATTAAATGCAATTTTACCGGGAAAATAACCTAGCCTTGCTTACTTGCTCGGAGGCTGTGGTCAAAACAACTGGACCATTATAGCGCAAAATATCCATCCTTCATTACTTTACTCATCTTACTAATTCGATCTATTTTTTTACTACTTCTCATTTATTTCTTTTATTACTTCTCATCTATTTCTTTCACTACTTCTTATCTATTTCCTTCACTACTTATTATCCGTTTCTACCATTATTTAATCAATTTCTACCGCTGTTTATCTATTTTTATCACTACTTCTTAACTACTTTTATCACTACTTCTTATTTATTTTTATCACCACCTCCTATCTGTTTCCATCACTGCTTCTTATTTATTTCCATTACCATTTCTTTTTTTTCGAAGGTGTGTTTATAAAAAGTACGCAAAATTTGGATTTGCCGCTAAAAAATTTATCACTTTTCCCCTTTATGCAACAAACGAAAGACCTTGACAACCGAAATTGATCAGTTAGGTAAATTATAAATTTTGCCCTCTAATAGACATTGTAAAGCAGACAAAGACAATACGAGTAGGAAAGGAAAGGAAAGTACAAAACTTCCCATAGCAGTATATAATGCATCAGTTCTTAGCTAAAATTGGTATATAATAATCATTATTAATACATTGAAGGAAAGAATGTAGTTTTATATAGAAATAAGATACAAAGTACCAGGGAAGAAATTTACATACAAAAGGTTAAACACTGGTAAAATATCTTTCCCATTTGCTATTTTACCAGTATTTAACCTTTTGTATGTAAAGGTAGTTTCATCATACTCATTTAATCATACTCAAAGGAATAGTATGAGTTTTACGTTCATACATATTCGCATATTGAAGAGCAGCATGCACGTAAAGAGATTCAGATATTTTGCGGGGGGGAGATGAGCATTCCGTGGTCGGTTGAACCAAGCAAAAAACCCCCCCCCCCCTTCCGATTCTGACTACCCTTCTCTACTCCACTAGAATTGCCATTAGTCGGGACTGGCAATTTGTCTCTATGTGCTGGCCTCCCTTGCTGATGGCCCTCGCACAAAAGGGCCGTGAGCCATTGGCGGAATTGCAGGAGGAGAGACTATAGTGAGGCCCATACTACTAATTGGATTAGTCCACATCTCGGCCTTCAGATTTTCTTGGCTTCTTGTCTTTCTCTGATCTTTCCCTCTCTATCTTTTCTGTCTTTTTTTCTCGCCATGTCTTCCTTTGTCTGAAACCAGGTCTTAGCTTACCCTTTTCTTACTTTTTTCTATTATTTTTTCTCCCGTCATGCCTAGGGAACAATAATTTGATCGGGAACTGCTTTTGCTCCGTTCTATTTTTGCTTTTCTCGTGGTAAGTGAAAGATCATAGTAGAATTCCGAGAACACTTCTGGAGAGTGCCTGGATGATCACGAGCATGAAAACATCATTCACAATTAAAGAGAAACAGTGACAGAGGACTACATCATCCATTTTAAGCTCTCTAACTACCAATGCTTAAACTATACTTTTCTAATGGATCATGATTTCAAGTACACACACATATATTTTACTAATAGTTTGAACATGAGACTCAATACAGTTGAACCCATATATAATGAACATGGAGAGACAGGCACTTTTGCTCGTTAAATCCAGGTTACAATTAAAATAAGAAAAAAGGAAAAAGAAACTTGACAGAAAAGAAGAACCGAATATAATCATTTTGGTATATTGTGTATTATACACTTAATATCAGAATTTTACATATTTCAAAATCCTCATTGTCATCACTTGAGATTGTTTATAGCTCGTATCTCAGTGGAAATATCTTCAGAAGTAGAAATATCGGAAGTCATGAATTCAGAAAAAAGAAAAATTATTATTTTTCCCTTATAAAAAGTGGAAAATTTTATTTTTAAACTTGACATATGTAAATTCAGGGGAAGATTTACTAGACCGTTACGCACTATAACAAATTTTCTCTTTCAACAAAAGACATTCGTCCGACATATTTTGAATGCAATCAAATAAATGTTTTATTTCGCTTAACTATAACCTAAATCTATGTAGCCGGTCGCGACCGTACAGATTGCAGAAGAGTTCTTGTGCATTACTGAAGCACTGAACTATATTGATGTAGAGAAGCAGAAGAAAACATTGGAAGAATTATAGCTACCATAGTGGAAGAAATGCACCAAGTTCTAATCCATTTATTCTTTCACTTCTTGTCGGTTTCGTGCATTATTCTGCGCAATTTCCATTTTCGCTGTTCGTACGTACATACAGTAGAATCAGCATTCCACCATGTGCCTCCTTCTCTCTCTCTCCCTATTCCTAACAATACAAGATGGCGGTGGGGTGGGGAGAACGGGCATTCAGCCTAATAATGCTAGTTAATGGGCGGCCTTGTACTACAGAAATGGAAGGGGGGGCGATACTGTCGTCAATTTATTGATCGATTTCGTTTTAATAGATTTGTTGCACACCCCCTACTCAAAGAAATGAAGCAGGGCTTATTCCAACTTCATTATAACTGTTAAAAGATCAATTCTACCTCATTTTCACCAATAAAAAGAAATTCTTGACAAGTCTTAGAAAAATGAAAACTAGCTTGAATATTCTTACACGAATTAGTCAAGATAATAAAGAGAAATACATTCAGCATTTTATATAAATAATAGAGCGGTTAATATCAATAGACTTTGTACTGAATATCAGACTTTTCCCAGAAGAAATCATTTTTTTAATACAAATATAAAAAAAAAATACTTACAATTAGTAATATTTGCATACTCATGTCAAAAATTACCACATCTTAAAATAAATAAAATATTATTTAAACAAAATTGTCCTGAAGACATTATCTTCTTTTAACCTTTTGAGATTTGAGCACGCACAGAAATGCTTACGTAAAGCTATTAATGAAAACTTACGAAATGTGAATAAATTTGATTGAACGTTGATGACGAAGTGGTGAATAGGAATATGAACCATATTACCAGCCCTGATTGCGATCTAGTGATATTAGAGATGGATCCCTAATCACTAAATTCATCAATATCTCCCAGGTGGCGGGGGAGATATTTTTTTTTACCGCGAAATTGAAGTGCGATGCTGAAATCGACATATTAAACTCCACTCTACTGAATTGAAAATCAAATAAAATGCAATACGAAGTTTTACGGATATGTTGTAGTTCAAGGGTCAAGTGGGTTTGTTTACCATATCACTTAAAAACTTACGGGATATCTAGAAAAAGCAAAATTAAGAAAACAAAAACATGGCATATGTATCATATACCGTCGTTTGCACACATGCACAATATGTCTTCCTTCCTGCACGCACGAATGGATGTACAGTACGGATACATGTCCTTATATGTAAACATTAAGCACATACTCATATTCGCTTATATGTACATTAGTAATATATTTTCCTATATCTGCACTAGGGACATATTTTATTTGATGTTAGGTACATATTTCTTTATACAACGAAACCTCGGAACAGTGGACACCTCAGTACTTCGGAATCTGTCCGCTATTTCGAGGTATAGATTATTTGTTAATTGTCTGCATTGGAAGTTTCATTGTATGTATAGAAGGAACTTAGTATATCCTTATGCATACATTAGGTGCATATATTCTTATGTGAGAATTAGGTGCCTATTCCCTATATGCAGATATATAGCGATGACTAAGAAAAAAGAAAGAAATTTTCGCCTGAAATTTATCTGTAAATAGCATAATTTGATTTTAATGAAGCAAGGATAATGAGGGTAATGTCATACTAGAATCCATAGTTTTTCGAGGACTGCAAACCTATTCTCACTTCCTCTCATGCGAATCAAACTCCAAATAACGGATCAGTAAAAACTACAGATATTTATTAATATAGAAAATGAAAAGCATAGTTTCTGGGGTGAATAATAGCGTTATTTCTAGCCACAGAAGGGCTTTCCAAATGATAAATTCCAAGTAAAGTTATAATTAAACAATTATATTTTAGTTTTTTATTAGACAATTAAATTATTATATTTTCCAAACCAATTGCAAAGAAATTAAATGAGGCTTTTAGTTATATATTAATTGAATTTTAAACGCTATCCTACAGATACCAATTTGCTTTAAGTAGATCATTTCAACTTGAGTGAAATTAACACAAATCAAACTTGCTGCACGCATTTCATCGTTATTTAATCGGGATCATCGTTGTGTAATCAATACCAATCCACCATGAATTTAAACTTGATCCTCGCTAACTCATACACGCTTTCATACACAGCAATAATGCACAGGAATGCTTCAGGCCACACCATGTATGACTCACATACTTCAGCCAAGTGGAAGTGAGCACTCGTGCTTTACAAAGAACGAGTCTGCATGAGAAACTTACAGTCAAGCTAAACATCCAGAGACTTATATCCTCCCCCTTATAAGCCGAGTGCCCCTCCCCTGTAAAATTCCCCCTCTCCTTCAGAAATTTCCGGAAGAGGGAATATTGGGATGGGTTTAATACTAAGAGGGGGAACAGACAAGGGGAACTGACAGGATTTAGCGCGTGGATAGGCATTGAGGGAGTTTTCGCGCAACAATGTCATCACACCAATGAAATGTTGCTCAGTTTTTGTTCGGTCTGGTTTTAAGGGATTTATTGTTTTTGGTTTTGTCGAACTTTAATTACAGGATGCGAGGCAGGAATTCAATTTCGGAGGCAGGTTTGGGGGGGACACGAGCTCTAACAGATGAGGAAGCACGATTTTCGTATCTTTCAAACTTACACTAATGAAATAATAACTCGTTGTCTATTTCTTCCTGCACGTATGCAATGGAATTCTTAATCAAACTGCCCTCTATAAAGACCCATTATCATTAAATAAATATAGGTTCTTAAATTATAAATAATTTATCAGCGTTAAAAGATAATTTTCCCTAATAACGTTGTTATAATTAGTCGCTATTTCAATTTAACGTAAGTGTTTTGCCGACCCTGCAAATGCTGAATGGAATTATACTACACATTGCAGTTAACGTCTTTTTTTGTTGAATTTTTTCTGTTGGAATTTTCTGTTGAATTTTTTGTTGAAATATTTCACCCATCCCTTGAAAGCTGTAAATAGAAAATATTAATATAATTTCATTTTGTTTTAACAGGATTTGTCAGATTAATGGACACATTAGCCTAAAAAATAACTATTATAAAATTGTGGAATATTTGTGTTCAAATGCCTGTATCAGAAAGTACATTGTGAAAGAGGTATTATTACTCTTCTAAAGGTTAACACAATTACCAAATGGTTAACATGCGAAGCCACTAGGGCAAGGGCGGACACAGAGGGTGGTCACAAGGTTCAAGACACCCCCAAAACCTATTTTTTCACTGTAAAAAATTCCAACTTTCATGAAAAATGAAGGGTGTTATTCCAAGACCATGGCAAATTCTGTCCTTAACCCCCAAAATGAAAGTCTGTATCCGCCCTTGCACTAGGGCAGCTTTTTTGTAATTGCTTCGTGGGAATTTGACGCATATATATATTACGGTGGTGTCAAAATATTATCCATCATAAAATATAGGTAGCTAGGAGATACACTAAGAAAGAGACCGGCAATGTTCGTAGACAACGTAGAAATTCGTAGTGAGATTCTCAAGCAGAGAGGATAATAAATACATAATAGTAATATACACACAAATAATATACATTAAACAAATGATATACATAAAATATACACAATAGTAATATACATTACCTGTATGTTGGCAAACCAAAAATGTACATAAGCGAAATCAATTGCAAACTATATTATTAACTAATTACATTTGGCGTGGCAGCGATGAGGAAATACTTCAATATCTCAGAAAGCTTGTACTGTTCAGGTAATTTGCTAGTAAAGCTTGTACTGTTCAGGTAATTCGCTAGTAAAGCATTATGTAAGTGCTTATAAAAATAGTAGAATATAGAGGAAGACCACGAAAAGAGAAGTAAAGAGAGTGAGAGAGAGAATATCAGATAGACCAAGAAACACAAGGTGTATGTGGGATAGATAATTGCAGGTGACCAATATTTAAACAAACTAAATAAATCTTACGAGATTGGAATTATTTTTAATAGATGATTTTTCCAATTTAACCAAGAGATTCAAAATTTTAATAAGGCATCCTATCGTTTCGGATCTTATTTTCTCGAGAAGATCAGGATTTTAGCGTAGATAAAAAAAAAATCGTGGTTGAAAATTTGAAACCACGT
Organism: Dysdera silvatica; assembly: GCA_006491805.2. Lineage (NCBI taxonomy): Eukaryota > Metazoa > Arthropoda > Arachnida > Araneae > Dysderidae > Dysdera > Dysdera silvatica. The sequence goes on from QLNU02014802.1 coordinate 59,791,516, forward strand.
GCAGTCGATTTTTATTTATTATATCAAAAGCCGTAGAGGAGTAAGGTTCATCCAAGTAGAGAAACCAAGTACTGAAAATCGATTTTCTTGAACACTTAAAGTTTTGAAGAAGAGTTTTTTGAAGAGTGTTTTCCCTATTTGGACGTGCTTGATTTTTCTGTGAATTGTCATGTATGAGAAAGAATTTAAATTTTTAGACGAGTAATTCTAAAGACAATATGCGTATATTGTCGGGGCTATATTAAACTAACGAATTTGAAAATTTGAACCTTTTAACCTGATGGCAATTTGAAGTTGTTTACTGATCAACTATGCTCGTAAATGTACTGTTAACCCAAGTGGCAGTAAATATTATATACGTTGTCATTTATTTGCGTTAAAGCATGCTGGCATAAATGTTTAAATGCTGTTTCCTCGCAACTGGAATTTTGCAAATTTTGTAAAATTTAGCTTGATGCTGACGATATGTCTAGACCCGACTATATGTCTAGATAAGACGAGATGTGTCTGTCTTTTGTGGTATTGTTGGGAGAGGGCTAAGGGTACAGGATGGGGCGGGAGAGGACTTAAAAGAAGCTCCATCGGAACGGCGTTCTGGAGCGTTCCATCTCTACTAAACTCCTGTTACTTAGAGTCTAAGAAAGCACAGGTGTTTTCATGGGATATATGTATTTAAAAGAAAGCAGACTTTTGAAGCTGGTGTACTGTAATCTTACCTGTTTCTCTTGATTCAGGTGGCTTTCTGCGGTTTCTTTATGGATTGCACCTAATGCCACTATTACTATACAGCATGGGTGCCCATGTGAGTACTCCTACTGCTGGGGGGGCTGAAAAAAATTGCTACCTTCTTCTCAAGACTGTCAAACATTTTAGTGAATGTACAAGATACTAAAATGCTACAAAAATAATTGATACTGCTTGACAATTAGTAATGAGCTAAAAAGTACCTTATTTTAAAATGTGACTGTAAAACTTTTGAAAGCCATTACACAGCAGAATAGAGCAAATAAAATCTTTGAATGATTGTAGGGGGTTGAGCCCCCTCTCCCCCTCATATAAGTGCCCATGCTATATAGGGAGGTGACATTTCTTTTATCTATAACCCTTCGATTTCTATCTGCAGATCTTTATATTTGATTAACTTAAAAATTGTTTATCTTCCATTGATGATCCTTGATACTTTTGACGCATTATTTATTTTATTTTGTATTACTATTATGGGATTTTAAATAGCATGCAAACCTTTTCCCGTATTTTTATATAATTCTTTTGCTATTACTTGTTAAGTAAGTTGTTCAATTGTGCATCAATGAGCAAAACGTCAAACACGTTCGAAGCTCAGAGATCGAAGTTAAATCGTAGAGCGTATATAATGGACAGCATACATCTTTAATATCATTACCATCATCCTGGGTGATAGATCTCGCTCTAAGCCATCTTTTATCTTAGATTACACAAATCTTGGTCTCCTCAGATAAACGAGATTTTCACTAGATCTGGCAATTCCCCAATTCCCAAACATTTAGCTCATCGTCATCCCTCAGCTTTTGTGGGTCTTACTCTGAACATATACGTTATGAATTGCTTCTTTCAAATGTGGTTTTTGCGGTCTTTGGCAACAAAGCCCACAGACAAAGGGAATATCTCGAAAATATGTAAATATTATTATGCATTAGGACTATTATGAGAAAGAAATTTAAAGATACGTAAAAGGCAAAAATGTATTGAAAAATATGAGGGCAATAAAGAATGAACAAAAGATAAAAAAATATAAAAATTTCCTTACAATTTTAGTTAAATACTTGAACTAAAGCGATATACAATGTTGAGATATTATGCATAAATCATTTCATGAATATACGCAGTTTACACAGTTTTATGAAGTTTTTAATTGATAGTAGAGCTGTTACGATAGCACATGCCATCTTCCACTCGGTTCTGGTTAAGATAGTTATACTAAGATAGTCTATAGTTACATTAAGATAGTCTGTGAAGCTAATAAAACTATGTAAACAGCTTCAATTCGCGGGGAACTATTTATGAAAATTGTAAATGAAGTTTTGTAGCTTTTTCGAAAACAATTTTCTTTATTAAACACATACCGTCTTTTAATTTTTTCTTTTGTCCGTTTTATTTTCTTATCTAGTTCTATTTTCTTATTCATATTTAGTCTTCCTTCTATTCTTCCTTGCTTTATTTTGGTTATCTTTTATATCTACCAATGACACATATTTATCATTTATGTAAACTAATTAATTTCTGCGTCGTTTTATTAAAGAAAAGAAAGCGAGAAGGCCGGAAATAAATGTCGAGGATGCTTTGTGACAAAAAGATTTCAGTTAGATTATGCAGAAGATATATAACATTGGGTTCAGATCTTCGCTAATACATAGAGATGAGGTACTACCATTCAAGAGATTCAATGTTAACAGAAAAAGATAAGAAGAGATATAAGAATGCTGATATGTATATATATATATATATATTGGAAGAAACAGTTTTATCCTGAAGGGGAAATTGCCTTTATGTCTAAAAAGAAAAGTCTTCAACCAGTGTGTATTGCCAGTCCTCTCTTATGGATCAGAGACATGGAGTCTAACAGTTGGAGCAATACGAAAGTTACAGACAACGCAAAGGAGCATGGAGAGGTGCATGCTTGGAATAACTAGGAGAGATCGAAAAAGAAACACTTGGGTGAGAGAGCAAACTAGAGTAGAGGACATCATTGTTAAAGTAAAAGGACTGAAATGGCGATGGGCTGGGCATATTGCAAGAAGAACTGATCAACGATGGACAACAGAAATTCTGAACTGGATTCCAAGAGACCACCGAAGACCTAGAAAACGTCCTCAAACTAGATGGGTGGATGAAATAAGAAAAGAGGTTGGGGTGACGTGGAAACGAATGGCCCAGGATAGACTTGTGTGGAAAGCATTTGGAGAGACCTTCATCCAGCAGTGGATAGATAATGGTTGAATATGATGATGATGATGATGTGTGTGTGTGTGTGTGTGTGTGTGTGCGCGTGTGCGTGTGTGTGTGTGTGTGTGGAGCGACCAGAAAGGACCAAATCATAACTGAAAAATAAAATGAAAGACAATAAGAATAACAGATGTGTTGAAAAAAAATGAAAGATAATTGATTTTGCATATTTTAACCGTTGGCACATTTTTTAACCAGCAACGCTCATCAAATCTTAACCAAAATAATTTTATCCTTCATGACATTTCATATGATTTCTTTTTTAATTATGAAATCATTTTTTATTATCTAATATTGGCTTCTTAAATCTCATCTGATATTATTGTATCGTTTTATTTCATTGTGAATTTAATATATTTTGACCTTTGTGTTTTAAATTTATTTTGTTCTTAAAACCATATGTACGTTCTCACTTTGTCTAGCGCAGAATGATCCTTATTGTCCTTGTGCCATAAAAATACAACTAACCAATCAAAAATAAAAAGGGCCAAGTCTGGGACGGTATTGATATTCGATGATAAGAGATGATAATTAATGAAAAAAGCCAGCAAAGAAAGTGGGCACGATGATAAATGAAGGAAAGGTAGGCTAAAAGAGACATGAAAAAAAAGGTGGATGAAGCTATAAGAGGGAAAAAATTTAAGATGGATTAGAAAAGGTGAAAACTGAAGAAAGTTTATAAATAAGAGAGATTCCGAATAAATTGGGATATGCTGAAGAAGAATTTGTTTTGTTAAAATATATGCACAATAAAACGTCATTTATTGGAACTAATTGAGACTGGACCGGTATTAGTAATCCAGCATTATAATAAGCATTAAGTTTAACAGGAAAGCCCGTTCCAAAGTTCCGATAATCGGTAATCTGAAAATTGACATTCTAGTAACAGATTTTCTGTTGTGTCAATTAACGGATGAAACATAACTTTCGAGTTAATTTTCCTGATAAAAAAAATGAATCCCTAAATCGTGGAGTAATATGTAATAATTGCCTGTGTAAGACCAAATGTGCTATGGAAGAAGGTTCTATCACGTCGTTTAATTAAACAACTGCGAGAAACGAGAATAATTTAATTAATTATGCGGTAAGTCCCTTTATATTTTAATTAAGGAATGGGAACAAGTTAGGAGGGGAAAAAATTACCCTACATTTCGGCATTAATCCCCGCAATACCTTAAAATAGGGTAAGCAAAGTACCTAACAAGCATTACTACAAGTAGTGATACCACTAGCAATTAAATTTCATTTTCGTTAGTGACACTGCCAACTTCAGTTAATTAATATTTTACTTTAGGTTGAGGCTGCCTTTCTGCAGCCCAAAATTTAAACACCTCTTCCTCCTCAGGGGGCTATTTTGGGGGGGGGGAGGCAGCGTAATCCTGGAAAATGTGCCCAAAATTATCACCTTCTCTTTCTGGCTCTTCATTTCGAACCCTTCTTCGTCTTAATCCATCCCTTGTCTTTTGGGGGGGTGGAATAATTAGACGTTTATTGGATATGCAAATGAGATAGAATTGCCTGAAAGGGCAATTCTACCTCAGAGGGATTTCCTGAGAAACAGGAGACCGTATTCTAATCAATAATATTAAACTGATACTGTTTTCATGGTTC
>QLNU02014802.1:59796208-59814242 GCA_006491805.2 Dysdera silvatica
TGACCTTGTACACATTGAGGATGAAATTCTTCATTTGGCCTTCGGTGAAATTGACGCCGTGCGTCATAGGCAAAAATGTGATTCGTCGGACCACATGACACGCCTCCAGTCAGCTACTGTCCACGTTTGGTGATTTTTGGCCCATTGAAGATATGCAACTTTATGTGCCTGTGTGAGCAATGGCCTGTTACCAGGTATCCGACTCCAAATTTGCAGTGCATGCAGTTCCTGTCGCAATGGTCTCTTGCTAACAGATTGAAATGGACCTTCATTAACGGACTGCTGAAATTCCCGTCGGGTTTGAAAGTGATTTTGATTCACAAGTTATGAAACTTGTCTCCGGTCCCTCTCGGTTGGGATCTTTTTCCGACCATAGTTCTGGCGTCGTGTTTCATGGCTACGTGTATTACACCACTGCTTGTAGACAAGCTGAACAGTCCTCTGCGAAACATCAACAAATCTGGCAACTTCACTCACCGTATGGCCATGGGCACGACCAAACACGATTGCCCCCTTTTTGCCAGTCTGTCACATCCTTGCATTTCTCCATATTGACATGCAATTCCCGCTTGTAACAAAAATGTCTCACTTAACGTCACTGCCTTATGATCACATAGAGGCAGTGAACGCGCAGTTGAGCATATGACTCGACCGTAGCACCTGTTTAACTGGTGTTTAACCTGTTTAATCACTCCTTCATGCTTGCGCACAGGATGAATAATTTTTTGTCTGGTAAGCTTATTTATGAAGCTTGAGAGATTATGGATATGCTATTAAGTGGGCTAATATGACATCAAAAAGATAGCGAAATTTTTAAACTTAATGTCTAATGCAGTTTGTGAAACTATACGATGTGTAGTAGTTATGTAAATTCGACTGTACATACAAAACTTATCTGCAATTTGTGTGCAACTTCAAAAAAAAAAATTTGCGCGTATAATTAGTATGAAATTTATTTTGGATATACTTATCTATACAGAAAATGACTAGTTAGAAGGGAGGCAACGAAATAGGGGTTAACGCAAAATTAATTTAAGTTTTGAATTCGGGAAATCCTAGTAAATTTTAACCAATCATAGGCAAGTCGTAAAGCTGGGAATGTGACTAAAATAAAAAAAATACTTCATTTAATGATTATTTTTTATAGGTTTCAGAAAAAAAAAGAATATCGTAGGAATGTATGAATAGGCTTCCATAGACAAAATATGCAGCTCTTCTAAACCATACAAACAAGAGATGCAGTTATAAAATGAATTGAAAAAAGTATGGCATGTGAATGCGGAATGAAATATGCATATAAGTAAAGTAAAATGAAGTGCAAAATGACATATAAGTAGAAAAATGTGGAGCATAAAATATGGATGTGAATAAAACTACCTAGAACATAAAATATAGATATAAATAACACCATGTGGAACATAAAATATGGACATGAATAACACCATATGTAACATAAAATATGGGTATGAATAACATAGTGGGGAACATAAAATATGGATATGAATAACCCCATGTGGGGTATAACATATGGACATGAATAATCTATTAATAGCATACTAAATAAACGTAACAAACATATATGAAATAAAAATAAATAGAAACGTATACGAAACAGATATAATAAACGTAAAAATGTGTATAAAATAAACGTAATAAACAAACGTAAATAAAACCGCATACGAAACAGACATAATACACGTATGAAAAAAACGTATAAATAACAAACATAATAAACATATACATAACAAACGCAATAAACGTATACGAAACAAACGCAATAAACGTATACATAACAAACGTACTCGGCCTTACCGAAACAAAGTTCGATTCGAAACTACGAATTCTTCAAGAAAAGGGAAACGCGAAATTTGAATTACAATATCTACGAGCCCCTGGAAGTATCGCTTCCCGCAGCGTTTGGTAAAGAGAGGCAAAGACACACATGAAGGGGCAGCCATGACTCACCATGAGACAGTGAATTAGTAAGGGATGTGTGGAAGACGCTTTCACAGTATTGCTGATGGAAATTTAAGTAGCATGGTCTCCTATGCTCCCCATCTTCCTTCGGAGGAACCCCGAGATATCCGGATGTGCCTTTTTGGGAGGAGCGGGGATGGTTTGGAAGACCATTGGAACCCATAGAAGAAATGCCAATCCATTATCATCCTACTGTTTTCAGTATTGGGAGGAGGAGGTGGGATGGTGAAGGGTGGGTGTAAGGGGAGAGGTCGAAGGAAGTAATGGGGGGGGGGTAAGAACGACCCCCCCGTTTAAATGCCTCCCACAGACTGGATAATAAATCAGAAGTCTTCTCTTGTGGACAATTTTGGCATTCCGATTTGGCGATTTGGGATTATAGACTTGGCGACAAAAGTTCGTTTAAATTCATTAATTTATTTACTTTTCAAGGTAGTTTCTCTCCAGTGTGAGGAAAGTGTTTGTAATTAAGAGACTACTTATAAGTGATGTATGTAGTATGCAACAAATTACTGTCACTGTATTGAAGAGACATCTTAATGTAGTCTTTCTCTTTCACGAATATATATTTATACACGCATGTATGCATACATGCACACACACATACATGCATACATGCACACATACATGCATACATGCATAAAAGCAAAGTTATAAGAGGCATATACACAGAAAAAACCACGAGGGGCCTTTGGTTCTTTTATTATTATTTTGTATTATTATTATATTATCATTGTATTATTATCTGTATAATTCATGAACACTTTTTTCTCTTTAATGCAAGGTATAAAATAATAACTTTCCAGGCGAGAGGAGTATTTCATTAATTAAAGTGTGAGGTTGTGAAATTATTAAATTTTAAAAATGTGCTTATTTGCTTTCATGACTTTTTGGTTCAAACTAATTTATATATCATCATACTCCAAATATGGTAAGTTTTCTTAAATACGAGAGAAAAATTATATGTGTATATATATATATATTACATAATAAAGCCCAGATATTCATTTAACCTTTTCGATTCTACACCTAGACATTGATTCTCATGACAAAACGGGTCACCTAACAATGAATTCGATTCTTCATTTAGTCAAACATTCAAGTTTAAGGAACATATCATAGCTTACTCTCTTCTTTATAATTATCTATCGTTATAGATTCTCATTGGTAGAATTTGATGGCGCCGTTTGGCGGGAAATTTCGGGTTCTTAAAATGAAGCAACCCCTTCGTGGTTTAGTGCCTAGTGAAAAGGCAGAAAGCATACAATAGAAATGACAATGACACAGCGATGGTTCGAAGAACCCAAGCTCTATCTATCTATATCCCTCAGAAGAGACTCGTTGTCCTCTTTATGTAGTCAGCGCTCTCTCGTCCACTCTTTTGCTTAAGTTGGCTGCGCCACTTAGCTCAGCGCGTAAGTGCAAGTTGTGCTTGCTCTGTATTTACTTAAGTGCAGCTTAATCCGCTTCAGAGGAGCTAAAGTGCTTAGCCCAACAGAAATGGCTATGAGCTTAGCAGTAACCGTGGCTTAATTAACTAAAATTCTTTCATGGATGAATCGCTGACCACTTTTTCGAGAAAACTTAATTAACCGATGAATAACAACACCATTACAGTTCAGTTTGAGTCGAATACCCTGAACTAAGCTAAACGATGGTGCTTTACTAAGTGGTCGTGTATTTTATAGGTACATACACATAAAGTATAAAGAATATTTAGTAGAAGTAGCAAAGCATATTTAATGCACTCATATATAGATATAACATATTCGATAGGCTTTAAAAGGTTTAAGAAATGTCATATTTAATTTACTATAATTGGATTTAATTGAGGAACAATACATGACATAATCTTGAGTAAACGTAAAGAATAGCATATTTAATTGACTTGAGGAGTAATATACATAGTCTCTAATAGAGACTACATATGTTACTCCTTAAGCCAATTAAATATGGAGTAACATCTATAGTCACTAATAGAGACTATATATTTTACTCCTCAAGTCAAATGTGGAGTAATCTATATTTATATAGTCTCTAATAGAGATTATATATGTTACTCCACAAGTAAATTAAATATGGTGTAACATATATATAGTCCCTAATAAAGACTACATATATTACTCCTCAAGTTAATTAAATATGGAGTAACATAGTCTCTAATAGACCTGAAGAATGGCATATTTATTTGACTTCAATAGATGTACAGCACAGTGATTAATGGAATTGAGTTTCTGTCTTCATAATGTGCTTTTAGATGGAAATTTTCAGGATTAATCACAGTTGCACAACTGTGATTAATCTTGAAAATCTCTTGCACAGTATCTTCACCTATTCAAACCCTTAATAGTGTGCGTCCACTCAAATGTTTTATTTTCATTATGGATTTTGATGTGTGGTGTGCTTGTGTGATCAGAAAGCCAAAATGTTTGTAATTTACGCATTCAAATTTATTTGCGCATACGTGATGCGCAATGCTGATTAATGTCAGATTTGAAGTGAAACATTATTTTAGATTACTTTGAAATTTTAAATTTTGCAATTTAGTTAATACAGTTGCAAAAGGCGGCAATTATTGAAGAAAGTTTAATTTATCAATACTAAATTCTGCTTTCGTGATAAAGATTTTAAACGAATTTACATTAAATCAGATACATATTTCACGTGCAAAAATTTCTTCTTGAAAACTGGTGAATGTGCACACCGCGATGTCAACTGCTAATGCTTCATTCAGTATGAACGCCAACTCGAAGTATCTCCAATGATTGATTTAAAAAATGTTGTAAAACAAAGCCAGGTGTCAACAAAAAATACCACATCTTCGTTGTAAATGGATATTCATCACCCTCAATACATTATGGACATTAAAATCCAAACAAATAACAAACGAAAGATTTTAATTTTTACGTAATAACGCCTTTTCAGCGGAGTTCAACAATATGTGTAAAATGGAAAACTGATATTATTTTGGAATTGCAAATATATATATGTATGTGTGTGTGTGTGTATTGTTGCCAAATACAGAAAGTTGAATTATATACAATATTATGTTGCCAGATACGGAAAGTGAAATTATGTATATTTAGAAAACATTAGATAAAAAATAAACAATTTGGCACGTTGCCAATTTTAGAGACTGTAATTATTAAATTTGCATTTCTTGGTACTTCAAGTGGCAACAATGCTATGGCCAAATGATAATCACAGAAATTATTCTAACAGGTTGTTTTAGTGGCAATAGCTCAAAAAGCCCTCAATACGAATAGCACACCAAACTCAATGACAAACTCTTTCAAATATAGAATTCCTGATAATCTCCAAATACAATATTGGAGGATCTTGTTTCGAAAAAAAAGCTCTAAAGTAAAATGTATATACGAATATAACAATGACTGATATACTAAATATGAATATGGTGAGGACCTATATAGATGTGGCAATGATTTATATTATAGATATGAATATGGTGAGAATAAATTTAGATGTGGCTGTGACTATTAGCGTAGAAATGGATATAACAATATGTGTAAACGAAAGCATCTTCTCAAAAACAATTAGGAGGATTTTAGTCCAATAAAAGCTCTACAGTGAAACGCAGATATGGATATGACAATAACTACTATCACAGATATAAATATGGTGAGAACAGAGAAGAAGTGTCAATGACTATCTGGGTCAATACGCGCGGCAATGTGCGTCAACGAAAAACGTCATATCTAAAAACAATTCTGGAGGATTTTAATCCAATAAAAGCTCTAAAGTGAAACGCAAATATGGATATGGCAATAACTATTATCATAGATATGAATATGGTAAGAATAGTTATAGAAGTGTCAATGACTATCAGGGTCGATACGGATGTGACACTGTGTGTCAACTAAAAACATCATATGCAAAAACATTTCTGGAGGATTTTAATTCAAAAGAAGCTCTAAAGAGTGAAACACAGATATGAATGTAACACTGACTGATATCATAAATATGAATATGGTGAGGCCAAATATAGATATGGCAATGATTATCGGGGTAAATATGGATATGCCAATATGCATAAAGAAAATCGCCTTCAGATATCCCTGGAGGATTTTAATGCAAAACAAGCTATAAGGTGAACGTAAAATATGAATAAAATAATCACAGGTATTGCAGATTTTAATATGACAATGACAGGTATGCTTATGACAAAACAAGTAGATTATCAACTTCTGGAGTTTCTTAAATGGCTGGATATTTTCCGTCTCAACTGAAAATCTAGAGAGATGCATCGGAGCGCTTAAATCGGTTGCCTTTGCGTTATCATGTCAAACGCGGGAACGCAAGAAAAGAGCGGAACAGGTTATTTGAGGGGACTTCAATCCTCCTTTGTCGTCCCTTTTCGACGGCGACATGGTTCGGCAAACAAAAAAGGTGACACCGTGAAAACTCCAAGACCGATTCTTGTCTGAAAAATTTAAGAGACTAAAAATAAATTGAGCGCTTTTTCTTTGTTGTTTGGACATGCCAAGAGCGTTGGAGATGCGCGGGAGCGGGAATGAGAAGAGGAGAGGGAGGAGGCAATCCATCTTTATTGGGTGACGAACTCCAAAGTTTATTTTCGGGAGTTGGCCGGGATGTTTACGTTCACTTCGCGGTTCACCCAAGGAGATAACCGTCTCTGAAACACCCATTCGACCCCCGTTCTGGAAGGTAATTGCATCCTCCGCAATTATTCTTCCGCTTGTATGAATCAGTCTTTTTTTTCCAGGTTTGTGATCGCTGGAGCAGAAATCAAAATTGGGGTTTACCAGAAGTCGCAAAGGAAATATGATTGGTGTCAGAAATTGATCCACACGTGCGAATCTTAAAATTATGAGAAATGCTGTTTTAAGGAGTTTGAAAATACATTCGAACTCGGTTAATGCGAGAAGGTAAGAATATGTAAAATCCCTCGTAAAACCTGTAAAAGGAACAAAAAATTCAAAATACACACAATTTTAAACTAGAGAGCAACGGCTTTTAAACCAGCACAACAAAGCTTTGTTAATGTCTTCTTTTTACACTTTTTAAATTTTTTTACTGTCTAAAAGATTTTTTTTCAAAAGTAGATAGAATGATTGCTCTATTTTTTCAAAGTATTGATATTGTAGATGACGATAGTCCACATTTTTTGCACATTGCACATTTTTCTCTCCACGCTGGAACTCATTAACACTGATTACTTTTACACTAACTGATAATGATCTTCTTTTTGTATTTGTCATTAGAATTTTGAAAAAGATAAAAATTTAATTTACAGATTTTTTAGAAGATTATTTTCCTCTTTTGCATAAGGGTACTAAGGAACTGGAGCCAAAGCGCAGTGCCAAAACCAAAGCTTCCAAAGAACTGAGTCAATTGATTCTGTCTCGATTCGTTGATGGCTGCATGCACGAGCTATATTTCCTATAATGTGTTCGCTTCGTGAGATGAGGGGGATTTATGGCTCTGCTTGCGGGCAGACATTATTTTCGGCCAATGTGGCAGCAATAATCACTATGTTGTCTGATATTTTTTTTTCTTTATCTCCGTTTTTGTTGGAAAAAGGGAAAAAAATGTATGGAAAAGGGAAAATTTGCATTAAAGTGGACAGATATTTTCTCGTATTAGCTGAGATTCTACTTTTGTTCTCGTAAAAAGCATGAAACCATGTAGTTAAAGAGTGAACCCAATTTAACGTACAGATTGCTCGTTTTAGCCGTGCTCTCGCTTTATCCGTACTTGTATTGAGTTCGACTGTATGAGCTTTGTATACAAAATGGAGAGTATGAGTATCAAACTTATTTGGTGTATTAACACAATTTGAGAATATTAAGCTGGATATATCCAGATTCATACAGTTGCCTTGACAAAAAAAATATTAATGAAAAGTTGTATTTTGGATAAACTGAATAAATGCATTAAAAATTGCTAAAGGTGTAATTGGAAGCTACACCTTTACCTCTGAACTTTGTGCCTGATAACAAAGGCATCGAGTGTGTGTTCGATTCGTATCCTTCCTCTGTTGGATCACAGAAATAAACTCTATCGAAAGAAGTAAAATAGAAAATAAAAACAACTTAAACTTTTATGGAGAAGTGTATTTTTGGAAGAGAGATTAGTAAAGAAGGATGGGATTCTCATCGCCTCTCTTTCATAAATCAGGTAATAACAAACTTCATTGTTGTATGTTTTTTTAAAAAGTCGAAAGGTTTAGAAAGAAAGGAAAAACAAGGATGTAATTCCTGTAAAAGAAGATTTGAAAAATGTGCTTGGTGATGTAGAAAAGTCATTCACACATCCGAAACAAAGGCATACAAGAGCATATAAAAACGGGAACAACAACAGGCATCAGTAAAACATACTTCTGCGATTCATACTGTAAATTCATAGCTATAAATCATACTGCAAAAACCAGACTGACAATGCTAGAATAACCGAGGCGTTGTTTTCTATAATATAAAAGATGCAGTCGTTATTAAATGAAGCATTGCCTGCGCCATTCATTTTCAAGACCATCTTTTTTAGGAGTGTTTTTTTTTCTCGTTTTAGGATCCATTAATCACCTAACGATTAATTAGAGCCAAATTCTTGGTATTCAAAATCCGGAAGCTTCGAAAATGAAAACGTTGAAAAGGTGCTAAAAACACAAAGAAGGGTTCTTTGTATTGCCTACGTTCTGCCTTTGTTCAATGGAATCATTGTTTCTTTGCCTCAAAGGTACATTTTGACAAAGGTACGACTCCGAAAGACAAGAAAGGTACATTTTTACAAAGAAGCTTCTTCATAAGAACACCGCTGCCTGACAAGAACTTCTTTATCTGAGAAGCTGACTACGGGTAGCAAAAATATATGAGAACCGACAAAGAGACTTGATGCTTCTTAAACGACTACTGTACGAAACGCGAATTTTCTCTGCTTTTGTCTCCTTGCAGAAAAATAGGAGAAAATGAACTTTTTGTTCACAAAATGCAATGCTTTTTCGTATGGAAAAGGCACTGGTTACTTTCGTTATGTACAGCTGTTTTAAAATAGTTGATACATGCTACTGTTTTAGAACACTTTTAATGGGTATTAATTCACAATTAATGGGCATTCCTGCCTCACACTTTCACCTCTTTTAGTTTACATATGGAATGCGCTACCAAACATTTAAAGCAACTCTCATCACCTATTGGTTTTCCTCTTGACAAGCGATGCTCAATTATTATTCGAAGAAACGGGGGAGAGGGAAGAAATTTAGATTCTATTTGGTAGAATATATTTTATAAAGGTCTGACAGGATGGAAACGAGAAATGCATGTTTATGTGCAAAGAACTTTTAAGGAGAAGTTACAAAAGTAGTATTTTTTAAGTTCAGCTGGAGTTGAAATTACTTAACTACATTGCAGTTTTTTACGTATTTAGAGGGCGTTCAAATGCAGCAATTTTTACAATAATGGTAACTTTTATTCATTTTTCACTTGTACAGTACAAATAATATACATTATATGATCTCTTCTTTCAATATGTGGAAACAATTTGACCATACAAGGAGGGGTCCCAGGAAAATATCTTTTTGGATATAATAAACCTACGACCCCGAGTAGATTAATCAACGACAACCATGTTAATAGCACCAAGTTAAATACAAATTAATATATTTTATATTAGTTCACCACAATCCACCAGGTCGTTAATACATTATAAATTTAATTTGTTACGAGACTCATGATGAGATTAGGTGCTCTCTTAATTTATTTTCAAATTTATTAATTCCGTTTAATATTTTCATATCCTCAAGTAATTTATTCCAGAGATTAGAATCCTTGAAATTAACGTTACTTCTCCTTGTTTCAGTTCTTATTTTCGGCACGATTAAGTCATTATATTTTCGGAAAATATTTCTTTCTCTTTCATTATATTTAATCTTTATTAACTCTGAGTGCTTGTTTTCCTTAATTCTTTCAAACATTTTAATCAAAATACAGGATTCATGTATTAATTTAAATGGTATGATATTGCATTTGATTCATATATTTTTCCAGTTCATTCTATTATTCCTGTTAATTAGTTTCATTCCTTTTTTTTCTGTATATTTTTCAATATATTTCCATTAACTATGCCAACATCTCGCCATATACAGTTGCAATACATAAGATGATTCTATATCATGGGGTAATAAAGGTCAATATTAATTTTATCTGTCAATATATTACCTATTCTTCTTAGTATGCCTATGCCTTTTCTTCCTTTTTTTGTCACAGAATTTACTTGAGCATTCCAATTTAATTTATCCGTTAGTTGAACTCCCAAAAATTCTAATTGTTGTACCACTTCAATTTGTTTATTGTTACTAATTAAGACTGAATTATTGTATATGTCGATATTAATATTTTTGCTTCTACTTCAGAAAATCATTACTTTAGATATATCTACATTTAATTTCATTTGATTTATATAAAACCATTTCTCATATTTTTTTAGTTCACTAATGCATATTTCCATTAATATTTTTAGGTCTTGACCAGTAACTATGACACTTACATCATCTGCAAACACTGTTATATGACCCATATCTGAAACATTAAATATATCGTTTACATATACATGGAGTACAACAGTGGTCCCAAATTGGACCCCTGCAGCCTCCATAGTTATTGCTACTCATCATTTTTGATGTTTTACCTCCAACACACACTATTTGTTTTCTATTATTTAAATAACTGTATAATAATTTATTAATTTTACCTCTTAATCCATAATTATTTAATTTTGTTATTAATATCTTTCTATTTAATACATTGAACACCTTACTCAAATCACAGAATATCCCTATCCTATATTCCCTATATTCGATTACTTTACTTCCTGTATTTTATTTATTGTTCTAAGTAATGCTGCTTCTGTTGATTTTCCTTTTCTAAAACCATGTTGATATGTATCCATTAAATTATTTTTTAAATAAATTTTATTATTCTATTGTAAAGTAGTTTTTCAAATAATTTCGCAGAAACTGATGTCACTGCTATTGGTCTATAATTTTCTTTACAGTCTATTTTACCCTTTTTATAAATAGGTATAATTTTAGATATCTTCATTTCATCAGGAATTTCTTCCTTGTGTATGATGTAATTTATTATCTAATACCGACGACAGAAGTTCATCATCTTCCATCATTTCGGTCATCGATTTACCTGCTATCGTAAAATGGTTGAGGAATTTGCGGAGCTGAAAATTTACAAGGGGTCAGGGTCTTACAGGGCTACCGTTCCATATGGACGCAGAAAATTATAGCATACATATATATATTTAAAAAATTTATACTTTAAATATTTTAAAGTAAAAGTATTACAGATGCTTGTATAATATTTATACTTTAAAATAATAAAAACTTTAAAGTGAAACATGGATATGAATGTGATTCTGACTGATATTACATATATATGAATATGGCGAGGATAGATACGTTCATGACAAAGAATATATAGATTATCAAAATCTGGAGTTTTAAATTTTGAAAGTTTTAAATAACTTTTAAGTATATCTACGAATTTTTGCCAGGATTTACCATTCATTTTTTTTAACTCAAGTCAAAAAAGACTATATTAAGGATGTAATATTGTCTGTGATAATCTATTATTATATTACTCAGGACTAGGGAAGGGAATTTCCGATTTTTTTTATCTCTGCTGCATTATTATGTCAATTACTTAAATTACGTGTCAACAATTTTATTGTTTATGCAATTGCCTACGTAGCAACGTTATGGATGTAAACAATTCTTTCACTCTACAGACAAATCTGGTCCTTTGCTGACATGGGGATTTTGACAAATATGGCTTATTTTACATCCCTTTCAGTTTGTTCCATTAGTTCTGAATCACTCTGTATACCTTTTATAACTGTTTTCCCGAACCATCTCTTCCCTCATTTGTTATCACTCCACTTCTCCAATCTATTTCCCAGCATCTGCTCATTAATTGCAAAGAAAATTTAGTGGTGATGGCGAGGGGCATTTATGATCAACTTAGGCTATTGTTGTTATTATTTTAAGATAAAAAAAGCGATATTTTTCTTTGAATAAATTAACTTTATTTGACAACAATCTTTTGGATTTTTTTGGATATTGGTTGCAGGAGGGGCAAGGGCGGGTGTAAAACAAAAGTTCAGGGAGGGCGCAAAACTTGAAAATAACTATTTTTAATAAAATAACTAAATTTAATATTCTCAGGGGGCGCACACTCTCTGCGCCTTCTGCCTGGATCCGCCCTTGGGGCGGGGTTGTTTCACGCAATCTTTCAGAATTTCAGATTTAGAAAATAATGGTGGAGGGCGCCTTCTCGGGGAGAGCTGATCGACGGAATTCTACGGTAAATAAATTGCAATTAAAAAAACAAATCGGCGCTTTTTTTTGCGTCCCTAGAAATTTTGCGCCCGGGTAAGTGCCCAACGTACCTACTTATAAATACGGCACTGTTGTCAAACACCGTTCTTGTAGATTGAAATGGACCGTATTTTTCGATAAAAATCTACGCGAATCAGATAAAACGAATGAAAGTCTCATCTCTTCTTGATTTCCATATAAATTAGAATCAATTTCTGATTCAGATCCCCGGAGCAAAATGATAGAAGATTGCATTCATGAAAACGGAAGCTATCTTGCAATCTTACACGCACCGTGCAAATAAAATGCGCTACCAAGAACATCCACAGGATACATATCTAACAGGGCCAAAAGAGGGGTGCGACCCAGCGAATCTTATTGCAGGAGATTGCAACCAATGTTTGAAGCTGCCGTCCAGAGTCCATCGAATCCCAAGAAGCATGTCACAGAATGAAGAGGCGGGAAACGGTTCTATTAACATTGGCTGCAGTCGTTCAGCTGACCCCATCAGGAAACTGGACGCTCCAGATTAGCTTCCTGACCAACTCATTAGAGCGGGGAACGGAAAACGGTATTGCAACCCTATCACAATGTTTCGCACTTAGGTTTGAGGAGATTAAATTATTCAGGAGGTGTTGGTAGGGGGGGGGCTAGAATAATTCAACGTTTAAATTTAAAGGCAGAATAGGGTGTATCAATTCCATGGCTCACTTTTTGCCCTGGTCCTAAAATAATCATTGTCGTTATTTGATTCAAAATTATAAATATGTAACCATTTAGGAGAATATTGGGTAAATACTTTCTATTTAAATCTGCAATAAAGAAGGACGAAACCCATTATCAACGGGTTTCAATAGATATTTAACAGCAATTGCGGGTTCAATAGATATTGCTTTTGGTCTATCTGTCCGTCTATCTATCTGTCTGTCTGTCTGTACGCAATAAAAAGGGTAAGGTAAAGGTCTTCCGTAAATGCAATAATGATGACTATTTTTTTATTTATATAAATCGAACACTACGCAGATTAAATCAAACAACAATATCAATCAAAGTTAATGTTGAAAACCTACCGAGTTACTTGAGAATTAGAGAGTTGCGAATTAGAGAGTTGTGGATTAGAGAGTTGCGAATTAGAGAGTTGCGGATTAGAAGACTGTGAATTAGAGAGTTGCGTATTAAAGAATAGCGGATTAGAAAGCCGCGAATTAGAGAATTACGTATTAGAGAATTGCAGATTAGAGAGTTACGGATTAGAGTTGCGAATTAGTGTTAATTGAAACTCGCTAAATTTAAATATCGACCTGATTGGGTCGCCGGCTAACCGGCCCCCCTAGCCGGTGCACCCTCATGAGCTGTAGGACTTGTGTCCTTCGATTAATCCAAGGGGTTCGCCCTTTGAGAGAACTTAGTCCGCCCCTGCCCGAGACTGTAATCTCCTTCTATGAACTATCTTGCATTTCAGACAGACGCTTTATGCTGGTATGTAAACCTCCAAATTAATAAACTTTAAATTAAACTTTTAATTAATAAACTTTAAATTAATACGCTACGTGAAAATGAAACGAAACCTCAAAGGCGACGGATATGCGATTGGGAGAAAGGTGTTCATAAAAGTCGTATTTTCTTTTAAAGATTGCAAAGCCACAAAATGCAAAAGGAAGAATTTATGGCGAGGAGCACTCGCCAAATCCGGAAACCCATCCGGATGATTTATCTTCCATGTTCATCGGAAGACACAGAAAATGGTGGAGAAGCAGTTCCCGTTCCAGGCGCGGAAGATACTGGGGTCATTTCGTATTCTGGCAAGGGACGGGGCGCCGAAGATATGTCCAGATATGGCAAAAAGAATACCGCCGAGATAGGGAATAGAATATGACATATCTGTCTTACACCTTATCAGATCCATTTGGTCACATGGGGATGCTACAGACAGTTTACCCTCCATCTCTTGCCGTTTGTATGGTGCTTATCTCTCCTTGCTTGTTAAGAAGCACAATTTATTAGAGACTGGCGGCTACTTCTGGGGTAGCCGGATTTGGGTATCCAAATTTTCGTTTTTATGCTATTCCAAACGACAATTTTGTTATCTCCTGTTGATAAGGCTTTAATAAAGGGTAGTGATATTTTTCATTTTTCATTCGAAAAATAGAAAAACACATAAATGTAACCAAATAAGTTACGGTCTACTTGTTTCTGACTTTTTATGCCTTGTATAAATTTTCAATCTTTTTTTTTTTCGAAGTTTATCATTAGATCTGCTGTAACTAATCGTCGCCTCTGTACCTAGATTTAGCACTATGTTATAGTGTTTTACAAAAAAAAATCACTATTTACTACTTTTAAAATATTAATATATGATAATATAATACTGTATAATGCTCATAACATAATAATAGTGTCATCCAATTACAGCAGTAAAATTTTTAAATTCATGGAGTATAAAGTTAAAATATTAGTGGAAAAAATATAATACTATATAATGGTTTATCACTGGTAAAAAAATTCAAATTCAAAATTGAGTTTACTTCAATGTTTATTTTTAATTTAAATTTATTTTAATGTCAATTTTTAACTTAAATTTGCTTCAAAGTTAATTTTTAACTTAAATTTAATTTAATTTAATTTTTAACTTAAATTTTCTTCAAGAATAAAAATAAATCTTCCCCTCTCTCACTTTACTATTTAAATTTCCTACGAGTGAATTTTGCGTTCTATAGGTTTTTCATCGAATAGACGTAAAATTATATCAAATGAATGTAGACATAGACAATAGACATAGAATATAATAAACTCTAGTTACAAACTAGATATGGAAAAATAGACGCAAAATGGAATTATACAAATGATTATATACGGGAGGAATCGGAACGCTGCGCCCACTTTCGGTCGACAAGATTTTATTTTACTTCAGTTCCGGCGCAAGGTTTGTAAGAAGTTGGTTGGTTGTATTTTTATGGCGCAAGGCTTGAAACAAGTGGGAAAATATTTCGGTATGATCAACTACCGGCAAATCATAGAAAGTATACCTAGGAAGATATCGCTGAATTTGTAGAAATGAAAGATACAAGCACCGACAATATATTAATATCGGTTAATCAATACCATTGCTGTTGCTGTTTTCGACCAAAATGACGTAGAATTTTTGTCTACAGTATACATAAAGCAATAGACTTCCCTAATTACTAAATTGAAAAAGCACAATGACATTTCACAAGCTAAAATATTATACTAGCCATCAATTAAAATCCCCCCCTCCCCTTTTAAAAAAAACATGGATCATCAAAATTAATTTCGCTTGCTCTCGCCCCCTTAAAATTTTTAGTTGTAGCCGGGGTATAAGTTCCACTCCAATGAATCAACATCGTGTGCTTGCCTGACCGCATGGACGAGACTTGTCCCCCCAACTCAAACACGAAATGATGAATCGTCCCCTTGCGACTCTCAAACTCAGCTTGATGCCACTCAAGAAAATATCTTCGGAAAGTCGGCTCGTATTTCTTTGACACGTGTCTTTTCTTTTTCATCATCTTCTTCTTCTTTTCTTCTTCAACAATCGAGTGAAGAGGCAGATGATAGTTTAAGGCACTGTGGTTTAAGGACGCTTTGGGGAGGACGAAAGGAGCCGGGATGCTGCGCGTATGATGGGAGACGCTTACACAGAATGCAAAGCAGGCGAAATGTTTAAGATCTTCCATAGAGAAATATAGACTCGTCTAGAGTCATTCGTGGATTGAATTTAAATCACCTAAGAATTATTTTTTAGAATCTTTTAGAAGAGAAAACTGGCTTATTTCTGGAGCATATTTTTAAAAACTGTTTTGGTATACTTTGGATATTTGGGAATAAACAAATCTCACCTTCCTCTTCCGCTTCAGTACCATAAAGAAGTACAGGGTCCTTTTCTTTACCCACTAGAATAAAGAGAAAAGACATGTTGTTAAAACAAGTTTATAAAAGCTAGAAAATGGAACTTGAAAAATTTATTTTAACGCAGCCAATTAAATATATTTCAAGTCCGCTGTATTATTTAACAACCGCACTTAATATTCAGAAGATATTCTGAAATTAATTTGAAAAATGCAGGGTTCTTTACCTTTCGTTCGCGTTTAGTGAATTTGGAAGAAAGAAAAAAAAATTTTAAAATTTGTTTTATAGAGTTAAGAGCGCATATAAATTCAATATATGAAATAAAAAACTAATTGCGTTAATACATAAAAATATAATAAAAATTTGGGGTATATGTACATATCGAAAAAGTTGAAGGTTATTGCTTGTGAAACTTATTGTTTAGTAAAATTTTTCAGTTTTTAAGTCCTATTTTGTTTTCCCAATACACAACTTTTAGGACCTAAATATATATACATGAATCATATATATAAGGATCCTGGAAACAGCCAATGAACAGAAACTAAGAACTTGGGCCGGAAAACCATTACATGGCAGGCACTACAATGACCTGCAACAACCACACGTTGACAAAAAGGCATCAAATTCTTGGCTGGCCAAAGGCACTCTCCAGCCAGAGACAGAAGGATTCATGCTAGCCATCCAAGACCAAGTGATCGCAACAAGGAACAATCAGAAATTCATCCAGAGAAAAGACATAGAAAGCGACAAATGCAGACACTGTCATGCGGCATCGGAGACAATCCAACACGTGATGGCAGGATGCAAGATCCTTGCGCAGTCAGACTACAAACATAGACACGATCAAGTAGCGAAAATAGTCCACCAGAAATTGGCAGCGAATGCTGGCTTTCTGACAGAAAAATGCCCGTACTACAAATATGAGCCAGAGACCGTGCATGAGAACGAAACACACAAGCTTTACTGGGATAGAGCAATCATAACAGACAAGACAGTCCCACATAACCGTCCTGACATAACCCTCGTCGATAAATCGAATAAGACCACGTACTTAATCGACATAGCAGTACCCAACACCAATAACATACAGACAACCTACACAACGAAAATCACCAAGTACCAAGATCTCAGACATGAAGTACGAGATATATGGGGTATGGAAAAGATCCTCATCATCCCGTTAGTCATCTCAGCAACAGGGATAGTACCAAAAACGCTTGCGACGAATTTGGAGATACTCAACATTGACCCAAACACCTACATTGAAATACAAAAAGCCACAATCCTAAACACGTGTCACATTGTCAGGAAGTTTCTAGACATGGCACATTAAGAAGTGATGTAAAAAGAGGCTTGGGAATATGGCGCTCTGCCCGTCCCAAAGCCTGTTTCCGCCAAGAATGGGCGAGGAAAACTTTTATATATATATTAATGGAAGTGAATATACTACAACAATGGGCAAATATGATTAACTCAATCAATTACAATCCAAGTTTTTATGTTTGTACGAAGTTTTTATTTTAAATCAGCATATTTTACGCGTATCTAAAATCGTGCTAATTATCAAGAACGCTTACCGAGATCTCATAAAAAGATCGCACTGCTCACTATAGTCCAGGGTTTGGTTCCCTAGGCCATAAGAGGTTCGGATTCCTCGGAAAACAGTAGGTCCCGGCGCAGCATGACCATTGTAGTCTTTGAGCCGTAAACCGCAAAGCAACCAACTAGAAACCAAGCACTAATTATCAACTTTAAAAAATTGACAAGACGTCGACAGCTGCTTCGGCTACCACATATCAGAACCACTACTTTAGAAAGATACGGTCGATC